>BSBK01001357.1:1932500-2165000 GCA_027943335.1 Chamaecyparis obtusa | reverse complement strand
CTCAATCCAACTTTCATTTTCTAATGCATCTTTGACATTTTTAGGTTCAAACTCAGCAAATAAACATGTACCTTTTAGTTTACTTCTTGTCATAGTATGATCTGATTTGTTTCCAATAATCTGATCTAGTTTATGATGCTTTCTGATGTACTTGGCTAATATAGGTTCCTTGCTTCCTGAATGAGTTATATTGTCATCTTCTTCATCTTCAAGTTCAGATTGCTCGGGCTTGGTAGATGTAGTCTCCTTACATGTGTCTGGCAATGTATCAGGTTCGATGTAAACAAATTTTTTATAGTCCTCTGGTTCCTTTTTGCTTTCTTCTTCAATCTTTTCTGCAAACTCATCAATTCTCACATGTGCACTTTCTATGATTTTGTGAGTAGACAAATTTAGACATCTATATGCCTTACTTTTGCAAGAATATCCCCAAAATATTCCTTCATCACTTTTTACATCAAATTTTCCTTTTCTAGATTCTTTCAAGATGTAACATTTACTACCAAATACTTTTAGGTAACTTACATTTGGTTTGTAGCCATACCATAGCTCATATGGAGTCTTGAATGTGTCTTTTCTCAGCTGTACTCAGTTCAAGGTATGAACTACAGTGCTGATAGCTTCCTTCCAGTATTTCATAGCAATGCTCTTTTCAATCATTAGAGTCCTTGTACAGTCCATGATAGATCTATTCCTTCTTTCAGCTATTCCATTCTGCTCAAGAGTTCTCGGGGCTAATACCTATCTTTTGATTCCTTTTTCAATGCAAAAATTATTGAATTCATGGGAGATGAATTCACCACCTTTTTCTGATCTCAAGCATTTTATTCTTTTTCCTATTTCCTTTTCTACTCTTGCTAAATATCATTTGAACTTCTCAAATGCTTCAGACTTTTCTCTTAAATACATAACAGTCATCATTCTAGAATAATCATCAACAAAGAGAATAAAGAATTTTTCTTTGGTATAGCTCTCAATTCCAATAGGTCCACATAAATTAGTATGCACAATTTCCAAAATATCTTCAGATTGATAGTTTTTACTTTTGAAACTAGACTTTCCCATTTTACCAATTTGACAATTCTTGCATAGACCAACATCAGGTTTCTTCAAAGTAGGAATACCTCTTACTTTCTTGAATTTACTTATTTTTATCATGTTGTCAAAATTTACATGACATAACCTTTTGTGCCATAACCAACTTTCTTCAATTTGAGCAATAAAACATGAGTAATCACCAAGATCAAGATAAAAAAGGTTACCTTTGGTTTGTTTGCCTGATCCTATCAGTTTTCCTTTGTCATCCAGCAGTCTTGCTTTGCCATTCATGAATTGAACCTTGAATCCAATGTTGATTAGCTGTGCTACACTTAGAAGATTATGCTTTAGTCCTTTGACCCAATATGCATTATCACATATAAGTTCTTTGGTTAATGAAATTCGTCCCTTTCCTTTTATACAACAGGGTTCATTGTTTCCAAACCTTACATTACCACCATCAAAGTTTTCAAAGTGTTCAAACTTGGTCCTATCACCAATCATATGATGTGAGCATCCACTGTCTATAATCCATGTATCATTCTTGCTTATATGAGAGATAAGTGCCATCTCATCTTCATCATTATCAGATTCATCTTTTACAGCAATGAAAATAATTTCTTCTTCACTATCATCCGAATCTTTAGCTAAGAAACATGTTTTCTTACCTTTATCCTTGAATGATTTGAAATTTTTCTTGCCATTGTACTTGTAATTTTTCTTCTCATCTTTGCTTTGCTTGTTTGGACACCTAGCTGCAATATGACCAATTTCTTCACATGAAAAATAGATTAAGGGAGTTTTACCTCTGTATTTTCCTCTGCCTCTTGAATACTTCTTTGCAAGCAATGCTTCAATAACTTCAAGATCACTATCAGAACTTTCCTCTGATTCTTCTTCACTTTCTGATTGAATTTTCTTCCCTTTCTTGAGTGAAAGTTTGGCCTCAAAAGTTGATTCAATATTTTTAGAAGTTGGAACATAGTTGTCATAGTTATCCAGTTCAAAGGCTGTCAATCTTCCAACTAAGGCATCCAAAGTTATATTGTGATTTTCTTCACATCTTCTTTCTTGAATAGCAGAAACTCTTATTGCATAAATAGGGAGTAATGTTCTAAGAACCTTACTTATAACTGTTTCATCATCAATTTTTCCTCCAGAAGCTCTAATTGCACTAACACTTGTCTTGATTCTTTCAACATATTTTGCAATGTTTTCTTCTTCTCTCATTTTCATTTGATCAAACTGTCCTCTTAGGCTCTCTACTTTGGCTCTCTTCACATTGTCATCACCGCCATAGATTTTCTTCAGCTTGTTCCACATTTCATGAGCAGTTGTGCAGTCTTTGATTTCATCAAATTCTTCATAGCTAAGAGCTGATGCAATGTCTATCATCATAGTGTTATGGTTCTTCTTCTCTATAATGTCTTCAACAGTTAATGTGCCAGTAGGAATTGTATATTCTTGATCAATATATTTGCATCTTGAATCACCAATGGAAGCCAAATGTAATCTCATGAGACCTTGCCATACTGAAAAGTTATTTCTATTAAGCCTTGGAATTTCTCTTTTGTAAGACATCCTGATCTTTAGCTTAGGTCCTTGAAACCCTTCCTGCAAGCACCAAAAGCTCTGATACCAATTGTTGGAAATATAGATGCAATAACTAAGAGGGGGAGGGGGGTGAATCAGTTAACCAAAAAAATATTACCACTGATCCCTTAAATATCTTAACAAATTATTTACTGTGCCACTCGGTAAATATACAGAAAAATGCTAAAAACTTGATCCTTGAAGTGTGTAATAATTAAACTGTTCTTAAGCATTCATCACTGATTAACTTACATGAATAAAGAAAATAACATGAACACAAGAGACACCAGATTTACCGTGGAAACCCAATATGGGAAAAACCACCAATGTAACTAGTTACTATTTTTCACTCTTCTGAAGTGATGCCTGGTTAGAAGCCAACCCGGTAAAAGGTTACAAAACACAGTGTTAGGTGTGACCTTGTTAGAGGATTTAATCACCCTGCTAGGAGTGGCCTTGTAAGAGGTCTTGAAACAATTCAATAGAACTGTTACCTTGTTAGAGGATTTACAAAATGGTTGTTAAACCAACTCGGTTAAGAGATTTTGATATCACTGCTACAATTGCTAGAGAGTAACAATGAAATAACCTGCAACTAAATTGCTGAATATAGATCTCTGTTATGTTTCACTAGATCCTTACTGATCAATTAAATCTTTGCTACTCCTCAAGGATATCTGACCATCCTTCAAAATTTGCACACACCTTTCTTCAAAATGATTTTTGCATGCTGTATATCTTTTATTCACCATTTGACCTTCTATATATATATGCCATTTCATAATCATTTAGATTGACAAGTCGGCACTAATAATTATTATAACAGTCGGCTAAGATAAACAAACTGTAATAACAAAATTCTTTGAAAGGGCCAACCTTTCTCGGTAAACATTAATCCTGAAAAGATTTCCTTCGGTGACCGAGAGAACTCGGTAACCACAGCGAATTCTGCAACATCCTTTGGAGACCGAGAGAGCTCAGTAACCACTAATTTCCTTCGATAACTAAGGAGGCTCAGTTAACACTATTATCCTGTCATGTTTCCTTTAGACACCTGAGAGAACTCGGTAGACACTAAAAACTGCCTAGCTGACCGACTGAACTCGGTAGATACTGAGAACAATAATTGATATGACATTTGTGTGACATCAAAGACAACACATAGCTAATCCAACAATGTCCTTCAGACAATTGTATCCAACATATATATGCATATATATGTATATATACATATATATACATATATATATATATACATACATATATATATACATATATATATATATATACATATATATATATATATACATATATATATATATATACATATACATATATATATATATACATATATATACATATACATATATATATATATATATATATATATATATGTACATATATATATATATGTACATATATATATATATGTACATATATATATATATGTACATATATATATATATGTACATATATATATATATGTACATATATATATATATGTACATATATATATATATGTACATATATATATATATGTACATATATATATATATATATACATATATATATATAGATGTACATATATATATATATACATATATATGTATATATATAGATATATATATAGATATATATATATATCTATATATATATATATATATATATATATAATATATATATATATATATATATATATATATATATATATATACATATATATATACATATATATATATATATATATATATATATATATATATATATATATATGTATATATATATATATATATATATATATATACATACATATATATGTATATATATATATAAAACAAATAGACCTAAGGGTCTATAAAAAGTCCTAAAAGACTAAAAAAGGAACACAAGAAAACAAAAGAGAGAATGACAAGAAAAAATAAGATAACTAAGTAATAAAGAATAAAGCAAAGCCTAAAAAGACTATATATATATATATATATAACCCAAAGAAATATGAAATAAAGATAAATAGAAATATATCTAAAAAAGCCAAGAAGAGGACTAAAAATTAAATAAAAGGACAAAACATAAAAAGTGGGGGAGGGGTGGGTTAGCTATAGACCTATGGGTGTAGCCAAAATAATAGGTCAAAACACAAACAAAAAGGGGGGTTTTTTTTAAAAAAAAAAAAAGGTTAAAAAGGTCTATATTTAGTAAAAACTAGAGTGTATATATATATATATATGAGCATGCCTTGTTTTTTTATTTCTTCTTGCTTATTTTTATTTTACTTATTTTTTCTCTCTCTTTCCCTTTTCTTATCGGCTTTTTTATATTTTTGGTTCTAACTTTGGGTACTTTCAATTTTCTTTTTTCTTTTTTTATGTTTTCTTTCTACTCTCTACCTAGTTTTCTAAGCCATCTCCTCTCCTTATAACTCTTTTGATAGGCTGGGTCTACTACTTTATTTTTACATTCTAACACTTCTCTTCCTGATGATGGATCATGGATTGTGATCTGAAATGTCGATGCTTAAAAACTTACACAATCTAATCCAGAAATGCACTTGAATAATTGATATGGATTGTGGAAATCTGATACTATTAATAACTATACTACTGAAACAGGTGAGATATTTGTAATTGAGTTGACATGCTTTTTGTCTTCAATGCTATCCTCGACTCTTTTCAACAAATCTGATTTCATCATCTCACTGTCAAATTGCAATGAATGCCCTTTTGCAATTATTCAACCATAATATTCATTTGGCTTCGCATCATAGGAACAAAAATAAGATTTTAGCAGTAATATATGCCTTCTGTATCCTTCCCCAACTGCAATCTGTATTGAAGAATTTAATTCATGACCACCACTTCATTTTACAACTTTCTGTGTCAAAAACCCTAGCAAAACCCTACAAGAAATTTGAATTCAAATAAAAAATGGTAACCAGCTAGAGTTTAAAATAGGACCGTCGATCTATCTTATTCTCGACAGATCGGGTGGCTCGTAGAATCCCACCATAGTCAACAAAAACCTTTAAAAAATCTCTTTCCACATCACTAAATCCTCGACCAGTGAGAAAAAAGTACGTTAGCAAGAAAAAGGCCCCACGTAGCAATTTGGACCCACTCTTCATAAGGTTCTAATTGAACGGATGTCGTAAGATCGCATAGCCTCAAAAGATTCTATGTGACGATACGACAACCGTCAAATTCTCCATCTCGGCATCCCTTTAGAATCTCTTAGGCCCATTGATGTGTCTGCATATCTAAAATCCATGGCCAATCAAAACCTGACATCTCAGCAACACCTGACAAAATGGTCCCACAATTCTTGACTAACCCTTAACCTTTGACCCATTTGGTGAACACGCGACTGCAAGAAATTTCAAGTCACTAGATATATTATTTAACCATGGTCAAGTCAGACAATTCAGTGAATAAAGCATTTTGCTGAATCACTGAGTCTCATGTTTAACCCTTGGTTATATTTGGTGAATGCACAAAAACCTTTATTCGCTAGTTCGCAAGAAAAATTAGAACTCCACCAAATACTTTGTGAATAAGCGGACACAAAATACTTTATCGGTGCCACCAAAAACTTGTCCGTGCCACCAAAATTTTTTGATAACCCTAGGCCCACCTGCAAACTACCACATGTCATCATACTATTTGGTATCTCCACCCAGTCACCTCTGACATAGGACCCACTACCCTTTGTCATCAAATCAGATGACGGGCATAAGATTGCATAGCCTCAAAAGATTCTATGTGACAATACACCTACTGTCGATGAAGAATCTCACCCTTGTTTTGACAAACCTCTGACATAGAAAAGAATCAATGGCTGGTCTTATAGCCTCATGTGTCAGAAATAACCCTTAAGATCATACACTGGCCGTTGATGCTCTACCATTGTCAGAACCACTAAAACTTTGAAATCATTGGCCCCACTGACAATATTTTGAGTCATTAATACGTGGACCAATGAAAAAGTGCTAGCTAAGCACACCTAGCATGTTGACCCATTACATTGAAAAGCCTTTTCCATGAAAGAGAATCAATAGCTAGCGCAACTTTGCAACCCTCTAACACACTCCATAATATCTTACACCTATCATTGGATCGAGATGGTGTCAGAAATCCTGGGCCCGAGAAATAATAAGCCAAGAACATTAGGAAAAATAAGGTGCTGGACTTAGGAAAAAATTAATGCCGTCGGACATCAAACCTTAGTCACATGATTGCATAGCATGAAAAAGGCTCATGCGATCATGCGACAAAATGGTCATTAATTAGCACATGCATTATAAAGTTTTAAGTGGCCCAAAAAGTAACATGAATTTAGAACAGGCCTAGGGTACACTTAGGGTTTTCCTTGCAAACCTTTGGATTTTTTTGAATTTTGCCTAGGGTTTTTGCCAGGAAGATGGGAGAAATACTTGCAGAGGCATGAAAAATATAATTCAACCATGGAATTTTTCACTTGTGCTAACAGGTTCCTCTTAAATACATATCTTTTCTTCTCCACAACATCAAATACAATAGGAGTAGTCATCACTTACTTGTATATCATTTTCTTAATGGTTACCAAGAACTTCTAAATTGATGCGACAGATTAGGGCTTCCACAATCGATCAAACACAATGCTTCAGTGGTGAATCAATCTGCAATCCTTCACATTCAACTGCTAGGGCTTCTGTGCTCTTCAATTGTGCTAAACTTGAATACAATGAGTGATCTACTAACTTATGTGTAATTTAAAGTGAAAATTCCACCATTAATGCTTTCCGCGTAAACCAGACTTTTATTGAAAATCGCCAACTTTCATTTTGTTAAAAATCAGCTAGTGCACTCTTGCACATAGGTTTTGCTAGTCTCCAAAAGGTTAAGTCCAAAGGCACATACTCTGAGGGTGAGTATACTAGCCGCGCAGGGGTTTAGATCTAAATTAGCTCCCCTATGACCCCAAGGGCCATTCATCTAGATGTAGAGGGTGCGTCCACTGTGGATGCATCCAATACATTCTCATCAACCTTATCCTTCTTTGCCTCTGACCAAATCAAGCTCGCATCCTCTGAAGCTTTCACAAACTTGACTTCTCCTTCGGTATCCAATATTATTTCTTTTGGATTTTTAGGGATTTCTTGACTCTGTGTTCTTGATCTATAGAACTTAGAGATGTGTCCAGCCTTGTTACAAGAGTGAAAAATGACTAGAGGCCTTATATTCCTTGGTGCATTGACACAGGTTACCATTTTACACTGTTTGGATGAGTGACCATTATAGTTACATATCTGACATGTAACATTTTGAGAACTTCTTACATTTGATTGATTTTGATTTCTCTGATTATGTTGAGTCTTTTTTTTCTGACTTGTCTTACAATTCATAGCTCTATGACCAAATTTATTGCATGAATAACAGTAACAATTGAAAGGTCTTACCTCTATACAGTTCCTTTCTAGATGTCCATGCTTGTTACATGCATAACAAGTTTGATCTACTAGCTTGCGCTCATTCTTGGATGGTTCAACATGATCTTTAGTCTAACTTCCAGTCTCCTTAGCATCTGAGGTGTCTTCTGGTGCTTTCATTCTTGCTCGCATGTTGTCAATTTGATTTTGTGCTTCATTCTATCCAATGCAACTAGTATCTCCTTTAAGTCTTCTTGCATACAACTAAGATTCTATCAAATTAGAACTAGTGTGAAATTTATCAGTGTGATTCTTTACCTCTTTCAATTTAGATTCCAAGCTTTCTTTTCTGTTCCTTAGCTCCAAGATTTCCATGTTTGCTTGCCTTAATTCTTCATTCAGTTGAAGGTTGTCTTTGATCTGTTCATCATAGACATCTTGATTGTTGGTTATCTTATCATCCAATTCTTCAATCTGTTCTTTTAGGGATGAATTTTCTTCATTTAGCTTCTTGATCATTATCCCTAAATCACTGGTAGAGCATTCTTTCAAATCCTTTCTTAGCCTTTTAATGACTACTTGAGCATCACTGACTTTTTCTTTTAGTTCTTCAATTTCTTTTTTAGATCTATCTAGGTCTTCAAGAGTAGCTTCAATATTTCTTTTCATATGTTTCATTTCTACTTTTTCCATGATCTCCTCAAGTGGTTAAACTTCTTTGCTGAGGACTAGAGCTTTGATACCAATTTTTATTAATGGGAACATTGAGAGGGGGGGCGGGGTGGATTAGTGTTCATTGTATTTAATATTTTCTTTTTGCTTCTTAAACTTAACTTGAATGCTTAAGTACTGAAACGAACATCAACATAAATAAGAAACATGAACATAATTCATAACACCAATATGGTTATGGGGAAACCCAAATAGGTAAAAACCCCAGTGGGAATTGACACCCACTAATATTCTGTACTAGTGTTTTATGATCCTTGCTAGAAGATCCTTCACCTTGTTAGGAGTTTCTTTAAAATGTATTTAGTATAGTGACTTGGTCAAGGGTCAGACCCTGTTAGGATTATTTTACAATAACCCTTTTAGGGGTGTGGACACACTGTCCTAGAGCTCACTGCTCAAGTGGTGAAGCCTACAACCTTCTGATCTCAGATACACACTATATCTAATAGATGAACTGTCACTATGACACTGCTTGTCTGATCAGTTCCTTTGATGTGCTGATGCTTTGACCTCTTGCAAAGCTCTAACACATCTTATCAGCTCTTCACACACTTCTCTACTTGTCTCAACTCTATAACAACTCTCATACTTAATTACAATGACACATCTAATATTTATATGCGCATACAAAATATTTAACTAGGTCATCCCTTTAACCAATTACCCACATCGATTCCAATTGAATTGGCTCAAGTGTGTTTACAAAAAAAGTTAATTAAATGTTTACAGCCTAGTTACAATAGGTGCATAGCCTTTACAACATAAGAGTATAACCGCTAACCAAAATACTAACAGTCGATTGCTTGCTCTGTTCTTCTCTGGCGTTCACTTGCCGTGTAACTTCAACTGCCTGTATCTTTGTCATACCTACATATCTAATCATGTGCTCATAGACTAAGCATGAATATAATCTCACCAAATTATCTTCTAGGGCACATACCATAACTCGATCGTATGCATGTGCGCTGATGCTCTGAACTGCTAGTGCTTTGCTTACTGTCCTGTCTTCTACACTTAGCCAATTTCTAATCTTCTCATCAAGTGCACTGACTCCAAAATTCATTTGACTTTGTTTCCATACTGACAACACTATATTAAGTCATATACACCAGTATAGTCAACTTGCCAACATAAGAAAGCAAATCTAGATTCTTTTTAAGAGCCCAAAATGAACGTGTGATTTATGAAAGCAAGAAACACTCAAGCTAAACATGTGAGAGGTTCATTTTATTTCCAAAAATCAAAATGTTATAGGGATGTAGAAAAATACCTCAAATTCAATGCAACACGCTTAGTAGATTTTACCTAATTTTTATCTTGTTGAGCTTTCCCTCGAGAAAAAAATATCAGAAACAACAAGTATCAATTGTTAGCATTAGCTGTTAGCAGAAATATGAAATCAAAAACTCCAAAATCTTCTCAAAAATTTGATACGACTATGCAAAACTGGCATGAAAACTTGTATGATTTTCTACAGCTTCCCATACGACTTTCAGGAAATGATACGACAATGGGTATACTGCCATATGACAATCTAGCTTCCAAATGACTATACATAACAACCCATATGACAATCAAGAATGTCATCTTTTGACAACCAAAAGGTTTTGATAGGACTTTCTGGAATGTCATACCAAACTGTACAGATGAAAAAAATAAAAATTGAAACTTTGAAAGTATTTGTTAGAAAATGATAGAAATGATGATGGAAACCCATTTCAGGGCCCCACGCTGGGCCCCAAAAATGTGTGTGTGAATTTTGTACCTAGCTGTAGACACAACACTTCAGTAAAACATTAGAGGTTAGCAAATCAAGAAATCTGCAAATGAAAACAATATAGCTAACCAAGCAATTTACTGCCTTCTAGTAGGTATGAGTTTGATATTCTCAGATTATGACCGAGATTAGTGACAATGTAATACCTAAACGAAGGATTTAAATGATTGAAAGATGGATGAAAATGAATGTAGCTTAATCTATATTTTTGTATTTTCTATGCAATATGATGAAAAATGATATGAAACTTGATCTAGAATTGAAAATGAATGAATTTGAATCAATGAATGCTATGCTAAGAAAAATGGATTGAAAACAATGAATGAAATTGCAAAAATCTCACAATCACCTGTTCACAAGAGCTCGATTCTCCAAGTAATTAAAAGCATGAATGAATGAAGGATCTTATTTATATAGAAATCCAAGATTTTTGAAAGCTCATGGAAAGCCAAAAATCTCTCCCTGATTAACTCAGATTGATTTTTGAGTTATTAGGAAATCAGAATTAGTTAACTCACAAAATCATGCAAAAACAACTTTTTTAACTCAAATAATAAGTTTTCACTTTTTAACTCGAAATAGATGTTGAGTTCAAAAAGATAACAAATTGAATTGATTTACCGATTTAAAGTTTAACTACTTTTCTGAATGTGCATGGATAATTATGAATTAATTTTATAATTCAAATGAATTATTCTCAACTTAACTGATTTTTGAATTAAAACAACTAAATTATGGGTTAATTAATTATTTAATCAAACTTTATTCCAAAACTATATCATTAAATATTGATAATTTGATTTAATTAATTAAATAAGAATTTAATCAATTATTCGTAGGATTTTTGATTTATTGTCAAAATTAAATAATATTAATTAGGAATAAATATAATTATATCTAATTAAATGATTAAGTGGCAGAATTAAATTAATTAATCAAATATTCAACATATTCAATTAATTAACTTTAGGATAAATAATGCCATTTATAGCCAAATAGTATTTAATTAAAGATCATGAGGATAAATTAGGAATATTCAAGGAATATTCCCCAATGTAGAATTAAGATTAAATTGATTAGAATTTTGATGATTTGATGCACAAATGTGCCTTTGGTTAGGACTTTTGTGTCAATTTTGATCGATTTGTCGATGTAGGAGGTTAATGGTCCTATAGCCCATTTTTGGGGTATTACACCTATGTCAACAATTTTGGTACTATTTCGGGTTAATAATGATTAGACATAAATAAATATATGTTTTTCTCATCTTATTAATTCGAAAGTTGCAAAATAATTTGCATTTTGGAGAAGGGAAGACTTTTGAAATTGTATTTTTTAAATTTTGTCTAAATTTAGTAGAATAATTTTGCAAAGTGATGAGAAATAAAAAGAGAAGGCTAAATAAGAGTACATGACATTTTTTAGAAGAGATTGAACAAAGACTACGTGAAGAAGCACGCGAAAGATATTATTGTAGTAAATAAGGTATATATCTCTCTCTCTCTAGGTATTTTAAGTTGATGGTTAGGACTTGTCTTAATGAAACATGTAAGCATGATATTGTAATTCCTAATTAGACCTAATTTGATAAAGAAGACCTAATTATACTTAATAAGACTAATTATACCTAATAAGACTAAGATGACATTATTATATACCTAATTAGACCTAATGTGAGTATTATTACCATTTAAGACCTAATGTTCAACCTATTAGGACCTAATGTGAGTAATATTTGATGATTTAGGACCTAATATGAGTAATAAGACCCAAATTAGGACCTAATATCATTATTAGGATGGGCCTTAGATGTAATTAGACCTAGTTAGACATAATATGACTAATTAACACCTAATAAGATACATAACTAGTCCTAAGTATACCTAATATGAGTAATATGACCCCTTAAGACCTAATTAGACATAATAGCTGACCTATTATGACCTAATTTGTTAAAATATAGTAATAAGATGTAAGATTACCCCTTAAGACCTAATACTTGAATAATTAACATAAGTAATTTAAGACCTAATTAGACCTTTAATAAGACTAATTAACACCTAATATGAGCAATAGGACCCCTTAGGTATAATTAGACCTATTATGAGGTCTAATATGGATAATATAACTCCTAAGGCCTAATTAGACTAATAAACCCCTAATAAGACCTAACAAGACCTAATTATACCTAATTATACTAATTAATGTACCTAATACATGTGAGTAATATGACCTAATATGATTAATATGAATGGATATTGAATAGTAATAGTACCTAATTAGGGTCCTATTTATGAACTTAATAGGACCCCTTAGATAAAATTAGTCCTAATAATCCCTAATTATCTACCTAATATGAGTAATAGGACCCCTTCTAGGTGTAGTTAGATCTAATTAGACTAATTAACACCTAATATGCTTGTACTGTGACCCCTTAAGACCTAATTAGACCCAATATGATTAATATGATCTCTTAAGACCCAATTAGACTTATTTGGATCTAATTAGACCTAATTAGGCACAATTAGAGCTATTAGGACCTAATTATACATACTTATCTAGGTCTATTAAGACCTATGATAGGTAATATGACCCCTTAAAACCTATTAGGACATAATTAGACTCAATTAGACATATTAGGACCTAATTAGAACCATAATACCTATTAGGACCTAATTAGACCTATTAGAATCTATGATAGGTTATATGATCCCTTAAGGCCCCATTAGACCCACTATGAGTAATATGACCCCTTAAGACATATTAGCACCTAATTAGACCCAATTAGACCTATTAGGACCTAATTATACCCAATTAAACCTATTATGACCTAATTAGACCTATTAGGACCTATGCTAGGTTATATGACCCCTTAAGACCCTATTAGACCTACTATGAGTAATATGACCCCTTAAGACCTATTAACACATAATTAGACCCAATTAGACCTATTAGGACCTAATTAGACCTAATTAGACCTATTAGGACATAATTATACCCAATTAAACCTATTATGACCTAATTAGACCTATTAGGACATATGATAGGTTATATGACCCCTTAAGACCCCATTAGACCCACTATGAGTAATATGACCCCTTAAGACCTAATTAGACCCAATTAGACATATTAGGACCTAATTAGACCCAATTAGACCTATTAGGACCTAATTATACCCAATTAAACCTATTATGACCTAATTAGTCCTATTAGGACCTATGATAGGTTATATGACCCCTTGAGACCCCATTAGACCCACTATGAGTAATATGACCCTTTAAAACCTGTTATCACCTAATTAGACCCAGTTAAACCTATTAGGACATAATTATACCCAATTAAACCTATTATGATCTAATTAGACCTATTAGGACCTATAATAGGTTATATGACCCGTTAAGACCCCATTAGAACCACTATGAGTAATATGACCCCTTAAGACCTAATAGCACCTAATTAGACCCGATTAGACCTATTAGGACCTAATTAGACCCAATTAGACCTATTAGGACCTAATTAGACCCAATTAAACCTATTATGACCTGATTAGATCTATTAGGACCTATGATAGGTTATATGACCCCTTGAGACCCCATTAGATCCATTATTAGTAATATGACCCATTAAGACCTATTAGCACCTAATTAGATCCAATTAGACCTATTAGGACATAATTAGACCCAATTAGACCTATTATGACCTAATAAGACCCAATTATACCTATTGGGACCTAATTATACCCAATTAAACCCATTATGACCTAATTAGACCTATTAGGACCTATGATAGGTTATATTACCCCTTGAGACCCCATTACACCCACTATTAGTAATATGACCCATTAAGACCTATTAGCACTTAATTAGACCCAATTAGACCTATTAGGACCCAATTAGACCCAATTAGACCCAATTAGGACCTAATTATACCCAATTAAACCTATTGTGACTTAATTAGACCTATTAGGACCTATGATAGGTTATATGACCCCTTAAGACTCTATTAGACCCACTATTAATAATATGACCCCTTAAGACCTATTAGCACCTAATTAGACCTGATTAGACCTATTAGGACCTAATTAGATCCAATTAGACCTATTAAGACCTAATTATACTTAATTAAACCTATTATGACCTATTATGACCTAATTAGACCTATTAGACCTATTAGACCTATGGCAGGTTATATGATCTATTGGGACTTATCTTATGATTAAATTGACTCCATACATAGGAAATTTCATTTGGAATTTTGTTTGATAATTTTATCTTCGTATGTAGGAAATTCTCAAGAAGCACAACCTTTTGAAGTTGGAGAAGGGTCATCGCAAGATCAACAAGCGCAACCTTCTGAAGTTGGAGAAGGGTCATCACAAGATTGACAAGAACAACCTTCTGAAGTTGGAGAAGAGTCATCACAAGATCGAGAAGAAAAACCTTCAAAATCTCAAACAAGTACACATCTCTCTCTCTCTCTGACTCTCTCTCACTGTCTTGATTTAGTCTCTTTGATGTGATCACAATAGGAAGTTGGTAGTTGTTCTCGCCACTTGGTTAGGATCACAAAGATTCCTAAGTCCACCAAGTATCTAATGAGTCAATGAAGACTTAAAAAGGATCCAAATTTTCACTCCAAGGACTCCTTTAAGGTACCACACTCCCTCTATGCTTCACTCCAACTCCTAAGGGATCACCTCATTATTTCAAGTTCAAACTCTTCATGGTCTCTTCTCAAGAAAATGGCTTCTTACCTCCTTGAAAAGTTGAGATTATTGTAGAGGTGTGGAGGTAGACTAATAATGTATTTTTGGTACTTCTTGATCCATTTGATCAAGGTATATCACTTGGATTCTTACCAATGTCATGAAAGTCTCTATTTTGGCCTTGTAGCCCTAGAGCCCCAATTAGGCCTCCTTACCTAGATTTATAGGACTTCTACCAAAAGCATGCCAAAGATCTAACCAAAATAATTATGAATTATTTATACCTAGGGAATTTCCTCAAGGATTTTGGGGATCTTAAGGTTTCAAGCCTCCGTACAGTGCCCTAACCCAAAATGGAGGGTTGGTGAAGGTTTTAATGGTTTCTAGGTTCTCACTATTCATGGAAAGTTTAGGATGGCTTAATGGATGGTGAACACTTCAAATATTCATGTTTATTATGGCTAGTTCCTTTCTTGATATCCAATGTCTTGGAGTTGTGCTGACAAACCTCTCCTACAAGTAAACAATCTTTTACACTACCTTGTCCCTAGCTGGGCAATGCCAATGCTCACCTAGGGAAAGGCATTAGAATTTTCCATCTTACTTTCCAAGCCTCCACAAGTAGTATGAAAATTGTAAATTGGCTCCTCTACCATGCCCTAACTGGCCATGATGAACACATAGTAGGGTTTCATGGGGGATCCATGTTTCTAACCAGAGTTATTTACATGCCAGTGAACTGGAAAATGCAAGACAATTAACCTAAGCTTAATCAAACACCTAAATAAAACTCCTAGTGATGTATAATGTCAAGTAAACATAGAAATTAGATATATTATTTCTTGGAAAAACAAAATAATTACAATGGATGCTACTATGGAATCAAAACATCAGACCATGTCCTCTAAGAAAACAATAATGAATTAAACAACACTAACCAATAATTATCAAAGTGTCCAGCCTTAGGATTTGGGCCTAAAATTTCTTAAATATCAATTAGGTTGGAGATTAAGGGTATTTAGGACCCTAGGTGACCTAAAGACAAGCTCGGTCCTTTTTGGACAAAAATTGTCATGCAACTTTTGCAAAGTTGCAAAAGTTGTCATGACAACTTTTTAGCAACTTTTTCTAACTTGTTATCCACTACTCACAAACCTTATTTCAACCCATAAAAATCTCAAATAATCCTACTAAAGTTATTTGGGATCATTTAAGATCCAAACATAATATTTTGATCAATTTCCCATGCCTGTACCCATTCTAGAAATTTGAGGAGTAAGTCAAGTCCTAAGGGTACCATATCTCTTTGGCCTTTTAAAACTACCCAAATCCTAGGTTATCCCTATCTACTAATCTCCTACCAAACTTAGGTCTACTTATGACCTATTATTTACCTCTAGTTTGGCTAGGACCAGTACAAGCCAAAATGTGAGAAGGACCCTCTAGCCAAGGTCCTAGTGCTCCTGCACCATTCTCCCCTAAACAAATAAATCAAGTCCCTGTTACCCAAAATTTCCTATCATTCAATTTTGGCCACAATCCTATTTTCACTTGTGAAGGAGATCCACAAAGTTTTATGGTTTGCAACCTTGGTCCCATGTTCCTCAATGTGCCACCATGCTCTAGTTTAGATCACATGTGCTTAATCACAAGAATTAGAGAGATATTCAAGTTTTAAAGTCTGTAGGGACATAGTTTATGTCGAGTGGTGTCAAATTTGTCTAAGTATAAAAACCCTCGATGTTTTCTATCTTTTTGATACCTTTTCGATTAAGTGAAAACCCCTAGTTGTTTTTGACCTTGTGCCTTTTCACATTTGCACACATATTTCTGATGTCAACATTTTGCATCTACAATGTTGTGACTGCATGGGACCCAATTCTTCTTGGTGGTTTAGTCGCTTGATCTCTAGTTTTTCTGGTGGTTAATTTCTCTTTCGGCAATTGGGCAACTATGTGTTCACTTGATCTCTTGTTTTTGGCAATTAAGTGTTTTTCCTTTAGCGACCTTACATTTTCTTCAGTCACGTGTTCACACAACCTCAACAGTTTGTCCCCTACCCTTCAGCAATCAGGTGAGTAGTTATGTTATGACTGGCGGTCTCAATTCTGAGGTGGTTAAAGTGCAAAAGGATCTACGATTGTCGCATGATCGTAAGGAGTGTTCTTCCCCTTTGTGATCTTGTGATAGCTGTTCAATGGAAAGGTGATTTGGCAAGTGGGTCCAAGGTGCCAGTCGTGCATTAGTGCTCATTTTTGGTTGGCTAAAGGGTGATGATGAAAGACATGATAGTGGGCCCGAGGCTTTTAGTAGGATGACAATGCCAGGATCTACAGTCATCGCATGATCATAAGGAATATTCTTCCCCTTGGAAATCATGTGACCACCATCAGATTAGGGTCAATAAATAGGTAGGTCTACTACCAGGTTGTACTGGGTCGATCTAGGTCATCCAATCTACCGAGAAGAATGTGATCGATGGTCATGTTTTAAAATTGGATTTGGTAGTCGTTGGAGCCCAAATTTGAATGTTTTTGTGAGGTTTTCACCAGTATTTGATCTAATGAGCCATATGTGAAGTAGGGGGTAGCTTAGAATTGATTTTTCTAGGATAGTTGTAGGTTGCGAAGATGATGAGGAAGATCAGAGTGGTCATCGCGTGTTGATTCTTGCTTCCTGAGGTACCATGACATGATTTTGTGCCACTAGTAGATGAAAGCTTGGTGCCACCTATGACTGTTTATGCTTTTAAATTCAAAATATCTGTGATGATTAGATTTGAACATTCATGGAAAACTTGATTCAGCAGAATCAAGGTCATGATGGTGGCGTAAGGTTTTCAACTTGCAGCGAGGTAGATGGATCAAGGCAGCTCATTTGCAGGCAGTTGCATTGGTGGAATTATGTACAAGGGCATATATCTGATCAGCCAAGATATTTTTAATGATGCATTTATGATTAGAAATGATAGAATTAGGGTTCTCTATTATTATATGAAAAATCTATGTAACCCTAGTAAGATTTTTGACTCCTGCCTACGTGTAAAGGAGGTGTATATATTATTTTTTGGAGCTTTTAGAGTGCATAGTTTACAATTGTAAAAAAGAGTTTTCTCTTTCTTAGGAGTTATCTGTGGCATTTTTTCTACCCTCTGGCTCTTTCAATCTGTAACCTTTCATTGAAATCTCAGATTCAATAGAGGCTATCTATGGCATTTGTTCTACCCTTTGGTCTTTCCCTTGTCTGTATTTCTCTTATTGAGTATAATATACTGGCTTTGTTAGAGAAATCTTGGAGTTCCAGAGCCCTTCTTTCTTTCAGCTTATTTGTGCACTACTATGTCTAATTTGATTTGAGTGAGTTTGTGGGTATACTTCAACCCCCTGTCATTTTGTCTCATTCCTGTGCCCTTTTGCTGAAGAGAACAGTTGGTTGCAGGTCACAGTCCTTGTCTTCTGTTCAGGCCTCTCTGTGAAACACTTATGCAAGCCTATTTAGGAAGATTGTGTTCCATTAGATTTGAGAGTCTTCATGCTAATTTGGTTAGTGTATTGTATTCATTTTAGTTCAGTGTATCACCTAGTAGGTAGTTTTCTTTCAGTCATTTCCCTTTCAAGCATTCCTTCTATCCCTTTTCCCTCAAAGTTTACTTTTCTATCTAGAAGAAAATTAAGGTGATTATCCAAGAGGAACTAGCCTAGAACCTAGAGGTCTCATCTTAATTAGCATAGGTCCCACAACCTAGAGATGATTCCCATGTTATACTAGGTTATCAAGACTACGAGAGCTTGAACCAAGGGTGAAAACTTAGTGTATAACATTTTCGGCATGCTCGGTGGGACTAAAGTTTAGATATATGTTCAAAGGTGCTCCTATAAGTTCACAATTTTCAAATTCAAAGACACCTCACCTTGGGCATAACATTTCTAACTACATTAAAAATAAGTTCATCTTTGAAAGATTATGTTATCTCTGATATACTGATTGCATAATACAAACTTTTAGAAGTTTTTCTATCAAGTATATCTGGTGACTCCACTGATTTCACAGATTCAGGCTAGCCTTGTTCAACATTTATGAGAAAGATTGAGACTAGGAGCTCAAATCCCACTGAATTTTTAGAGTTTCCCTCAAAAAGAAGCTACAAAGGTAGATCAACCTAGAGAACATCCCCTACAAGGAGAGTAGAGTCTACACCACCTGATACTTTAGAAAGGAGACCTTTTCCCTTTCATCTTAGAAGAAGAGGAAGATCTCTAACCAGAGATTTAGAAGAAGATTCAAATCCAACCTCAAATACAACTCACATAGTTGCTACTCATAAAATTCTAGCTCCTACAATGGCTAGGCAGTTTGCTTTTGCACCTTTCAACTAGGGAAGTCCATTGATTTTTGCTCAACATTATGATGTGCCCTTGGTAGCACTAAAGAGTCTACTTGATTTCATAGGTGAAGGAAAAACAATAGCTTTTGAACATATTAGAGATGTGACTACTATCTGTAGCATACATAATATAACTCTAGAAGATGTGGTCACTAAGTTATTAGCAGCCTCCCTCAAGGGTAAGGCTCTTGAATGGTTTAGAACTTTAGTTGTTGGTTCCATTAATTCATGGGATGGATTAGGGGACACATTGAGTAAACACTTTGAAGATAAATCATACAACTTGTCTTTGGTTGAGTAGTTGAGAACCATTAAAAGAGACCCTTAAGAACAAATGATAGATTATAACAATAGATTCCTTAAGACATGGAATAGAATTCTAGTCTTGGTGAGGCCATCAGCTGATCATGCTTTCCTATACTTCTTGCAAAGTTTGAATGGTCAAATCTCTATCATGATCCAATCTATGGGAGGTACCTCTCTACCCCAAGCTTTTGACATAGCTGTCAGGGCTGAAAATTATTTAATCCAAGTAGGCATGATAGCAAGAAGGCCACCCATGCCCATATTTCCTAGTATTCAGCCCATTGCACCTCTACAAGTACCTCCTTTTACCCCTATTCCCACCATATTAGCACCTTAGGTTAGTACTAGTGGTGAGGAGTTAAAGGCAAGTTTCTCTCAAGAATTACAAGAGATGAAGAATAGTCAGCAAGTAGTCAGCAAGAAATGACAAATTTGCTATAGACTTTAACTAAAGAGGTTACAAACTTAAAGAAGAAAGGGCAAGGAATCAGACCCCCTTTTCAGCCACAAGGCCAAGGTCCTAATCAATAATATCAAAATCAAGGATAGCCTTATCAGAAAAATAGACCACCATACCAAGGAGGATATCAAGGACAAAGGCAATGTTTTAATCAAAGACCATTCCAACCATACAACCCTACACCTCTTAATTCTACAAATCTAGTGAGGGACATTGTTCCTAGTCAAAATAACATGGCTTTGGACAATGAATGGTATTTTCCTTGTAATCAGCCTCACAATCAGGCTACATGTTCAAATGGATGGATGAATCAAGCCCTAATGGTTCATAATGCCTCACATGCTCAATTGGAGGCCTCTTCCAGTGGATCAATTCCTCAACAAGAATCACAAGCTGATAAGACTGCTCTTTTCAATTGGGAGAACCAAGACTTCAATGGAGTCAATGATGGATCTTCCATTGCTGCCAACACAAGGTCAAAGAGAAGAGCTCAAGACATGGAGCAAGTAGATTCTAGGACTAAAGCCACTAGATCTGCAAAACCACTGCAGCAAGCTACTCCTATCATATGTAAGAGGGCTCTTGTCATTACGAGCAAAGAAGGCCAAATTCTCAAAGAAGTGAAACCCATCATAGTAAAAGCACAACAAAGAGTACATGCTGTGACACCTTTCAACATTGTAGACAACATGAAGAAGGTGAATGTTACTATGTCTATGTGGGATTCTTTGGCTATTCCAAGACAACCTAAGATTTTGAAGAAAGCCATGACTGAAGTAACAACTCCCCAGTCTGCAAAGCCAGTGTTGGTCAACACTGATCAAGAAAGGGAGACTCCAAGTTGCAACTCCAAAGCCAATACCATTCAAGGTAGGAACTCAAACCCCCCCCCCTTCTATGTATCTTTAATTATTGGAAAATCCTTGGTACATAATTGTATGGCAGATAGTGGAGCCACTAGTACTGTAATGCCAAAAAAGGTAGTTGACCAATTAGGACTAAAATATGAACCCTTCCAAAAGAAGGTTACACAACTTGATGGATTGTCAGTTAACACTATAGGTGTGGCCAAGGATACCAGTTTGGTCCTCCATGCAAGCCCTAATTTTTACATCCTACTTGATATATATATATCATAGATCTCCCTGCTTTATTTGCCATATGTTTGTCAAGGGAGTTTACAACCAAGATAGGAGGCTATCTTTCTTCTGACTGGTCTCACATGATCTTCCACACAAGATATGGTACCAAGGTCACCATTAAATCTGAATCATTGGTAGCTCACCATATAGAACCATATATATCCAATGCGATCAATGCAAACTACCTTGCATTTGATAGCAATGACTTCCCAATTATCAGAGAAGAAAACACTAAGATAGAAAATATCCTTGATATTTTACTAGATGAACTAGAATTAGAAAAGGCTTCAGAGACCCAAGAAAATGTTATTTGGGATACCAGTTTGGGGAGCTATTTGGTACAAGAAAGTGGATCCATAGAGCCAAACCTTCTCAAAGAGGACACTGATTCAGAGGATCAGAGAAACTAGGTTTGGGAATTATTTTTTGATGGAGCTAGAAGAAGACATGACTCTGGTGGTGGTGCTATGCTAGTGTCCCCAAAAGGAGAAAGATACTATATAGTTTTTAGATTCAGTTTCTCCTGCACTAGCAACACTGTAGAATATGAAAGTCTAGTGAATGGACTAGAGTGGGCTAGAAAAAGAGGGCTCAAAGCCTTAAAAGTTTATGGTGATAGTGAGTTAGTAGTTAGGCAAGTGAGAGGGATAAGTGCAACCAAGAATGACACCATGAAAGCATACAAACATAGAGTTTGAGATGCAATTGAAGACTTTTGTGCTTTCAATATTGTTGCCATCCCTAGGAAGCTAAATCAAAATGCAGATAGATTAGCTGTTGTTGGATCTCAGTATGATATTCCTAATAGTGTTTCAAAGGAGGAGACCCAACAACATATCAAAGTAATTATAAAAAATTCTATCCCTGATAATGATACTAATTGGCAAGTGTTTGACAATGATGAGTAGATCCTGCAATTCTTGTTTGAAGAAGATGTTTTCTCAAATCATAATCAAGATAGATTATTGTAGAACTATGGTGACCAAGTAATACAACTTAAGTCTAATAAGATTCCTAGAGGTCTTGTCACCTTAGAAAGTATCTTTAACAAGGATGATCAAGTTAGGAAGAACAAAGCTAGCCTGGTAGTTCAACAAGAACATTGTGTTGAATTAGAGTTGGAACCAGGTAAAAGCTTACAATTTGGAAAGGTAAATATTGACTTAGAAAAGTAGGCTTACACACAATTATTCAAGGAATTTAGTGATGTATTTTCATGGCAATATGAAGACCTTAAAGGTTTTAATCCAGCCCTTGCTCAGCACACTACTGAACTAGAGCCTAATGCCAAACCAGTAAGACAAAAGCAAAGGCTTGTTAATCCCAAGTTTGAGCCACTTATGCATAGAGAAGTGCTCAAATTGATAGAAAGCGATATCATCTACCCCATCAAGCATACTAGTTGGGTTTCCAACCTTGTTCCTGTAAGGAAGAAGAATGGGAAGTTGAGGTTATGTGATGACTTCAGGGATCTTAACATGGCCTCTTTAAAAGACCACCATCCATTACCCTCTATGGAACAAATCTTACAATGTGTCTCTGGATCTGAGAGATTTTCATTATTGGATGGCTATTTAGGATATAATCAGATCCTAGTTAATGAAGAGGATCAATACAAGACTACATTTACAACCAAGTGGGGAACCATGGATTATCAAAAGATGCCCTTTGGTTTGTCAAATGTAGGTGCTACTTTTCAAAAAGCAATGGATATGGCCTTTAAAAGCCTCATGTACAAGTTTTTACTGGTCTACTTAGATGACATAACTATCTATTCTAAACATGAAATAGATCATATCAAACATCTGAGGAGGATCTTTGAAAGGTGTAGAGAATTTGGGATATCTCTTAATCCCAAGAAATGTGTGTTTGCAATTCATGAGGGGAAATTGTTAGGATATATAGTATCCAAGAAGGAAATCACAGTAGACCCTGAGAGAATTGCAGCCATCCTAGAGCTACCCTTTCCACATCGTAACAAAAGCCTTCAATCTTTCATAGGAAGGATTAACTTTTTTAGGTGTTTCTTGACTAATATTGTAGATTTACTGAAGCCTTTAATAGCCATGTTAAAGAAGAGTTCAGCCTTCAACTGGACTAAAGAAAGGAAAGCCAATTTCAAAGCTATCAAAGAAGCCTTGACAAAAGCTCCCGCTCTATTAAACCTAAATTTTAGTAAGGATTTTATCCTTTATACTTATGGAGGTCATGATGCTATATCTGCTATGTTGACTCAAGAAAATTTGGATGGATTGGAGCAGCCTGCTACTTTTTTCAGCAAAGGTTTAGAAGAGTATGAACAAAGATACTCTTTTATGGAAAAAGATGTACTTGATGTGGTAAAAAGTCTTAAAAATTTCATATATTTATTGACCCATAGCAAGGTACACTTGAAGGTTACTCATCCAAGTATCAAAGAATTTTTTCTTTCCAAAGACCTAAATGAAAAGAGAGCTAGTTGGATCACCAAAGTAATGGAATATGACATTGATATCCAAACCACCAAGCTGGTTAAAGGGAGAGGTCTTTGTGAGCATTTGGTAGAGGATGAAAGTTCAAAGAAATTAGAGAAAACAAATGCATCTCTGGTTGTGCATTCTATAGAAGAACATGCCAAGGCAGAAGGTTGGTTTCCTAACATGATTCATTACTTGAAGACAAGACAATGTCCATCAGACCTAGATTCAGCAAGAAGAAGATATTATAGATTACAATCTATTCCCTTTGTGTTGATAGATGAATTTATTTTTAGAAAGGATCACAACAGTGTCCTTTTGAGATGTATTGATTCAGAAGAGATAGCTATTGTCCTATTTGAATTTCATGATGGACCTTCTGGGGGTCATTTTTCTCCTAGGACCACTGCTTTTAAAATCACAAGGGCCGGATACTATTGGCCATCTATCTTAAAAGATAGTCATGATTATGTGAGAAAATGAATCAAATGTGCCATGTTTGTAGGAAAAGAAAGGCTTATAGCTCTACCCCTTCAGCCAATCAGAACAGAAGAACCTTTCATGAGATGGGGCATAGACTCTATTTGTTGAACTACAACTGATTTGGAATCTGATTGAAGAATTCATGATTAAAGATCACTGAGGAGTTGCTGATTAGATATGTAATATGATTAAATTAGTATTATGTTGTCATTGATGTCAACTAGTTTGACAACACATATCTTGTAAGTTACTATACCAAGGCATCTGAAGAAAGGTGAAAAAGATGAAGAATAGAGAAATCTACATGAGGAAAGATGTACATGGCAGATGAGGATAAGGAACATATTGAGTAGCTTGTTGATGAGTCTATGACTTGATGATATTGACTTTATTATGTTGCATTCATCTATGATGAAGTATAGAGTTGAAAGACACAAAGCAATGTTGTCGGTAAATGAAGCATTTCTAGTATACACCGATGGAGTGTAGTGTATACCAATCACAGCATTAACTGAGTAGTGGTCACCAATTCATTTCTTTGTTAACTGAGTGGAACATAATGAATGAAATGATTAGTTTAGCTGATAAGATTGATGAGCTGAAAAGAGTATAACATCGAGGTAATAGATAATGTTTGTTACACAGATCAATGACTGACAAAATTTAGGAAAGATCTAAAGGATGAGAATTAAACGTATTATTGACACAAGTGCTAAGAAAGTTTGAAGCAGCAAAATCTATGAATGTGGTTAAGCAGCAAAATCTGATGGTGGAGAAGAAAATGATTTATCCGTCTATATAAGAGAACATAATTTCTTTATGAATGGATGGCAGGAGAAGTAGAAACTATAGGAATATTGCATGAACAAGGTTTTCATGCATTCTGATCATACTGGTTAAGTAAGAACTGAGTTGTAGAATAATTACCAAGCTATAGAGAGAAATTTCTGATGGACAGTAAGTTGATACAGCATTGAATCTGAAGTGAAATATTGATTAGAAGGATTTGTATGGACTAAATATTGATTTGTAATCTGCAATTGAAGTTGTATTAAGGTAGGTCATTTATTGTTACATATTTAACCATTGTATATAGTCAAAATCTCTTAACTGAGTGGAGTCTGAAAGTCTTATGATGTATCATTCATAGAATGAACATTGTTATCCTGTCAACCCCATAGTGAATGCTGGTTGGATGATAACTTCTAGTCTAAAATCCTATAACAAGGTCACACTTGACAGTGTGTTTGTAAACCTTTAATAGGGTTGGGTCTTAACCGACCTCACTTCATAAGAGTGATCAATTTTGGGTTGCCAGTCCAAGGTGGTTTTTCCCTTTACAGGGTTTCCATGTTAAATCTCTTGTGTTATGTGTTGATTGTGATATTTTTTTGTTATCATTCTTTACATGTTACATGTTAGATTTGATCAGTAACTATGATGGTATTTGACTGGTAATTAGTAAAAGCATAGACAGTGAAAGTTTTATTTTTTATCGAGGATCAACAATTAAATAAGTTGTTTTGAATTATACATTTTGTTTTGGGACACTGGATAACTGATTCACCCCCCTCTTAGTTATTCTAACAATTGGTATCAGAGTAGTGGTTGCTTGGAATGGAGTTTTAAGGACTTAAGCATAAAGGTCTCAAGATGTATAAGAGGGAAGTACTAAAACTGAACAAAGAGAACTTCATAGTATGGCAAAGCAAAATGAAGCTGCACATATCTGGAATTGGGAATTCTGCACTAGATCTAATGGAGAATGGCTACATACAACCGCACACTGGTCCCTTAACTCTTGATCAACTAAAGCACAAGCATGAACAAAATGTTACTATGATGGAACTTGCTGCTACCTATACTAATGCTGAATTTGAAGATATCAAGACATGCACGACTGCCAAAGGAATGTGGGATAAATTAACACAAATATACAGTGAAGATCCAAATGTCAAAAGAGCCCAAGCTAAAAGTCTGAGAGGCAGATTTGATGATATGAGAATAAAAGAAGGTGAGAACATTGTCCAATATTCAAATAGACTAAAAGAGGTGGTACATGCTATTAGAGCATCTGATGGAGTAATTGATGATGAAACAATGATAAGCAATATTCTCAAAACTTTGCTACTAGTTTATGCAATCAAGATTTTTGCAATTCATGAAACAAGAGCTACATCCAACCTTACTCTTGACACTCTGATTGGAAAAATTAAAACCTTTGAATTAAAATTTTTTGATAACAGTGTTGTTCCTTATGTTGAATCCACTTTTATGTCTTCTTTGAAGATTGAAAAGTCTAGCAGGAATAGTAAGAATTGTGATAGTGATGCCAATACCCATGATGAACTTGATGAGATTAAAGCACTTATGGCCAGAAGATTGCCCAAAGGAAAAGGAAGGTATAGAGGTAAGCTACCTTTGGCATGCTTTAGTTGTAAATAAGTTGGTCACATCACTACTAGATGTCCTCAGAAGAAAGATGATGATAGATCTAAAGACCGATCTGAAGGAAGCTATGGGAGAAAAGTCAACAGAGCCTACCGACACAACAACAGAGACAACATAGATGAAAAAGGCAAAAAGGTATGTTACTTAGCCAAAGATATTGAAACTGAATCTGATTTTGATGATAAAATAGAAGTCATATTTGTTGCTATGAAAGATGACTCAAAGGAAGAAGAGAAACATGAAGAGACAACACTGATCTCTAAAGTAAGTAGAAATGATACATGGATCATAGATAGTGGTTGTACACATCATATGACCAGTGATGTAGAGAAGTTTGATCATCTTGTTGAGTATAATGGAGGATCTATGAGAATGGGAAATGATGCACCTTGTATGGTAAGAGGTAAAGGCTCACTGATGATCAATGATAGATTACAATGTGAAAATGCAAACTGGGTAGATGGATTGAACTATAATCTGTTAAGTGTGGCTCAGCTGAACAATTCAGGCCACCGACTGGCTTTTGAGAAAAAAAAGGTGAAGATCTATGATGATGGTGGAAGACTTGTTAGAAATGGTACACAATCCAGAGGTAATCTATTCTATCTTGATATGGATCAGTCTTCTTGTTTGTTAATAAAGGATGAAGATGCTTGGTTGTGGCACAGAAGGTTATGCCATGTGAACTTTGACAACATGATTAAGATTAGTAGAAAGAAAAAGTTAGAGGATTACTTAACTTGACAAAACCTGATCATGCCATGTGCCATGAATGTCAAAAAGGTAAGATGACTAAGTCTAGTTTTAAAAGAAAAGACTACTCAACAAAGAAGATACTTGAGTTGGTTCATACTGATCTATGTGGTCCTATGAGAACTCAGAGCTGTTTTGGTGATAGATATTTTATTCTTTTTGTTGATGACTATAGTAGACTGATGACTGTTATGTTCCTAAAAGAGAAATCTGAAGCTTTCAAAATGTTTAAGTGGTATAAAGCTAAGGTAGAGAAAGAAATTGGAAAGGAAATAAAATGCTTAAGATCTAATAGAGGAGGTGAATTTATCTCTGATGAATTTACTAATTTTTGTAATGAGCATGGAATCAAAAGATAGGTATCTGCACTAAGGACACCTCAGTAAAATGGCATTGCTGAAAGGAGAAATAGGTCTATAATTGATTTTACTAGAACATTGATGATACAGAAGAATGTTGCTTAGACATATTGGAGGGAAGCTGTCAGTATAGCTATGTATGTTCTTAACCGAGTACAACTGAAGGACTCCAACTGAACACCTTATGAACTATGGTTTGGACACAAACCTACTATAAGTTATTTCAGAATTTTTGGAAGTAAATGCTTTATTTTGAAAGATGAGAGAAATGGAAAATTTGATTCTAAAGGAGATGAAGGAATATTTTTGGGATATTCCACTACAAGTGAAGCATATAAATGTTTGAATAAGATTACAAATAGGATAGTTGAAAGTACTAATGTTCATGTTGATGAGTTTGATCATAAGTACATGGAGGAAAATACAAAGGAACTGAAAGACTATGGTAGATTCACTTACATTGAACATCTAGAGTATCTACTAACAGGGAAAACTGTAACAACTGGTCATCAAGGAAACAATGCAAGACAACAGGCAACACAAACCAAGGAATAAGATAGAGCTACCAAGTAAGGAAATGACCCTGAGCAGGATGAACAAGAAAGGAGAAATCAAGTTTTGGCTAGTTTTGTCAAAAGACATCATCCTGAGACACAAAACATTGGAGATAGACATGCTGGAATGCAAACTAGAAGCAAAACAAGACAAGGCACATGTTTAATTTGTGAATTTGAACCTAAAAATGTGAAAGTTGGATTAGAGAATGAAGAATGGGTTAATGCAATGAAGGAGGAAATAGTGAAAATAGAGAAGAACAAAACCTAGTCCTTAGTACCCCGACCAAAATATAAGAATGTTATCGGTACTAAGTGGATATACAAGAATAAATTGAATGAGAATGGTGAAGTCACAAGAAATAAAGGTAGATTGGTATGCAAGGGATATGCATAGGAAGAAGGCATTGACTATGGTGAAACATTTGCACCTGTTGCTAGATTAGGAGTTAGAATGCTACTTGCATATGCTGCACATAAGAAATTCAAAGTCTATCAAATGGATGTGAAGTCAACATTTTTGAATGGTATACTTGAAGAAGAGGTCTACATTAAACAACTTGAAGGATTTGTTGATCCCGACAATAAAGACATGGTATGTAGATTACATAAAGCTTTATATGGATTGAAGAAAGCACCAAGAGCATGGTATGAAAGACTACATACTTACTTGTTAAGTATTGGATTTGTTAGAACAAGTGAAAACAACAATCTGTATGTGAAAGGTGATATTGATGATACTATTATCATTGCTGAAATATTTGTTGATGATATTATTTTTGGAGGCTCAGATCTTGTCTGCAAGGCATTTTCTAATGAAATGCAAAAGGAATTCAAAATGTCTATGTTTAGAGAGATTAAGTTCTTTCTTGGACTACAAGTGATTTAGCAGAGTGATGGGATATTCATCACACAATCTAAATACATAAAGGAAGTACTGAAGACATTTGGCATGGAAGATGCTAAACCTATGGGAACACCAATGGCTACTAGATGCAAATTGACAAAGGAGGATGAAACTACAGAGGTAAACTAGACACTTTACCGATCCATGATTGGTAAATTAATGTATGTAGTTCACAGTAGACCAGATATAGCACATGCTATGGGTATTGTTGCAAGATTTTTTTCTAATCCTAGAGAATCACACATGATAGCTACAAAAAGGATCTTAAGATATTTGAAGAAAATAGAGAATTATGGATTATGGTATCCTAAGGAAGGGAAGTTTGAATTGAAAGTTTACACCAATGCTGATTGGGCTGGAAATGTGGATGATAGAAAAAGCACCACCGGAGGAGCATTTTTCTTTGGTAAAAGACTTGTAACATGGACAAGTAAAAAGCAAGCTTGTATTTCTTAGTCTACAGCTGAAGTAGAATATGTTGCTACTGCTACTAACTGTTCAAACATTTCTTATATCAAACAAGTGTTGGAAGGGATGAATGAGGTAATCACTGATCCGATGATTATATTTTGTGACAACACTAGTGCTATTAATATTTCAAAGAATCCTATGATGCACTCTAAGACAAAGCATATATCTATTAAGTATCATTACTTAAGAGAACAAGTGGAAGAGAAGTAAGTGAAGTTAGAATTTGTCACATCTAAAGAACAACTTGCATATATTTTTACAAAGCCTCTACCAAAGGACACATTTGAATACTTGACGACTAGACTTGGGGTCCGTCCCTTGTCTATCAGTCACTAATGTGATCTGGTTGTTGCATCAACCTACCTATATTAGAAGATCATTCATGTTGATGTAGCATAGTTCACACTTTGAATCATGTTCAAGGTTGTGATTAAGTTTGAGAACTTGAACCGATTGGAATATCAGTATTTAGAGATACAGAGGAAGACATAATTGTTTGTTTATTTGTTTATTTGGCATTGCTGTTAAAGGGAGAGATAAATAATATGAAAAGTAAAAAGAATCGAAGAGAACTATCTAAGGGAGAGACAATCTGAATGAGATAGAGTATTGAAGATCATTTACAGAGAACAGAAGTAGGAACAGGAGAACTGAAAAGAAGATCACAACTACATAATGGTAAAGCTATATTATTTAATGCTAGTTTAGTAATGTAGTGATTAAACATATTAAGTCTATTCAACTTACAACATTATATTCACAAACTTGTAGAATATATGTTTAGTATGTGTATGGTACATTTCATATTACTTGAGTTTCTATCAATGCCAAAGGGAGAGATTGTTGAACTACAACTGATTTGGAATCTGATTGAAGAATTCATGATTAAAGATCACTGAGGAGTTTCTGATTAGATATGTAATATGATTAAATTAGTATTATGTTGTCATTGATGTCAACTAGTTTGACGACACTTATCTTGTAAGTTACTATACCGAGACATCTGAAGAAAGGTGAAAAAGATGAAGAACAAAGAAATCTACATGAGGAAAGATGTACATGATAGATGAGGATAAGGAACAAATTGAGTAACTTGTTGATGAGTCTATGACTTGATGATATTGACTTTATTATGTTGCATTAATCTATGATGAAGTATAGAGCTGAAAGACACAAAGCAGTGTTGTCAGTAAATGAAGCATTTCTAGTATACACCAATGGAGTGTAGTGCATACTGATCATAGTATTAACTGAGTCATGGTCACCGATGCATTTCTTTGTTAATCAAGCGGAACGGAATGAATTAAATGATTAGTTTAGCCAATAAGATTGATGAGCTGGCAAGAGTATAACATTGAGGTAACAGATAATGTTTGTTACATAGATCAACGGCTGATGAAATTTAGGAAAGATCTAAAGGATGAGAATCAAACGTGTTATTGACACAAGTGCCAAGAAAGTTTGAAGGGGCAAAATCTATGAATGTGGTTAAGCAGCAAAATCTGATGGTGGAGAAGAAAATGATTTATCTGTCTATATAAGAGAACATAATTTCTTTATGAATGGATGCCGGGAGAAGTAGAAACTATAGGAATATTGTGTGAACAAGGTTTTCATGCATTCTGATCATACTGGTTATGTAAGAACCGAGCTGTAGAACAATTATCGAGCTACAAAGAGAAATTACCGATGGAGAGTAAGTTGATACAGTATTGAATCTGAAGTGAAATATTGATTAGAAGGATTTGTATGGACTAAATATTGATCTGTAATCTACAATTGAAGTTGTATTAAGGGAGATCATTTACTGTTACATATTTAACCATTGTATATAGTCAATCTCTTAATTGAGTGGACTCTGAAAGTCTTATGATGTATCATTCATAGAATGAACATTGTTATCCTGTCAACCCCATAGTGAATGCTGGTTGGATGATAACTTCTAGTCTAAAATCCTCTAACAAGGTCACACTTGATAGTGTGTTTGTAAACCTTAACAGGGTTGGGTCTTAACTGACCTCATTTCAGAAGAGTGATCAATTTTGGGTTGCCGGTCCCAGGTGGTTTTTCCCTTTACAGGGTTTCCATGTTAAATCTCTTATATTATATGTTGATTGTGATATTTTTTTGTTATCAGTCTTTACATGTTACATGTTAGATTTGATCAGTAACTATGATGGTATTTGACTGGTAATCGATAAAAGCAAAGACGGTGAAAGTTTTATTGTTTATTGAGGATCAGAAATTAGAGAAGTTGTTTTGAATTATACATTTTGTTTTGGGACATTGGATAATTGATTCACCCCCCTCTCAATTATTCTAAGATTTATTGGCATGATTAGTCCTCCATCTAGTGTAGGCCACAAGTGGATAATCACTGCAACTGATTATTTCACTAGATGGATAGAGGTAGTTGCCTTGAAAGAATCAAATGAGAATGCAGTCTTAAGTTTTTATGATGATATAGTCCACAGATTCGGTACTCCAGACTCCATAATATCAGATAATTCATTGGCATTCATAGGCCTTAAAGTCTCAGAATGGGTAATTAAAAATGACATCTATCTGAATACAAGTTCAAATTACTACCCTCAGGGCAATGGTTTGGCATAATCAACTAACAAAAATTTGATTAAGATAATCAAGAAGACTCTATAGGATAACCAAAGGGATTGGCATACTAAATTGAAATCTACCTTATGGTTATATAGGACAACCCCAAATATGATCACTGGGAATTCTCCTTACATGTTAGTTTATGGCAGGGAGGCTTAGTTGTCCATTTCAACAGAATTGCTAACTCTAGACCTACCCACTCAATATGTTCTATTCGAGGAGGGGGATCCCTTACAAATTAGGTATGCTTAGCTCATGGATTTAGAAGAATTCAGAGATAAATCCATGAAGGATATGGAGTTCCATCAGATACAATCAAAGAAAAGTTTTGATTAAAGAGCCAGCGCTAGAAATTTCAAAATGGGAGATATAGTCCTCAAGTGGGATTAGTTCAGATCAAATCCTGGCAGACATACAAAGTTTGATTCCTTCTGGGGTGGGCCATTTGTTATTACAGAATGCAAGGGGCCTAATGCTTTTTAGATATCAACTCTTGAAGGAGATGCCTTACATATATCAGTTAATGGATTCCACTTGAAGCCTTGTTTTGAAGTTAATCCTTCCTTGTAAATCTCTGTAAATATGTTTTCCCCATTTTTTTGTCCCTGCTTTCTACACTAGTTTTCCTATTTTCCAAGAAATGCTTGAGCATAGTTTTGTTCCTCTCTCTATCAAGAAGGTCCTTGTGCTCTTAGGATGGCTCCTATGCCCAATAGATTGCATCAAGGCCACTGATCTAATGTCTAGTAGGCTGACATCCAATAGAAATCACCAAAATGTTACCCAAAATTTTCTATCATTGAATTTTGGCCACAATCCTGTTTTCACTTGCGAAGGAGATCCACAAAGTTTTATGGTTTATGACCTTGGCCCCATGTTCCTCAATGTGTCACCATGCTCTAGTTTATATCACATGTGCTTAATTGCAAGAACCAGAGAGATATTCAAGTTTTAAAGTCTATAGGGACATAGTTTATGTTGAGTGGTGTCAAATTTGTCTAAGTATAAAAACCCTCGATATTTTCTATCTTTTTGATACCTTTTTGGTTAAGTGAAAACCCTTAGTTGTTTTCAACCTTATGCCTTTTCACATCTGCGCGCTTATCTCTGATGTCAACATTTTTCATCTACGCTGTTGTGACTGCGTGGGACCCAGTTCTTCTTGGCGGTTTAGTCACTTGATCTCTAGTTTTTCTAGCGATTAATTTATCTTTTGGTGACTGGGAGACTGTGTGTTTGCCTGATCTCTTGTTTCTAGCAGTTAAGTGTTTTTCCTTTAGTGACCTGACATTTTCTTTAGTCATGTGTTTGTGCAACCTCAGCAGTTTGTCCCCCACCCTTCAGTGATCGATCAAGCGGTTATGTTATGACTGGCGGTCTCAATTTTGAGGCGGTTAAAGTGCAAAAGGATCTACGATTGTTGCATGATCATAAGGAGTGTTCTTCCCCTTTATGATCTTGTGACAACCGTTCGATGGAAAGGTGATCTGCCAGGTGGGTCCAAGGTTCCAGTTGTGCATTAGTGCTCATTTCTAGTTGGCCAAAGGGTGATGATGAAAGACATGATAGTGGGCTCAAGGCTTTCAGTGGGATGACAATGCTAGGATCTATGGTCATCACATAATTGTAAGGAATATTCTTCCCCTTTGCAATCATGTGACCACCATCTGATTAGGGCCGATAACTAGGTAGGTCCACTGCTAGGTTGCCCTGGGTCGATCTAGGTCATCCGATCTGCCGGGAAGAATTTGATCGATGCTCATGTTTTAAAATTGGATCTGGTAGTCGTTGGAGCCCAAATTTGAATTTGTTTGTGAGGTTTTCACCAGTGTTTGATCCAACGGGCTGTATGCGAAGTAGGGGTAGCTCAAAATTGATTTTTCTAGGATGGTTGTAGGTTGTGAAGATGATGAGGAAGATCAAAGTGGTGGTCACATGTTGATTCTTGCTTCTTGAGGTACCATGACATTGATTTTGCACCATTGGTAGATGAAAGCTTGGTGCCACCTATGACTATTTATGCTTTTAAATTCAAAATATCTATGATGATCAGATTTGAACATTCATGGAAAACCCAATTTAGCAGAATCAAGGTCATGATGGTGGCGTAAGGTTTTCAACTTGTAGTGAGGTAGATGGATAAAGGCGGCTCATCTACAGGCAGTTGCGTTGGTGGAATTATGTACAAGGACATATATCTGATCGGCCAAGATATTTTTAATGATGCATTTATGATAAAAAATGATAGAATTAGGGTTCTCTATTATTATATGCAAAATCTATGTAACCCTAGTAAGATTTTTGACTCCTGCCTACGTGTAAAGGAGGTGTATATATTGTTTTTTGGAGCTTTTAGAGCGTAGAGTTTACAATTATAAAAAGAGTTTTCTCTTTCTTAGGAGTTATCCATGGCATTTTTTCTACCCTCTGGCTCTTTTAGTCTGTAACCTTTCATTGAAATCTTAGATTCAATAGAGGCTATCCGTGGCATTTGTTTTGCCCTCTGGTCTTTCCCTTGTCCGTATTTCTCATATTGAGTATAATATACTAGCTTTGTTAGAGAAATCTTGGAGTTCCAGATCTCTTCTTTCTTTTATCTTATTTATGCACTACTGTGTCTAATTTGATTTGAGTGAGTTTGTGGGTATACTTCAACCCCTTGTCATTTTGTCTCATTCCTGTGCCCTTTTATTGAAGAGAATGTTTTCTTGCAGGTCACAGTCCATGTCTTTTGTTCAGGCCTCTCTATGAAACACTTATGCAAGCCTATTTAGGAATATTGCATTCCATTAGATCTAAGAGTCTTCATGCTAATTTGGTCAGTGTATTATATTCATTTCAGTTCGGTGTATCACCTAGTAGGTAGTTTTCTTTTAGTCATTTCCCTTTCAAGCATTCCTTCTATCCCTTTTCCCTCAAAGTTTACTTTTCTATCTAGAAGAAAATTAAGGTGATTATCCAAGAGGAACCAGCCTAGAACCTGGAGGGCTCATCTCAGTTAGCATAGGTCCCACAACCTGGAGATGATTCCCATGTTATAATAGGTTATCAAGACTATGAGAGCTTGAACCAAGGGTGCAAACTTAGTGTATAATAGTCCCATTGATGGGTACTGAGTCAAGGCTAATGCCTAACCTTTTCAACTCTAACTCTAATACCCATTTAGCCTCTTCTTCTACCTTTCCAAGCCACTTGACAAGATATTCAAGATAAGTTTGGTGCCTAGTCTTCTTGATGACCTAGGAGCTCAAGACCTTCTCTTATTGGATGATTGGTGTAATAGGTAATTACATATCCTCCAAGTATTTGGAAACCTCATATGGTCCATCATCTCCAATAGGGATAGGTACCTCATAAAGGACTAGATCTGCAATGTTGAAAAGTAGTGAAATAACCACATCTTATGGCAAGTCCACCTTGTAAGCATTGGACCCATATTTAGCTAAGATGACACATGGAACAATTATTTTCATCTGTAACTTCTGTGGAACCCCCTTCTACAATATGGATTTATTGAGATGTATCATGACAAGATACCCCACTTTTAAATGAAGTTCCCTTCTCCTTTTATCTACCTTGTTCTTGGTCCTAGTGACATTGTCTTTGAGAGTTTGTTTGACTGTATCATGGAATTCCTTCATGGACTAAGAAAAAAATCATTTGTATAACCACTTCTTACTATTGTGTCTCCAAGTTCCCTCAATTCAAGAATTCCTCTTGGGTTTAGGCCATAGACTATCTCAAATGGGCTCTTGCCGATGGTCCTATTGATGGTGTCATTGTAGGCATAATTAGCTTGTGCAATTCCTTGATCCCATGACTGACCATACTCTTTGGTTAAGATTGTTAAAATATTCCCAAAGCTTTTGTTGACTACCTTAGTCTTTCCATACATTTTGAGATGGTATGTAGATCCAAAATATAAGTTAGCACCAATTTTATGCCATAAGGTTATCCAAAAATGACTCTTAAATTTAGAGTCTCTATCAGCCACTATACTTAATGGTAGGCCATAGATCCTTACCACTTCTTTAAAGAACAAGTTGGCTATATGGCAAGGATCATGGATAGTCTTTCATGGCACAAATTGAGCCATCTTACTAAATCTATATACAATCACATAGATACTATCAAGTCCTTTCTTGGTCTTAGGAAATCCCACTACAAAGTCCATACTAGGGCATTCCTAAGGTCTGTTGGGGATTACAAAGGGTTGATACAACTCTAGATTGGATCAAGTGCCCTTATCCTTTTCAAAAATGATGCAAGTATCCACATATCTTTTGATGTCCTAATTCATCCTAGGCCAATAATAAAACCTTTGGACCAACTCTAATGTTTCATGAACTCCAAAATGTCTTGCTAATGACCCATTATGCTTCTCTTGAATGAGGTTCTCCCTCATGGATCCTCTAGGCACACATAGTTTTCCTCCCCTAAACAAAAGACCTTCTTGGATGAGGTAATCAACATATTCACTATGGAAATGGTTTTGCAAGTCTTTACATACCTTTTAAGGTGCTGAGAAGTCTTCAACTTCTAGGTACAAGTCTTTGAAACTGTCTATGCCTATGCTTCTTAGTTTAAATTCTTGGACTGTCAAGAGTCTCCAGCTTAAGGCATTTGCCACTTTATTTTTTTGACCCTTCATGTACTTTATGGTGAAGGTATAGGCCTAAATGTACTCAACCCACTTCATGTGCTTGTGACTCAAATTATCTTGGGAGTTAAGGAAACTTAGAGCTTGGCTACCAGTGTAGACTACAAATTCCTTAGGAAGGAGGTAGTGCCTCCACTTCCTTAAGGCTTGGACAAAAGCATATAACTCCAAATCATAAGATGAGTATTTATTATTATCCTCACTCAAATTTTCACTATGGAAAGCCATCGGTAGATTTTCTTATCTTAGGATTGCTCCTATAGCAATGTTGCTATCATCACACTCAACTGTGAATAAATTCTCAAAACTAGGTAGGACCAAGATTGGTTGGGTTGCAATCCTTTTCTTCAAGGTCTCAAAACCTTCCTCAACTTTTTCACTCCATTGAAATTTGATGGTGTAAAAAAATGATGCACAAATTTCACTAAAATGTATGATAAACTTCCTATAGAATTGGGCTAATCCATGGAAGCTTATTACTTCAATAGCAGATTTGGGAGTAGGCCACTTTAAAATTTCCTCCACCTTAATCATGTCCATCTTCAAGTTATATTTTGAGATCACAAAGCATAAGTATACCAATTTTGATTTCATGAACTCACACTTATCAAGATTAATAGTGATCTTTTCCTCATACAACCTTTGTAGCACCTCTTTTAAATGAATCAAGTGATCATCTTAGGATTTTCTAAAGATGAGGATGTCATCTAGGTAAACCACCACCCATTTAGCAATGAATTCTTTCAAAACTTCATAAATTAATCTCATAAAGGTACTAGGGGAATTGGAATACCCAAAGGGAATAACTAGCCACTCATATAAGCCTTCAATGGTTTTGAAAGTGGTCTTCCACTCATCCTCCTCCTTAATTCTGATTTGGTGGTACCCATTTTTGAGGTCAATCTTGGTAAAATACTTGGACCCTCCTAAGAAATCCATCAAGTCCTCAATCCTAGGGATAAGAAACCTATACCTTATGGTAATCCTATTGATGGCCCTAGAGTCAGTGCACAATCTCCAAGTTCCTCCTTTTTTGGGTGCTAGGACTATGGGGACAACACAAGGGCTAATGCTCTTTCTTATAAGGCCTTGATTTAGGAGTTCTTGAATTTTCTTGGCTATTTCCTCATTTTGTTGAGGGGTCATTTTATATGCATATTTTTTAGGTATGGAGGCTCCTATAATAAAGTCAATTTGGTGGCTTATGGCTCTTGTGGGAGGTAATGTAGCTATCTTTCCATCACTTACTATGTCCTTGTATTTCTCAAGTAACCCTTAAAATTCCTGAGGTATTTATTGCTTCTTGCTTGTTTCTCCCTCTTTAGGCTTCAATACCAAGGCATACCCCACTCCTTCACCTTCTTCCAAGGTGTTTAAGAATTATTTTTCTCCTACCAATAGAAAATTGGGCCCCACTTATTTAAATTCTCCATCCTCTAGAAGGGACTAAATCTTGAAAGTAATTCCATCCTTTTCAAATGCATAGGAGTTCTTGGCTCCATTATGGATTTCTTGAATATCAAATTGCCATGATCTCCCTAGTAGGAGATGGAAAGAATCCATTGGTAACACATCACACAATGCTCTATCTTTGTACCTTCCAATGGTGAACTCTACCCAAGCTTTCTCATTCACCAAGAAATGATGACCCTTATTTAGCCATGTGACTCTATAAGGATTGGTATGAGGTATTCTTTGGAGGTTTAGCTTCCTAACTGCTTCATGAGACACTATATTGTTAGTAGACCCAGAATCAATAATGATCTTGCACACCTTTCTCAATATTTTTCACTTTATTCTGAATAGAGATCTCCTTTGACTGGGTACCTCCTTGATTGGCTCTTTAATCAATGTTCTCATTATCATAAGGTTATCCCCCACTTTTGAATCTAGGGATACTTCTACTAGCTTACTACTTAAAGAATCCTCTTGAAGGTAATTGACTCTTTTGTCCCCTCCTTGTGAAGTGGATCCTTTTTAAGGGCATCTATAGGATGGATGTCTATATTGGTGGCATTGGTAATATTTAATAATGGAGAAGTAATACCCTCTCCCTTGTCCTCCTAATCTTCCTCTAGAGTTAGTATTTTTTTCTCTACCTCGGTTATTGTAGCCTCCTCTTCTATTAGAGGCCTCCTTGTTGCTCAGTGAGTTTGGACTCACCTTGGGCTCTTGAATCTAGATTTATTCCACCATAGCCTCCTCTATGACCTCTATTGTCTCTATCCCTGCCTCTTCCTTAGCTACTTGTATCCTGCCTCTTCTTGAGATTCTCCTCAACTTTGAGTGCCAATTGGTAGAACTGATGGACATTCTTGGGGCTTAACAAAATTAGTTCCTCTTGGATATTCCATCTAAGACCACTGAGGTACCTAGCCAATTTTAGGCTCTCCTCTTCCACCACATGGGATCTAAGACATAGTTTTTGGAATTCTTAAGTGTAAACACTAACCTCTAGGTCCTTTTGCCTCCAATTTTTCTCTTTTTATGCAACTATACTTCATAATCATCAAGTAGGTATGCTTCCCTGATCTTGGCCACCATACCTTTCCAATTTTCTATGGGGTTCTTGTTAGGAATAGTCCCAACAGATAACTAAGAGGGGGGGGGGGTGAATTAGCTATCTACAAGTTTCAATTCTTTATCCAATTAAGTATACTTAAACATAAAGCATAAACACAATGAAAGAACACATGAAAACAACACCAATATTTTGGTTACGGGGAAACCCAAATAGGTAAAAACCCTGGTGGGACTTGATACCCCCTAATATTCTGTACTAGTGTATAATGATCCTTGCTAGAAGATCCTTTACCCTGTTAGGAGTAGCTTTATAATATATTAAGTACAATAGACCTGGGTTAGACCCTTTTAGGAGTCTTTTACAATTTTACCTGTTAGGGGAGAGGACGCACTATTTGAGAGCTCACTACTCAAAGGGGAGAAGGCTACAACCTTCTGAATAATAGATACACACTATATCTAGATCTTGGTGAACTATGCTTTGACCTACTGTCTTGATCAGTTCCAATGAATAACGCAAATACTCTACTTGGTCACATAGACCTTCTTCTAATGGTTCTACAACTCACACACTCTACTCTACTCTGCTTAATCAACCATGAACCACACTCAAGCAATCACAAATGACTGCCTATAAGTATCTTTCCTCTAAATGATATAATCAAGTCAGCCTATTAGAACCACCTTGAAATCATAATAGAGAAACCATAATAAACTCCAACAAACATTCTATCAGCTCTATTATGCACGCAACATATTCTGGGACCTATCTTAATAAAATAAATGTAGAGGCACGCTACACACTATTAGCTCTACCAAAACAACTAGATCTTTCTCTACAAGTTGAATTAACTCATGCACTCTTAACCGAACATTAATAACTCATCTCTAATCTTAAATCCAAGGGCACATATGCTAAAGATAGGTGCAACTCAAGAACCAATAAAATCTCTTTCAGCTCTGCTGAACAAACACAAGAAATTACTATTGGCGAATAGCGACTGCATAACTTCACTTGCATTCATCATCAGATCATGTGTCCATGAAATTAACATCAATGACATGTCTTCATCTAAGTGTACAAGGCTCCATGATAACTATACAGACAACCATACACAAAACACTATCTGTTACTCTGTCAGGAACACTGCTGACACAAGCTACTATATAACTGTTTGTACTAATAGTTAACCTCTGTACCCATGATATCATGCTGATATCATGTCCATGCTACATATACTAAGAGATTATTGTATAAGACTTCCACACATGCTACTTTCCATATGTTGTCATCAATGACAAACATACAGTCAGTTTTGACATGTTGGCAAATCTCCAACAGTTCTTTCCTTCCTTCACCCTCTCATCATGCACAAACTTCCACCAAGTAAGAGCAACCCCTCTCATCCTTGATTTGGCCACCCTAACTATTTGAGTTTCACTAATCCCCTTACATTCAAAATGATTCTCCATTCCTTCTATCCATTCCATGACTATTTCAACTTCCATCTTGCCACTAAAGAGTGGTATCCCTTATAATGACTTTCCACTCATATCCTTGAGTGATCTCAAGAAGGGTTCTTCAACTAGAACATTTTAAGGCTTAGGATCTTTCTCCTCCTCTGCCACCTCTTTTCCATTTTCTTCATCTTCTTTTAGTTTCTCATTCATCAATTCAACTTTCTCTTCCACCTCTCCTAGCTTATCTCTCAAAGATGCCATTTCCTCTTGGAGTAGCCTATTCTCCTCCTTTTGTTTTTCACTTCCCTATCCAATTCAGAATTGGTCACCATGGTGGTCTCTCCCACTGATTTTGACATAAACTGATGCCCAAATCTTAGATGGCTCTGATACCAATTTGATGTGATCATAATATGAAGTTGGTAGTTCTTCTTGCCACTTGGTTAGGATCACTAAGCTTCCTAACTCCACCAAGTATCCAATGGGTCAATGAAGACTTCAAAAGGCTCCACTTTGTCACTCCAAGGATTCCTTCAAGGTCCCACACTCCCTCTACGCTTCACTCCAACTCCCAAGGGATCACCTCATTGTTTCAAGTTCAAACTCTTCATGGTCTCTTCTCAAGAAAATGGCTTCTTACCTCCTTAACATGTTGAGATTCTTGTAGGGGTGTGGAGATAGACTAATAATGTGGTTTTGGAACTTCTTGATCCATTTGATCAAGGTCTATCACTTGGCTTCTTACCAATGTCACCAAGTCTCTGTTTTGGCCTTGTAGCCCTAGAGCCCCAATTAGGCCTCCTTAGCTAAATTTATAGGACTTATACCTGTGAGACCTATTACACATTCATATTTATATTACTTTATTTTCCATGCTTTTAGTACTTTTTTTCACAGACATACTTGACTATTTGAGACACTTATGTATTTAAGGATCTATTGAATCCTATGCTATATCTTTGGTACCTGATTATGTAATTAGGGTACACTTGAGATACTATATATTTTAATTAAGTTTCAATTATGATGATGTCGCATATGATGTTATATGAGGTTTAAAACTATTGCGATGGAAAGTTGGTTTAGGAAACCGAAGTTATGCTTAGTTGATTGATTCACAGACATAATCTTTAAACCATGTAGTATTGATGATGTATTGTGTTTATATCATGTTGATTGGACCTACTGATGTGTGAAATGATTGTGTAGGGTAAGCTGACCATGGATCTAAATGTAGGGATTCAGTATTGGAATTGTAATCACTTGAAAATAGACAAGATCAATTAAGTGAAGAATCAAGGTGACAATCAATACAATTAAATCAAATCAAGATCAAATAAAAGATAAATTGTAATGGAACATTAATCTGAAATCAATTGAAAATCAAAAGCTATAAAATCAATTTAAATTGAATAAATAATGATAAATCAATAAATTATGTAATTAATCTAATTAATTACACAGTTCAATTTAAATCAAATAAACCCATTCAAGGGGTGCACATGGCTAAACAAATTAAATAAAATGAATTGATTAATTCTTATTTTCTATCAACACCACATGGGAAGAAAAAGCCTCAACCAATAGGAATTGAGAACCAAGCTCACATGGACCAAGCCTAAAATGAATCTCAATCACTCACTTGGAGGATGAATCTTGTCCACCCATTTTGTCTTCTTGTCACAAGATTTGAGGACAATCCATTTAAATTATCTACAAAGGGTGGAACCAAGAACTTAACCCCAACTCAATCATGATCAACTCAACTACACCCCCTACCCTTTCCTAAATCTATAAAAGAAAGACATTATTCACTCACAAATCATCCACAAATCTGAGAATAGCATCAAACCTCTTGTAAATTAGAGCTAGAAAGGAAAATATAGAAGCTAATTAGCATTTCAATTTGGAAATTAATTTTTTTAGCTTGCTTTATCATATCATTCTCATTCTAGGACTATCATTAATAGAGGCTTGCTGAGAGCTTCTCATTAACATCCCTAGCTAGAGATCCATAGAGTGCTTAATTGCTCTTTATTTGTTAAAATAGCTCTTCATTTGTGGTAATTTAGTTATTTTATTCAATTATTTTCAATACTAACCCTATGAATGTACTTTTTATAGTACACAAGAACCTATGTTTATACCATGCATTCCAAGGTCCTCTTTGTACAAAGAAACGTGGACCTCATTGTATAGTCTTTTATTTCATGAATGTGGTTTGCATGCATGTATTTAATTAGAAAATGCAATTGTGACTTAACCATGTCATTGTTTTAATTAAATGTGCCAAATTTGGCAAATTATGGCTTAAGTGTTGGCATGGTTGGTATTATGTATTTAATTGGGTCAAGGGCTTGACTAGGGTTTAACCTTAGGGTAGAATCAACTAACCTTGGGTTGAGAAGTTTCTAGAAAGTCAACCAAGACTTGAAATCCATGTGTAAAATTTAGGTGGAGTTTAGGAGGGTCTTTTGGGCTCCCATAGGTTAACTGGAGTCAATTTAGGTACTTGGGTTGGTACCTTAGGGGTTAGGGGTCATTTTCAGCTCATTAAGAGCCTTAAAACTCATTTATGACTCCCCTAAAGTCAATATTTCCAAGTTGGTCGAAATTGAAGAGTTTTGAGGTTTTGGTTAACCTCTCTCTTCTTCCCAACTTGCATTCAACTCCATTTATGGTGAAGGAAGGCAAGTGGGAAGAAGGGAATGGAAGTTTCTATTGGAGATTTGCCAACAAGCCATATTGCTAACTGTATGTTTGTCATTGATGATAAAATATGGTAAGAAACATACATGGAAGCCTAATGGAGAGAGATTTGAGCATATGTTGCATGGATATGTTATCAAAATGATATCATAGATGTAGAGGTTGATTCTAAGTAAAGACATTAGTACAATTGTGTATATTAGTGAGTGTTTCTGACAGGTCCTAGGAATAGTTCTATATATGATTTGTAGTACGTTTGTAGTAGAGCCTTGCACATTTATATTTCTATTATAGATATATGTATGATGTTATGTTCATGGATGCAGAGTCACATATGCAGTACATGTTGAGTTATGAAGTCTTTAGTTGACAGTCACAGTTTCCTAAGTCTATCTAGAAGAGCCAAAAGTGTTTATATGATTGTGGTAGTTGCACCTATCATCTTGGTATGTGTGCTTGGATTTATGTTAATAGGAAAGTTAAAAAATTTTGGTTAAGAGTGCATGATGTAATTCAGCATGCGAAGAAAGTTGGAGTTAATTTGGTGGAGCCCATTGTGTGTAGCTTTGCGTCTACTCACATGGAGTTGTGTAGTCCTAATTTATGTTGCATGCTTAGTAGAGCCGACTAAGATGTTATTGGAGAATTATATTTTTTCTCTAATATGATTTCAAGATGGTTCTAATAGGCCAACTTGATTATATCATTTAGAAGAAAGATATTTATAGGCAGTCATTTGTGATTGCTAAGTATGACAGATAGTTGAAAGACAAGAGTAGACCAGAGAGTGTGAAGTATTGTGCCATCAGAAGAAGGTCTATGTGACAAAGAAGAAAGTGTATGCTATTCACTAGAACTAATCAAGATAGTAGGTCTATGTGTAGTTCATAAAGATCTAGATATAGTGTGTATCTATTAAGAAGAAGGTTGCAACCTTCACCCCTTTGAGCAGTGTGCTCCCAGACAGTGCGTCCTCACCCCTAATAGGGTTAATTTTAAAAGAATCCGAGCAGGGTCCGACCCTTGACCAAGTCACTGTACTTATTGCATTGTAAAGATCAACTCCTAATAGGGTTGTAAGATCTTCTAACAAGGATCATAATACACAAGTACAATTCTTAGTGGGCATCAATTCCCACAAGGGTTTTTACCTATTTGGGTTTCCCCATAACCAAAATTGTGGTGTTATGTTAAGTGTTATTTCATTGTGTTTATGCTTAATTGGACAAAGAATTGAAACTTGTAGATAACTAATTCAACCCCCCCCCCCTCTCAGTTATCTCTTGGGACTATTCCTAATAATTGGTATCAGAGCCGAGTGCCTCAGAGAGAAAGTTTAACAGCTTGAGGTTGATCAGATGGCATTCTTTAGAAAAGAAAGTCCTAATTTTGATGGAGAGAACTATCTAGATTGGAAGAAAAAAATGATGAGACATTTGCAATGCATTACCTTTGAGATTTTTGAGGTAGCTACTAAAGAAGTTGAGATTCCTTCTTTATTAGATCTTGCTAAGGAAGATGCAACTCTTAAGAAAAAGGAGTTGTTTACTTCAAATGCTCTTGCCAAAGAAGCCCTCATCAGCGCCTTGTCTGACAGTGAATTTTCAAAGATCAAGAAACTAGATAAAGCCTACAAGATTTGGAAGTATTTAGAAGACATGTTTGAAGGAGACATCCAAGCCAAGAATGTGCGTAGAAAGACATGGAAGGAAAAATACAATACATTGGAGAAGCTACCTGAAGAAAGCATTATAGCCTACAATCAAAGGATTAATGAAGTAGTTTCAGGAATCATAAACAATGGTGGAGAGATTTTCAAAGAAGACATCATGGATAAGTTGATGACTACTTTGAAACCAAAATATGAGAACAAGATAAACATCTTGGAAGAGACTATACCATTCTCAAAATAATTGAGGAGAGAGACCTTAATCAATAAGATTTCAACCTTTGAGATATCAAGTTTGAAGATAGAGCCTAACAGTGAGACAACCTTCAAAGCTTAAGTCCATGGTAAGAAATCCTTGAACACCTCTGGTAATTTTGATAATGATGATGACAAAAAAACACTAGATGGTTTTATTGCTATGATTTCTAAGAGAGAAAAGAAAGGAAAAGTAAAATATGAAGGACAGTTACCATTCAAGTGCTTTTCATGTAACAAGATTGGTCACTTTGCATCTAAGTGTCATACAAGAGTCAAGAAGTTCAAAAATAACTACAAGCCTAAGTATACAAAAGAATGTTACTATGCTAGAGATGGAGTATCAAATGAAGAATCAATAGAGGATGAAATTGGATTCATTTCTCTTGAAGATGAAAAGAATGCACAAGATTTGGCACTAATTTCACAAGCTGACATCATGACAGATTGGATCATTGATAGTGGTTGCTTACATCACATGACAAGAGACAAAGATAGATTTTTACATTTGGATAGGTACAAAGGCGGCATGGTTAGATTTGGTGACAACACTCCTAAACCTATCATAGGTAGAGGATCCATCACCTTGGATGGAAAGAACAACATTGATGATGTTCTTTATGTTGATGGTTAAAAACATAACCTATTGAGTGTTGGAAAGTTTCTTGACAAAGGATATCAGTTGGAATTCAAAGACAACAAGTGAATCAATAATAACAAGGAAGGAGAAATGATTACATCAGGCTCAAAGACTAAAGGTAATGTTTTTTAGCTTAATCCAAAAGCAAGTTGTTTTGTTGCTAAAATAGATGACAGTTGGTTATGGCAAAAAAAACTATGTCATATCAATTTTGACAATATAGTGAAGATAAGTAATATTAAGGTAGTGAGAGATCTTCCTAGCATTGCAAAACTAGTAGACACAATATGTAGGGAATATGTGATGGGAAAGCATGTAAGAAATTCATTCAGAAGTAAGCATAATTTGGTAGAGAACAAGTTGGATCTGATACATACAGACTTATATGGACCTACTCAAACAAGCTCATACTATGATGAAAGCTATTTCATTTTGTTTGTTGATGATTATTATATAATGATGTGGGTTGCATTCTTAAAGGATAAATTAGAAGCATTTGACAAGTTCAAAATATTCAAAGCTAAGGTTGAAAATGAGTCTGGATTGAAGATTAAATGTCTGAGATCAAATAGAGGAAGATAATTCACCTTTGATGGATTTTATGAGTACTGTGAAGAACATGGGATAAAGAGACATCTAAGTGCTCCTAGAACCCCTTAGCAGAATGGAATTGTAGAGAGAAGGAATAGGATAATTATTGACACAACACGCACCATCATGATTGAAGGAAAGGTCACACACACCTATTGGAGAGATGCAGTCAATACTGTAGTCTACACAATCAATAGTATGCAATTGAGGCTAGGTGCAGAAAAAACACCTTATGAGCTATGGTTTGGGAATGTACCTATAGTGAAATAATTCAGAATCTTTGGAAGCAAGTGCTACATCAAGAGAGATGAAGCAATTGGAAAGTTTGATGCAAGAAGTGATGAAGGTATTTTTCTTGGTTACTCTACTAAAAGCAAAGCTTATAGATGTTTTAACTTGAGATTAAAGAAGATCATTGAAAGTTCTCATGTTAAGATTGATGAGAAGTTTATGATTCAAGAAAGATATCATGATTATGCACCTATGATTGAAGAAGAACCTAGACCTACCACTAGAGAAACAGTTGTTGATGAAATGTTTGACAACATTGATGTATTATTCAATGACCCTAAAACTAGTGAAGAAGAATCTCAGAAGTCTGATGAGAAAGTCACTCCTAATGTTCCTAAATTCACATCTAGATATCATACAAAGAAAGACATCATTGGAGATTAGAACAGTAAAGTCATGAAAAGATCAAAATCAAAAAGTTTCATAGAAAATGAAGAGACATGTTTACTATCACAGATTGAACCATTAAGTGTTGAAGATGCATGTAATGATTTAGATGTTAGAATAACTAAGAGGGGGGTGAATCTGTTATCTAGTGTCCCAATTCAAAATGTATAATTTAAAACCATTTCTTCAATTTCTTCTCATCGGTAAACACTAAATACTTTCACTATGTGTACTTTTACCGATTACCAGTCTAACACTATAATAGTTTACCGATCAAATCTAACATGTAACATGTAAAGAATGATAAAAAACAAATATCACAATCAACACATAACACATGAGATTTAACATGGAAACCTTGTAAAGGGAAAAACCACCTAGGACCAGCAACCCAAAATTGTTCACTCTTCTGAAGTGAGGTCGGTTAAGACCCAACCCTGTTAAAGGTTACAAACACACTGTTAGGTGTGACCTTGTTAGAGAATTTTAGACTAGAAGTTATCATCCAACTAGCATTCACTATGGGGTTGACAGGATAACAATGTTCATTCTATGAATGATACATCATAAGACTTTTAGAGTCCAATCGGTTAAGAGATTTTGACTGTATACAATGGTTAAATATTTAATAGTAAATGAATTGCCTTAATACAACTTCAATTGCAGATTACAAATCAATATTTAGTCCATACAAATCCTTCTGATCAATATTTCACTTTAGATTCAATACTATATCAACTTACTATCCATCGGTAATTGCTCTTTGTAGCTCGGTAATTATTCTACAGCTTGGTTCTTACTAACCAGTATGATCAGAATGCATGAAAACCTTGTTCACATGATATTCCTGTAGCTTCTACTTCTTTCGACATCTTCATAAAGAAATTCTATTCTCTTATATAGATGAGTAAATCATTTTCTTCTCCACCATCATATTTTGCCGCTTAACCACATTCATAGATTTTTCCACTTCAAACTTTCTTGGTACTTGTGTCAATAACATGTTTCAATCTTCTCTGTTAGATCTTCCTTGAATTTTGTCAGCCGTCGATCTGTGTAACAAACATTATCTGTTACCTCAATGTTATACTCTTGCTAGCTCATCAATCTTATCGGCTAAACTAATCATTTAATTCATTTTGTTTCACTCAGTTAACAAAGAAATGCATTAGTGAACACTGCTTGGTTAATATTGTGATCGATATACACTACACTCCGTCAATGTATACTAGAAATGCTTCATTTACCGACAACACTACTTTGTGTCTTTTAGCTCTATACTTCATTATAGATGAATGCAACATAATAAAGTGTATATCATCAAGTCATAGACTCATCAAAATGTTACTCAATGTGTTCCTTATCCTCATCTGTCATGTACATTTTTCCTCATGTAGATTTCTTTGTTCTTTATCTCTTTTTCACCTTTTTTCAGATGTGTCGGTATAGTAACTTACAAGATAATTGTTGTCAAACTAGTTGACATCAATGACAACATAATACTGATTTAATCATATAACATATCTAATAAGAAACTCCTCATTGATCGTTAATCACATATTCTTCAATCAGATTCCAAATTAGTTGTAGTTCAACAATCTCTCCCTTTGGCATTGATGGCAACTCAAGTAATATGAAATGTACCATACACATACCAAACATATATTCTACAACTTAGTGAAAAAAATTCTATAAGTTGAATAGACTTAAAATGTTTAATCACTATGTTACTAAACCAGCATTAAATCATACAGCTTTACCATTCTGTAGTTGTGATCTTTCAATTCTCCTATTCCTGCTTCTGTTCTTTGTAACAGATCTTCAATACTCTATCTCATTTAGATTGTCTCTCCCTTAGATAATTCTCATCGGTGCTTGTTCCTTTTCATATCTTGTTCCTTTTCATATTGTTTATCTCTCCCCTTTTCATTTCATATTTTTTATCTCTCCCTTTGACAACAATGCCAAAGAAACAAATAAACAAACAATTCTGTCTTCCTCTGTATCTCTGAATACTGATATTCCAATCGGTTCAAGTTCTCAAACTTAATCACAACCTTGAACATGATTCAAAGTGTGAACTATGCTGCATCAACATGAATGATCTTCTGATACAAGTAGTCTGATGCAACAACTAGATCACCTTAGTGACCAATAGACAGGGGATAGACCCCAAGTCTAGTCTTTAAGTATTTAAATGTGTCCTTCGGTAGGGGTTTTGTAAAAATATCTGCAAGTTGTTCTTTAGATGTAACAAATTATAACTTCACTTTCTTCTCTTGCACTTTTTATCTTAAGTAATGATACTTAATAGATATATGCTTTGTCTTAGAGTGCATCACATGATTCTTTGAAATATTAATAGCACTAGTGTTGTCACAATATATAATCACCAGGTCAGTGATTACCTCATTCATTCCTTCTAACACTTGTTTGATATATGCAAGATTTGAATAGTTAGTAGCAGCAGCAACATATTCTGCTTTAGATGTAGACTGAGAAATACAAGCCTGCTTTTTACTTGTCCAGGTTACAAGTCTTTCACCAAAGAAAAATGCTCCTCCAGTGGTGCTTTTTCTATCATCCACATTTCCAGCCCAATCAACATCGGTGTAAAATTTTAGTTCAAACTTCCCTTCCTTAGGATACCATAATCCATAATTCTCTATTTTCTTCAAGTATCTTAAGGTTCTTTTTGTAGCTATCATGTGTGATTCTCTAGGGTTAGTAGAAAATCTTGCAACAATTCCCACAGCATGTGCTATATCTAGTCTACCGTGAACTACGTACATTAACTTACCAATCATGGATCGGTAAAGTGTCTGGTTTACCTCTGTAGTTTCATCCTCCTTTGTCAATTTTCATCTAATAGCCATCAATGTTCCCACAAGTTTAGCATCATCCATGCCAAATGTCTTCAGTACTTCCTTTATGTATTTAGATTGTGTGATGAATTTTCCATCACTCTGCTGAATCACTTGTAGTCCAAGAAAGAACTTAATCTCTCTGAACATAGACATTTCAAATTCCTTTTGCATTTCATCAGAAAATTCCTTGCAGACAAGATTTGAGCCTCCAAAGATAATATCATCAACAAATATTTCAGCAATGATAATAATATCATTAGTATCACCTTTCACATACAAATTTCTATTTTCACTTGTTCTAACAAATCCAATACTTAACAAGTAAGTATGCAGTCTTTGATACCATGCTCTTGGTGCTTGCTTCCAACCATATAAAGCTTGATGTAATCTACATACCATGTCTTTATTGTCGGGATCAACAAATCCTTGAAAATGTTCAATGTAGACATCTTCTTCAAGTATACCATTCAAAAATGTTGACTTCACATCCATTTGATAGACTTTAAGTTTCTTATGTGTAGCATATGCAAGTAGCATTCTAACTCCTAATCTAGCAACAGGTGCAAATTTTTCACCATAGTCAATGCCTTCATCCTGTACATATCCCTTGCATACCAATCTAGCTTTATTTCTTGTGACTTCACCATTTTCATTCAATTTATTCCTGTATATCCACTTAGTACCGATAGCATTTTTATCTTTTGGTCGGGGTACTAAGGACCAAGTTTTGTTCTTCTCTATTTTCTCTATCTCTTCCTTCATTGCATTAACCCATTCTTCATTCTCTAATGCAACTTTCATAGTTTTAGGTTCAAATTCACAAATTAAACATGGACCTTGTCTTGTTTTGCTTCTAGTTTGCATTCCAGCATGTCTGTCTCCAATGATTTGTGTTTCAGGATGATGTCTTCTGACAAAACTAGCCAATACTTGATTTCTCCTTTCTTGCTCATCCTGTTCAGGGTCATTTCCTTGCTTGGTAGCTCCATCTTGTTCCTCGGTTTGTGTTGTCTGTTGTCCTGCATTGTTTCCCTGCTGACCGGTTGTCATAGTTTGTGGTGTCGATAGATACTCTAGATGTTCAATGTAAGTGAATCTACCATAGTCTTCTAATTCCTTTATACTTTCCTCTATGTACTTGTTATCAAACTCATCAACATGAACATTAGTACTTTCAACTATCTTATTTGTAGCCTTATTCAAACATTTATATTCTTTACTTGTAGTGGAATATCCCAAAAATATTCCTTCATCTCCTTTAGAATCAAATTTTCCATTTCTCTCATCTTTCAAAATAAAGCATTTACTTCCAAAAATTTTGAAATAACTTACAGTAGGTTTGTGTCCAAACCATAGTTCATAAGGTGTTTGGTTGGAGTCCTTTAGTTGTACTCAGTTAAGAACAGACACACTTGTACTAACAACTTCCCTCCAATATGTCTGAGTAACATTCTTCTGTATCATCAATGTTCTAGCATAGTCAATTATAGACCTGTTCCTCCTTTTAGCAATGCCATTTTGCTAAGGTGTCCTCGGTGCAGATACCTATCTTTTGATTCCATGCTCATTAAAAAAATTAGTAAATTCATCAGAGATAAATTCACCTCCTCTATTATATCTTAAACATTTTATTTCCTTTTCGATTTCTTTCTCTACCTTAGCTTTATACCATTTAAACATTTTGAAGGCTTCAAATTTCTCTTTTAGGAACATAACAGTCATTAGTCTAGTATAGTCATCAACAAAAAGAATAAAATATCTATCACCAGAACAACTCTGAGTTCTCATAGGACCACATAGGTCAGTATGAACCAACTCAAGTATCTTCTTTGTTGAATAGTCTTTGCTTTTAAAACTGGACTTAGTCATCTTACCTTTCTGACATTCATGGCACATGGCATGATCAGGTTTTGTCAAGTTAGGCAATCCTCTAACTCTTTTCTTTCTACTAATCTAGATCATGTTGTCCAAATTCACATGGCATAACCTTCTATGCCACAACTAGGCATCTTAATCCTTTATTAAAAAACAAGAAGACTGATCCATATCAAGATAGAATAGATTACCTTTGGATTGTGTACCAGTTTTGACAAATCTTCCTCCATCATCATAGATCTTCACCTTTTTGCTCTCAAAACTCAGTCGGTGGCCTGAATTTTTCAGCTAAGCCACACTTAACAAATTATAGTTTAGTCCATCTACCCAGTATGCATTTTCAAATTGTAATCTATCATTGATCATCAGTGAGCCTTTACCTCTTACCATACAAGGTGCATCATTTCCCATTCTCACAAATCCTCTATTATATTCAACAAGATGATCAAAATTCTCCACATCACCGGTCATATGATGTGTACAGCCATTGTCTATGATCCATGTATCATTTCTACTTACTTTAGAGATCAGTGTTGTCTCTTCATGTTTCTTTTCTTCTTTTGAGTCATCTTTCATAGCAACAAATACAACTTCTATATCATCATCAGAATTAGATTCAATTTCAATATCTTCGGCTATGTAACATACCTTTTTGCCTTTTTCATCTTAGTTGTCTCTGTTGTAGTGTCGATAGCCTCTGTTGACTCTTCTCCCATAGCTTCCTTCAGATCAGTCTTTGGATGTATCATCATCTTTCTTTTGAGGACATCTAGTAGTGATGTGACTGACTTCTTTACAGTTAAAGCATGCTAAAGTTAGCTTACCTCTATACCTTCCTTTTCCTTTGGGCAAGCTTCTGGCCATAAGTGCTTCAAGCTCATCAAGTTCATCATCGGTATTGTCATCACTATCACAATTTTTACTATTCCTGCTAGAATTTCCAATCTTCAAAGAAGACATGAAAGCAGATTCAATAGAAGGAAAAACATTGTTATCAAAGTTGTTTAATTCAAAGGTTGTAAGTTTACCAATCATAGTGTCAAGAGTAAGGTTGGATGTAGCTCTTGTTTCATGAATTGCAGAAATCCTAATTGCATAAACTGGTAGCAAAGTTCTAAGAATCTTGCTTATCACTGTTTCATCATCATTTACTCCATCAGATGCTCTAATAGCATGTACCACCTCTTTGAGTCTATTGAATATTGGACAATGTTCTCACCTTCTTTCATTCTCATATCATCAAATCTACTTCTCAGACTTTCAACTTGAGCTCTTTTGACATTCAGATCTCCACTATATATTTGTGTTAATTTATCCCACATTCCTTTGGTAGTCATGCATGCCTTGATATCTTCAAATTCAGCATCGGTACAGGTAGCAAAAAGTTTCATCATAGTAACATTGTGTTCATATTTGTCCTTCAGTAGATTAAGAGATAAGGGACCAGTGGGCGATTGCATGTAGCCATTCTCCATCAGATCTAGTGAAGAGTTCCCAATTCTAGATATGTGCAACTTCATTCTACTTTGCCATACTGTGAAGTTCTCTTTGTTTAGTTTTAGTACTTCCCTCTTATACATCTTGAGACCTTTATGCTTAAGTCCTTAAAACTTGTTCCAAAGAACCAAAACTCTGATACCAATTGTTAGAATAACTGAGAGGGGGGTGAATCAGTTATCCAGTGTCCCAATTCAAAATGTATAATTCAAAACTATTTCTTCAATTTTTGCTTGTCGGTAAATACTAAATACTTTCACTGTCTGTACTTTTACCGATTACCAGTATAACACTATAATAGTTTACCGATCAAATCTAACATGTAACATGTAAAGAATGATAACAAATAAATATCATAATCAACACATAACACATGAGATTTAACATGGAAACCTTGTCAAGGGAAAAACCACCTGGGACCAGCAACCCAAAATTGTTCACTCTTCTGAAGTGAGGTTGGTTAAGACCCAACCCTATTAAAGGTTACAAACACACTGTCAGGTGTGACCTTGTTAGAGGATTTTAGACTAGAAGTTATCATCCAACTAGCATTCACTATGGGGTTGATAGGATAACAATGTTCATTCTATGAATGATACATCATAAGACTTTCAGAGTTCACTCAGTTAAGAGATTTTGACTGTATACAATGGTTAAATATGTAATAGTAAATGACCTACCTTAATACAACTTCAATTGTAGATTACAAATCAATATTTAGTCCATAAAAATCCTTTTGATCAATATTTCACTTCAGATTCAATACTGTATCAACTTACTATCCATCGATAATTGCTCTTTGTAGCTCGGTAATTGTTTTACAGCTCGGTTCTTACTAACCAGTATGATCAGAATGCATGAAAAACTTGTTCACATGATATTCTTGTAGCTTCTACTTCTTTCGGCATCTTCATAAAGAAATTCTATTCTCTTATGTAGATGAGTAAATCATTTTCTTCTCCACCATCATATTTTTTCGCTTAACCACATTCATAGATTTTGTCACTTCAAACTTTCTCAGTACTTGTGTCAATAACATGTTTCAATCTTCTCCATTAGATCTTCCCTAAATTTTGTCTACCATCGATTTGTGTAACAAACATTATCTGTTACCTCGATGTTATACTCTTGCCAGCTCATCAATCTTATCGGCTAAACTAATCATTTAATTCATTTTGTTTCACTCGGTTAACAAAGAAATGCATCAGTGAACACTGCTCAGTGAATACTATGATTAGTATACACTACACTCCATCGGTGTATACTAGAAATGCTTCATTTATCGACAACACTGCTTTGTGTCTTTCAGCTCTATACTTCATTATAGATGAATGCAACATAATAAAGTCAATATCATCAAGTCATAGACTCATCAACAAGTTAATCAATGTGTTCCTTATCCTCATCTGTCATGTACATCTTTCCTCATGTAGATTTCTCTGTTCTTCATCTCTTTTTCACCTTTCTTCAGATGTGTCGGTATAGTAACTTACAAGATAAGTGCTGTCAAACTAGTTGACATCAATGACAACATAATACTGATTTAATCATATTACATATCTAATCAACAACTCCTAAGTGATCTTTAATCATAGATTCTTCAATCAGATTCCAAATCAGTTGTAGTTCAACATCAGATTGGCATGAAGCAATGAAAGAAGAGCTAGATTAGATAATTAAGAATGATAATGGAAATTGGTCCCTAGGCCCAGTGATAAGAATGTTATTGGAACCAAGTGGATATTCAAAAATAAGATGAATGAAGATGGAATAGTAGTAAGAAACAAAGCTAGATTAGTATGTAAAGGGTATGCACAAAGAGAAGGAATTGATTATTCAAATAAATTTTCCCCTATAAGGAGATTGGAAGCCATAAATTTGTTTCTAGCTTATGCTACATTCAAAAAATTTAAGGTATACCAAATGGATGTTAAGTCAGTATTTGTTAATGGAGAGTTGAAGGAAGAAGTTTACATAGAGCAGCCCGAAGGATTCACCTTATCAGACAGACCTGATATGGTATGCAAATTGAAGAAAGCCCTCTATGGACTTAAGAAAGCCCCTAGAGAATGGTATGGAAGACTTGATGGTTACTTGACTAAGATTGGATTCAAGAAAGGAGCAGTAGATTGTAACTTATTCATAAGAGAGACATCTGATGGATTATTGTTAGTTTCTATATTTGTTGATGACATTATATTTGGTGGTAATGATAAGCTTAGTGCTAAATTTGCTAAGGAGATATAGAGTGAATTTGAAATGAGCATGATTAGTCCTAGCAAGTAATTTTTGGGATTGAATGTGCAACAAACAGACAAAGGTATATTCATAAATCAGACCAAGTATGTGAAAGAGATCTTGAAGAAATTCAAGATGGATGATTGCAAGCCAGTAAGTACCCAATGATAACAAGATGCAAGCTTTAAAAAGAAGATGATTCACCAGTAGTAGACATAACCTTGTATAAGTCTATGATTGGTAAACTTATATATCTTACTCAAACTAGACCAGACATTTCCAATGCAGTTGGTATTGTTGGAAGATTTGTTGCAAAACCTAAGCAAATTCATCTCATGGTAGTAAAAAGAATATTTAGATACTTGAATGGTACCTTAGACTATGGTTTATGGTATCCCAATTCAGAGAATGTAGAGCTTCATGTGTATATAGATGTTGATTGGGAAAGATGTGTTGATGATAGAAAGAGTACCTCTAGAGGAGATGTATTCCTTGGAGATAGACTTGTTAGTTGGACAAGAAAAAGGTAGAATTGTATCTCTCAATCAACAACAGAAGTAGAATATGTTGCAACAACATTGAATAATTCTACAATTGTATGGATCAAGAAAATGATAAAATATTTTGGTATTCAAATTAATTATCCCATTGTTATTCATTGTGATAACACTAGCACTATCAATATGTCAAAGAACCCTGTGATTCATGCAAAGACAAAACACATTGAGATAAAATATCACTTCCTAAGAGAGAAAGTAGCAAACAAAGAAGTAAAGGTGGATTATGTGAGTACAAAAGAACAACTAGCTAAAATTTTCACAAAGCCTTTACCAAAGGATACTTTTGAGTATCTCAGGGAAAAGCTAGGAGTAATTCCCTTCCCTGAATCCGATTAGAGCTAGTAGGAGTGCATTAGTCCTCAATGACTAGTGAAGGGTTGACTACGCTACCTCAGGAATAGTACCAATGCTTAAATGGTTTGGTGCCCTTTTCCATTGATGTCAAAGGGGGAGTATATATGAAGTCATGAAAAAGAAGATAGAAGGTATACAGTAAGGGGGAGCATATTCAGAAAGGATGAGTTGTAGTAGTTGATATTCTGAGCTTTCAATAGTTGATGGATGATCCATCCTTGAGGGAGTTTTGTTGAGGAAATGGAGAATGTTATAAAATAATTGATCATTTGGATTAGTGGTGTTTTTCATATGTTTCCATCAATGCCAAAGGGGGAGATTGTTGGAGATTTTCCAGCAAGCCAAATTGTTGACTGCATGTTTGTCATTGATGACAACATATTGTAAGAAAAATGTGTGGAAGCTTGATGGAGAGAGATTTGAGCATATGTTTCATGGATATGTTATCATCATGATATCATAGATGTAGAGGTTGATTCTGAGTAATGACAGTAGTACAATTGTGCATATTAGTGAGTGCTTCTGACAGGTCCCAAGAATAGTTCTCTATATGCTTTGCAGTATGGTTGTAGTACAACCTTGCACATTTATATTTATGTTGTAGACATATGTATGATTTATGTTCATGGACATAGAGTCAAATATGCAGTACAGGTTGAGTTATGAAGTCTCTAGTTGATAGTCATAGTTTCTTGAGTCTATCTAGAAGAGTCAAAAATGTTTATATGATTGCGGTAGTTGTGCCTATCATCTTGGTATGCATGCTTGGATTTATGTTAAGAGGATAGTTAAGAATTTTTGGTTAAGAGCACATGATGTAATTTAGCATGAGAAGAAAGTTGGAATTAATTTGGTGGAGCTAACTATGTGTAGCATTGTGTCTACTCACATGGAGTTGTGTAGTCCTAATTTATGTTGTGTGCTTAGTAGAGCTGACTGAGATGTTATTGGAGAATTGTATTGTTTCTCTAATATGATTTCAAGATGGTTCACATAGCTGGACTTGATTATATTTGTATCATCTTAAAATGGAAGCACTTCCATGATAAGAGCATTTAGCCCTCTGAGTAAGTGGTCTGGGGTCATGTTAAGCACCTTGATCAGGTCTTTGCATGTATCTGGCCTTTCCCCCTGTTCTTCTTTCCTCTACACCTAATTTTCACTCCATATCTACATTTCCTAACATTCTGGGTCAGGATCTTGAGGTTTTTGACCAAAAGGTCAAAGTCGACCTTTATGGGTCAAAGTCAACCTTGACCTTAACCTAGGTCAAAGTCAAGATCATCCTTGACCCCCTGTCTAGATTTCAAATTTCCTTAAATTCTAGGTGTTGGGTTTCTGGGATGTTTGTTTTCTTACCTTTGGGTTGGCCATTTTAGGTTTCGGAATGGTAAATACTTAAATTGCATTTAATCCAGGTATATTTTCTAAAGGTTAGGACCTAATTGGGATTTAATTCTCCAAGGTGGCCCCTCTAGAAGATTGTGCTCTAGTTCACTATAAAAGGAGGCCTTCCTCTCTCATTTTCACATCTCATCTCAAGCAATTGCAATCTCTCAAACTCTCAAGTGCAAGAAAGTGAATTCAAGTATTCAAGAAAGTCTTCAAGCATTCAAGTGTTCAAGCATTCATTCCTCAAGGAGATCCATTGTTAGCCATTGAAGGATTCAATCTCTTTGGAGCCCCCTTGAAGATCCATCCTTCTACATTCATCCAAGCCTCCTCATATGCAAAGATCTATTCAAGATTGGCATTGAAGATCAAATGCCATTGATTTGAGACATTCTACATTCATTCTACATCCATTAGAGCATCCCTACTTGTGGATTCAAGGATTCGAATCCCCTACAAGGACTTCAACATAAGCGAGGTGAATTGTTTCAATTGCTTTGTTTATGCATACTACATTTCAATTCAATTTCAAGGTTAATTTCTAAATTGGGGTTTGACAAAGGCAAACCCCCCATACAAACAAAACCCCCCATTTTCTTACAGGTACAAGTGTGGAATTTCAAATATGAGAGCATATTTGGATACCCTTTTCGGTGAACTTTTGAGATCAACGAACAAAATCAAAATCGACCTTCAAATAAAGAATCTAGCCTTTGACCTTTTATGAGGGTCAAAGACTACCCATTTATCAGAAAGATAAAAGATTTCTGGGTTTTCTCCATCTCGACATTTCTAGTCCGAAACATATTGTAGAATTGCTCAAAAGTACACACAAACATCAGAAATTGGCATTTTCTAGATTTTCCCTAATTTGAGGTTAGTATTTGTATTTCACTTATTTCAGATTTCAAGCATAACTCTCCATAGGGAAATATAAGGTTTTTCTCTCTCTTTCATATTCTCCATAGATTGATTCGATTGTGCATTAACCATTTGGTTGGTCAAATTGGATCTCTCCTTTGGGAATTTGGATTTAGGAGTGGATCTAATATTTCCCCCATACATTACATTGAATAGGTGTGATTCCATTTTACATATATTCAATATCATTTAGAGGAAATATATTTATAGGCATTCATTTGTGATTGCTAAGTATGGAAGATAGTTGAAAGACAAGAGCAGAGTAGAGAGTGTGAAGTATTGTACCATTAGCAACAGTTATATGTGAAAAAGAAGAAAGTGTATGCTATTCATTGGAACTGATCAAGATAGTAGGTCTATGCACAGTTCACCAAGATCTAGATATAGTGTCTATTTGTTAAGTAGAAGGTTGTAGCCTTCACCCCTTTAAGCAGTGTGCTCCCGAATAGTGCGTCCTCACCCCTAACATGGTTAATTGTAAAATACTCCTAATAGGGTCTGACCCTTGACCAGGTTGTTGGTGTTCAAAATGGACACTTATACTCTTAGGCTGCCAATATACCCTCAGGTTGATTTTAGGATTGGTTAGTTCCAAAATGTATAAGGATCTTAGGGCAACTGGACCAACTATAGGGACAAGACTGCCCTCTTCACTTCTGGCTCTGCAAAACCAAGGCGGGTGCACCTAACCCAGTGAAAACTATACTTCACACACCAAAGACTAGGTCTAAACAATAGATTGAATAGTAAGAAAGTGCTAAATGCTAACCTCACATTCATTGACTCTCCATTACTATAGGGTATTACTACTATCAACCAAATACAATTAAAACTTGAAAAGTGTTGATATCTAGAGATGGAAAGAGATAAGCAAGGGCCAATCCAGCATTGAACTCGACTGAATATACTAATCTCTGTTCAGTGCCATTATCCATTGGGAAAATCTCAAATACAGACATTGAAACATGAACCAACTATTGTCAAAGACTCATAGCCATAAACATAAGTATTTCAGCCCATCTACTACTTATAATATCCTTCTATAGACAAATCAAAGTGAATCTATGTCCTATCCAAAGTATATTTCACTTGATCCTAGATCAAGAACTAAAGACTAGAACACATACAAAGGTAACCCTATGCAATAGATCAGAAAATCTAGAATTCACAAGATTGACACCAAGGAGAGACTTGAAAGCTTGAAATAATTGTATTAAGTATAATGAATCATGTACATGTTCAAAGCAAAGAAGAGAAAACCACTTCAATAACCTGCAAAAGACTACAAGGAAATTCTATTCAATCTAATACAATATGATACCACCTACTACAACTCCCTAGAACTAATCAAGATCAGAACCCTTTCAAAATAAAACATCTTTCTTCTTATACCCCTAGTCACCTTGGAATCCTCAAAAAGGATGCATCAAGCTTCGGGTGACTAGGGTTAGGGTTTCAACAACTCAACCAACCAAAACTACATCAGAATTTATTATAGGGGAAGAAACATAAGCAACCCAGAGAAAATGAATCTGAGACGGATTTGCAATCATCAAAATCCGTGAGGATAGTACAAAACAACAAGGAATTTCCATGAAAACTAGTAAAATCAGCCACCAACAAACATATCTCGAGCACAAAACCATACTTCTCCTGGTACAAAAACATCATGCCACCTACCATAGGGACCCTCGGACTAGTCTGCAACAACCAGCGCCACCAAATCAATCGAAATCAGCCATTAAAACCATAAATTTTGGTACCTTCTATCGCTTGAAACCCTCTCCAAATTTGAATTTGAACTTCAATGGTCATTTTATGGCTTTAACAGCAAATCGATGGTCAACATTTAAAATCAAATCAACTTTTAGTCGTGGCCATTAGATCTTCATGTTTTGCGGTCTTTTAAATATTAACTCAACTGCCACCTTGGGTTTACCCTCTAGTGACCATGCGACAATGCATTTCCAATTCGTGAAAAGAAAACTTAACCCACATTTTAACTCCATGACCTGGCGACCACAGGAAAACATTAACCTCAGTCCCACATTTAGTGAACTAGCAATAAAAGGTCACTACCAGTTCATGAAACACTTTATCTATCCACCAGAAAGTTTAGCAATTCTATGAATGCTTGTTCGCTGAACCGCTAAAACATTTAGGGAACCACCACTATTTCACACAAATGAGCAAAGCCTTGGAAATTTTTCAGACCGCCAAAACATTTATTAGAACCACTAAGCCTTCACCTTGAAGATCAACGACTGTCTCAAGTTCGCATACCCATCCGAGATTCTATCAGATTACACACCCACCATCGGATGAAAAATCTTCCCCTTGCCCTGAAAACCCTCTGACATAAAACAAAATCAACGGCCATTGCAAGATCTTAAGCCTCTAACAAAACCTATAAGATCATACACCATCCGTTAATTCACTGACAGGATCAAGACCCACTGACACATCCAAAAACTAGGTCCCACTGACAATTGCCAACGTGTTAATACTTGGATCAATAAAAAGCTACCAACTATGCATACGTGTCAATGAACCCACCTGCCTTCCTTTATGAGAATCAACGGCTATCGCTATACCACTGCATTAAAAGTTGAGCAAGTTATATCAATGGTATAATGATAGCCACAAGATTAAAATGAACTTTAATCCGCCTGAACGATGAGAAGACTGGTCCCACTGACAACACTCCACTTCATACTTCTGTCAACCAATGAGATACTATCAAGTCAGCTTACTTGGCAGTGGACCTACTCGAAAAGAAAGGCTACATCATGGAAATGAATCAACGATGAGCGCAGCTTCGCATACTTCTGACAAAACCCTTACGCTTTAGCGACAACCGTTAGATGGAAATGGTGTCAGAGATGGGCCCAGGAACATATTAAATCCAAAACATAGGAAAAATTAAACACTGAGACTTAGGCTTAAAGGAAATATCAGGCACAGGGGACCATAGGAAAAAATAAACGCCGCCGGGGGAAGAAACTTAGGAAAAATTTAAAGGGACCCCTCTGGACATGAAAACCTAACCGCCAAATAGCTTAAAGGATTTAATGAGCACATGCAGATTAGGACTTTAAGTGACCCGAAAAAGGTAACTTAAAAATATAACAAGGCCAAGGTAAAGACAAAGGGTAACGGCTAGTTTTTGAATATTTTGAAAGGGTTAAAGGCAGAGACCTAAAAATAACTACAGAGACTAGGGGACAAGGGCTAGAGCCATGAAATTTTTTGCACGTGCTAACAGTGGCTCATACTCAGGGATGTGTATCTCCTGCAGATATAACGAGCAAGCTAGAATCTCCTGGAAGAGTAGACCACCTCAAAACTTTGACACACAAAAGGCAAAAACAAATGACTTTACAAGGGAAAAGCTAAACTACTACTCATGGAAAAGATACTCCAGGAGAAGTAAAACTTTAGGAATTGTCCATGACTAGGAAATTCCAAAGTACCACTAGTTAAATCTTTCAGAACATAAGAATCTATCCCCCATTTGTTTTCAACAAGATAAGGGCCCAACCAAATTGGATCAAACTTTCCATGCTTCCCCTTATCTTCTAGCCTTGCATTCCACATCAAGACGAGGTCATCAATTTCAAAACTTCTTTGGGTGGCCCTCCTATCAAACAAATTCTTACATTGTCTCTGCAATGCCTCATTTCTTTCATGTGCATCCCTCCTTACCTCTTCCAATTGGATGAGTTCATCCATTCTTACTCTCATTTCATCATTCAAGTCCTCATCATATGCTTGGATGAACTTGTACATCTGCAATAGATTATTTTGAGGCAATCTAGCACCTATGTCATATACCAAATCAAATGGAGCACAACCTATGGCCTTCTTTACAGTTACCCTATCAGCCCACATTGCCCACCATAACTTTGAGTCCTAGGCTTTCTTATTCTCATCCAACACTCTCTTGAGAATCTTAATCAGACTTTTATTACTTGACTCAGCTTGGCCATTTCCTTATGGATGATATGGAGAAGAAAATGAAATGTGTATCCCATACTACTGACAAAAATCACTAAATTCCTGTGATCTAAAACACATTGCATTATCAACCACAATTACCTCTGGGTAACCAAACCTGGTAAGGATGTTTTGCATCATAAAATCTATCACCACTCTGCTAGTAGCCTTTCTAGTGGGGATAGCTTCAACCCACTTAGTAAAATAGTCTGTTGCCACTAGTATGTAAGAATGTCCACCACTAGACTTATTTGGAATTTCTCGAATGAAGTCAATATCCCACTTTTGGAATGGAGCCTGAACTGCAACAAGTCTGAGTGGTAAATTCCCATTAAACTTCAACTTTCCAAAAAATCTCTGACATGCATCACACTTTCTTACAAACTGATGGGTATCCTTAAAAACTATAGGCCACCAAAATCCAGACCTAAGGATCTTGTGGGTTGTGTTCTTTGCCATATAATGTCCTCCACATACACCTTGGTACATTTCCTTTAACAGAGCCTTAGACCTCTCATGGTCTATGCATTTTAGCAATACTCCTTCATTGCTTCTCCACCACAACTTACCATGTATAATGGCATACCTTGCAGATTGCAACTTGATAGTTCTCCTTCTATTTTCATCCATCTCAGGGGAAAGGACCAATTTTTGCAAGTAGCCAATAACATCTTTGTACCAATCACAATAATCCATATCACAAATGTATGGCCTTTGTTCTTCTTCTAACACATTCACATGATTTGCAACTAAATTGCTTTGTGCCATCAACTTTGCAAGACCTAAGCCTCTTACCAATTTTATAATCTAGATATCAATATTAAATTCTTGGATCCTATTGATCCATCTACATCTTTTTCCTAAAACTTCTTGTTGCACCAATATATCCTTAACTGCAGCACTAGGAACATAAGCAACCACCTTAGCTCCTACAAGATAACATCTAAAAGCATTGACTGCTTTGACTAAGGCATAATCCTATTTCTCAGTAATATCATATTTCAATTCTACTGCTTGTAAGGATTTACTAAAAAATGATATGGGTTGTTCATACCCATCTGAATTCTTTTGTAATAAAACGGCTGCAATTGTATGATAAGAAGCAAAAGAAAATATCTGCATGGGCTTACCATAATCAGGTGTCCTTAAAACTGGAGCATCCTTGATGGCCCTTTTGATACTTCTAAAAGATTCATCTACTTCTTCATTCCACTCAATCTTTGCCTCCTTTTTCAACATCCTAGAGATAGGGATACTGATTTCTGCAAAATTTGTAACAAATCTCCTTAGGAAATTTACCTGCCCAAAGAAAGATTGTATTCCTTTAACATTTCTAGGTGGTGAAAGTTTATCTATAGCCATAACCCTTTCAGGGTCAATTCTCACTCCATCCTTGGACACAATATGTCCTAAGAGCTTTCCTTCCACAACACCAAAAGAACACTTCTTTGGATTCAAAAAGATCCCATACTCCAAGGCCCTAATCAAAATTTTCTCAAGATGTTCACAATGTTGACTTTCCTTATCTAAATATGCTGTGAGATCATCTTGATACACCACTAGAAATTTGTTTATAAAGTTTGTAAAGGCTACATCCATAGCTCTTTGAAAAGTAGCTCCTGCATTTGTCAGACCAAAAGGCATTCTAACATAAACATATGTTCCCCAAGGGGTAGTGAATGCAGTCTTAATTTGTTTTGATTCCTTGACCATGACCTAATTATATCCAAAGAAATGATCCATCATGGACATTAACTCTGAACTAGTAACCCTTTGCAGCATATTCTCCATATTAGGCAAACCATAATTGTCCTTCAAAGAATTGACATTCAAATTCCTAAAATCAACACATAACCTAATGTCACCATTCTTCTTCCTGACCGGAACCAAGTTTGACACCCAAGTAGAATGTCTGACAGGCTTGATAATGCCAGCATCCATCATCTTTTTGAGTTCATCTTGCATTTTTGGTGCCAAAGTAGGGTTCACAGGCCTTAACTTTTTCCTAAAAGGTTTGGTTCCTTCCTTCAATGGTATTTCATGCTAGAATAAATCTTCTCTATAGGCTTTCAAATCATCATAAGACCATGCAAAGACATGTCTGAATCTTTTGAGAAGATCAATCAGATTATTCCTAGTTCTTTGGGATAAACATTTACCTATGTAAACATTTTTGGGTATTTGACTTGTTCCTAAATTTATTTCCTCCAAATCATTTATCTTATCAACAAATTTAGGAAAACAAGTCCTTTCTTTATCATGAAATGCCCTCTCAAGAGCAACCAGTCCCCTTGGGATCCTATTTGATTTTAATTGCAAAACTTCCTTCCCAAGAACATTCTCTTTTCCATTTCTGATGTCAATATAAGTGCTGAAATCCATTTCTTGACCATCAAAATGAGACTCACATTGTAAAAACCTTAGTATATCTTGATCATTAGAAAATACCTACCAATTCTCAACATTGTCTGGGATAGAAGACTGAGACTTGCACTCAATCTTGGATATCCCTGCAAAGGTAATATCCTCTAGCCTTAATGCTATGTTTGCTAGTAAGTCAACCATCCTGTTTTGGCTTCTATCCACCCAATCAATACCAAAGGCACTGAAACCTTCAATTTCATCCCAAACAGCATTTCTATATTATTTTAGCCTTTGATTCTTTGATCTAATCTGAGAAACTATTAACTCAGAGTCACCAATCACCCTAAGATGTTTGATCCCATGTTTTGATGCTTGTCTCAAACCAATCAGTAGGGCCTCATATTCAGCAACATTATTTGTGCAAGGGAACAAGAGAGTGGAAGAAAACTTAAAAGTATTACCACTTGGGGATATCAATAGAAATCCTGCTCCAGCACCTTCCTTTGAACTTGCTCCATCAAAATATAGGGTCCATAATACATTACCTTCTACCATGTTACTTTTATCATCAACCAAAAAGATAGGCTTGACCTTTTCTTGCATCTCTCTCTCATGAACTTGGAAAGAACCAATGTCAGTGTCCACAAAACAATTCATATTGTCCTCTTCATCCTCCTCAATCATATGTGGAGTTCTAGCTTCCCTTGAGACTTTCACATTTTCTCCTTCAATGCTAAAAGTGGCAAAGGACAAGTCACATTGAATACTTCCTCCCATGGAGGCACTCCACTTTCTAGATAACAACATTCCATATTGAGGGGGAATGTCGACTACAAGAACACTCATAGTTAATTGTTTGTCAGGAAATGCTGCTAATTTATAAGGCAAAGCCTTAATGGTACCAATAACTGGCAATTCTCTTGAGTCCATAGCTTGGCATCTCCCATGAGGTGTATCAACCTTTAGTTCCAGTGACTTCATGATCTTTGCAGGCATGATAGTGTTTGATGCTCCAGAATCAATCATGCAATTCTTTAATAATTTTCCATTTATCATAAGGGACAAGAAAAAAGGATCAACTATCCCTGATGCAGTATTTACAATGTTTGCATCCAAATACCTTTGAGGAATCTCAGAGACAATTTCTTCATTTTTAATGTCAGGTGTGTCATCTAAAGTAGTCACATGCTTGTCACCTTTGTTCATTTCTTGGACCTTTATGGAAGAGGCACCATTTACCCAATCCAAGGCCTTGACCTTGTGCTCTTCTATTCTCATCATTTCTAACAATGGAACCTTGACAGTTATTTGTGAAAGCAATTTAGTCATATCAATGGGAACATAAGAATGGTTGCCCATATCTTCCTTAATCTCATAGATACCCTTATCATCTTTTTGGACAATCAAGTTAGAGTTACTCTTTTGTACAAATTCATCTTCCTTTTGAGGTATGGGGATAGCTACTTCTGATGTCTTTACTTTACCCTTAGGTATTGCAGTAGGCCCACTCTTCTTTTTTATTTTAACCTGATAGACAACACCAGCACCCTTTTCCTTTTCCTCATGTTGTTGTGTGTTCCTTTTAGAATTCTTGATAAACATGCTACCTGGTTTACCACTTGTGCCTCCAACTGTCTTGCTTCTCAAATTGTAATTACTCCTAGCTTGAGTGACCATGTCTGCAGTGATTTGTGCAATTTCCTCATTAGAGGGTCTCCTTAAGGAAACATGTTTCTCACACTTCACTGCACCACATCCAACATCATCAAATTCTTCCTCCTCATCATTAGTAGAGTCAACCTCATCCCATGCATGTGAAGAAGTCATTCCACAACCACTCTTGTCATACTACTCATCTTGTTCTTGGTTATCAGGTAAATTCAAAGCAATAACACAATGCTCTAGACTATGAGGAGATTGACAAACCATACACCATGGGATATCATCATTCATGTTAACTAAATTTCTTTGCAAAGGATCAGGAATCCTATCATCAGGCCTATCCCTTTTAACTAGAAAAATGGGCTTGGCATCCTTCCATTGAGTATTGTATGGGTAATTTTGCATTCTTGGTTTCCTGCTAAAATTACTTGAAGCTGACCTGTCATTTGTTGCAACCTTATTGTTTCTTTTTTCATCAGGCTTTAGACTCTCTAAAGCACTAAGAATCTACTTTAGATTGTCCTCCTCCTTAGGTTTAAAATTAGCAGACCTTCCCATTTCTTTCTTGTTTTGCACTTGAGGCCTATAATCATCTCTTCTCCCTAATTTTCCTGATATTCTTCTATTACTTTCTATGTTGATAGCCAACTTGTAAGCCTCCCCAAGATTTCTAGGGTTCTTATCCCTTAAGAGGTAACCCATCTTTGCATCAAAAGCATTTAAGTATGTCACAAGACACACCCTATCATCTAATCTGATAACTTGCAGTAACCTACACATAGCCTTTTGGAATCTTATATTAAATTCAAGGACCTCTTCGTTCTGATTTTTTTTTTATGTTATTGAATTCATTCAAAATAAAACCCTCATTTGTTTTATCTCCATAATGCTCTTTGAAACAATTCTTAAATTCATTCCAAGATCCTATACTAGCATGGGGAAATCCTCTAAACCAATCCCTAGCATCCTCGGTCAAAGATTGTACAAATAACTTCATTACAACATCATTAGGCTCAACATTATAGTCATCTATTACATCCATAAATTTTTTTAGATGTTCTTCACATGTAATGACATTGTTTCCAGTAAACTTAGGGAGTTTCTTTCTAATTTCATCAGGAATAACATTAGGATAACCAAGAATAGAAAAAAAAAAAGTTGTTTGTAGCTTTCATGAACAGGAACTCCATGTGGCGGATCCATTCCTTGAGATGTACTTGTGTTTGAACCATCAAGAATTTTAGTAGCACTTGGAATGCCATTTGTTTGAGCTACAAGGTTACCCTGATTTCCACCTTGTCCCAAGAAAGAAGCTGCAACATTTGAAGGTCCTGAGGTATGCTTGAGAAAATCAATCTTCTTCCTTATTTCTGCAGCAGTAGCCTCCAACTCTGCCTTCTCTAATTCTTTAGCCCACATTTCTTTCTCTTTTCTAGCCCTCTCAAGGTCTGCATCTAATCTAAACCCTTGAGCTAATGGGTTTTCCACATGAATCTGTTCACTAATCTGCACTCCAATAGTTTTTTGTTTGCCGTTATCTCTAGGACTAGTTATCTTATGTGTTTTATACACAATAGGCTATTCCTCTGCTCTTTTAGGCTCTAGGAAAAAATTAATTGCCTCCAAATCTAACAACTACCTCTTTAGCTGATCAGCCCTTATCATTGCTTGTCTTACTCTATCCTCTTTGTCCTTTTCTCTTTGTTGCCTGATAGCAACTTGTTCTTGGACTCTTCTTTCCAATTCATTGACCTCATCAAAGATCTCATCTGATTCTAGGAGAGTAGTCTCAGACTCATCATCTCCCACTTGAAATTCATCCTCATACTGGTTTAATCCCAAATCAACAGCCTCTTCATATTCTAAAATATTTTCTTCTTGACTAGGCTTGGTTTGAGTTTCTTGTCTTGTACCTTTCTTATTTCTCCAAGTATGAGAAGGATTTCCTTTCTTCTTTCCTCCCCTTGTCTGACTAGGCTTGGAAGTGCTTGGAATACCTTCTTCCATTATGTTTTCAGGATGTTTGTTCCTTTGGGACCTAGTACCTCTATAACTCATTTGATTAAAATCTATTGACTAGCATTGCTGCAGAGATGTTTGAGTCGCCACCCAACTATATTGGGAATCCTACAATACCACTTAACAAATATCCAAATGAGACTACAAGCCAAGGGACAAGAATAACCCTATTTTTCAATGATGACCTACTGGTTACTATAAACTTGTGTAACACTTCCCCAATAGATTCGCCATCTTGTTGGTGTTCAAAATGGATGCTTATGCTCTTAGGCTACCAATATACCCTCAGGTTGATTTTAGGATTGGTTAGTTCTAAAATGTATAAGGATCTTAGGGCAATTGGACCAACTATAGGGACACGACTTCCCTCTTCACTTCTGGCTCTCCAAAACCAAGGCGGGTGCACCTAACCCAGTGAAAACTATACTTCACACACCAAAGACTAGGTCTAAACAATAGATTGAATAGTAAGAAAGTGCTAAATGCTAACCTCACATTCATTGACTCTCCATTACTATAGGGTATTACTACTATCAACCAAATACAATTAAAACTTGAAAAGTGTTGATATCTAGAGATTGAAAGAGGTAAGCAAGGGCCAATCCAGCATTGAACTCGACTGAATATACTAATCTCTAATCAATGCCATTATCCATTGGGCAAATCTCAAATACAGACACTGAAACATGAACCAACTATTGTCAAAGACTCATAGCCATAAACATAAGTATTTCAGCCCATCTACTACTTATAATATCCTTTTGTAGACAAATCAAAGTGAATCTATGTCCTATCCAAAGTATATTTCACTTGATCCTAGATCAAGAACTGAAGACTAGAACACATACAAAGGTAACCCTATGCAATAGATCAGAAAATCTAGAATTCACAAGATTGACACCAAGGAGAGACTTGAAAGCTTGAAATAATTGTATTAAGTATAATGAATCATGTACATGTTCAAAGCAGAGAAGAGAAAACCACTTCAATAACCTACAAAAGACTACAAGGAAATTCTATTCAATCTAATACAATATGATACCACCTACTACAAATCCCTAGAACTAATCAAGATCAGAACCCTTTCAAAATAAAACATCTTTCTTCTTATACCCCTAGTCACCTTGGAATCCTCAAAAAGGATGCATCAAGCTTTGGGTGACTAGGGTCAGGGTTTCAACAAGTCAACCAACCAAAACTACATCAAAATTTATTACAGGGGAAGAAACATAAGCAACCTGGAGAAAATGAATCTCAGACAGATCTGCAATCATCAAAATCCGTGAGGACAGTACAAAACAACAAGGAATTGCCATGAAAACTAGTCAAATCAGCCACCTGCAAATATATCTTGAGCAAAAAACCATACTTCTCTTGGTACAAAAACATCATGCCGCCTACCATAGGGACCCTCAGACCAGTCTGCAACAACTAGCACCACCAAATCAATCGAAATCGGCCATTAAAACCATAAATTTTGGTACCTTCTATTGCTTGAAACCCTCTCCAAATTTGAATTTGAACTTCAACGGTCATTTTATGGCTTTAACAGCAAATTGACAGTCAACATTTAAAATTAGATCAACTTTAAGTCATGGCCGTTAGATCTTCATGTTTCACGGTCTTTTAAATCTTAACTCAACTACCACCCTGGGTTTACCCTCTAGCGACCATGCGACAATGCATTTCCAATTCGTGAAAAGAAAACTTAACCCACCTTTTAACTTCGTGACTTGGCGACCATAGGAAAACATTAACCTCAGTCCCACATTTAGCGAACTAGTGACAAAAGGTCACTGCCAGTTCGCGAAACACTTTATCTATCTACCAGAAAGTTTAGTGATTCCATGAACTCTTGTTCACTGAACCGCTAAAACTTTTAGGGAACCACCATGATTTCACGTGAATGAGCGAAGCCTTGGAAATTTGTCAGACCACCAAAACATTTATTAGAACCACTAAGCCTTCACCTGGAAGATCAACGGCCGTCTCAAATTCGCATACCCATCCGAGATTCTATCAGATTACATGCCCACTGTCAGATGAAGAATCTTCCCCCTGCCCTGACAACCCTCTGACATAAAATAAAATCAATGGCCATCACAAGATCTTAAGCCTCTAACAAAACCTATAAGATCATACGCCATTTGCCGATTCACAGATAGGATCAGGACCCACTGACACATCTAGAAACTAGGTTCCACTGACAACTACCAATGTGTTAATACTTGGATCAATAAAAAGCTGCCAACTGTGCATACGTGTCAACAAACCCACCTGCCTTCCTTTATGAGAATCAACGGCTGTCGCTATACTGCTGCATTAAAAGTCGAGCAAGTTATATCAATGGTATAATGGCAGCCACAAGATTAAAATGAACTTTAATCCGCCTGAACGTTGAGAAGACCATTCCCACTGACAACACTCCACTTCATACTTCTGTCGACTAATGAGATACTGCCAAGTCAGCTTACCTGGCAGTGGACCCGCTCGAAAAGAAAGGCTACATCATGAAAATGAATCAACGGCGGGCGCAGCTTCACATACTTCTGACAAAACCCTTGCACTTTAGCGACAAATGTTAGATGGAGATGGTTTCAGAGATGGGCCCAGGAACATATTAAAGCCAAAACATAGGAAAAATTAAACGCTGAGACTTAGGCTTAAAGGAAAATATAAGGCGCAGGGGACCATAGGAAAAATTAAACGCTGTCAGGGGAAGAAACTTAGGAAAAATTTAAAGGGACCCCACCGAACATGAAAACCTAACCACCAAACAGCTTAAAAGATTTAATTAGCACATGCAGATTAGGACTTTAAGTGACCTGAAAAAGGTAACTTAAAAATATAACAAGGCCAAGGTAAAGACAAAGGGTAACGGTTAGTTTTTGAATATTTTGCAAGGGTTAAAGGCAGAGACCTAAAAATAATTGTAGAGACCAGGGGACAAGGGCTAGAACCATGAAATTTTTTGCACGTGCTAACATAGGTCACTGTACTTATTACATTGTAAAGATCAACTCCTAGCAGGGTTGTAAGATCTTCTAACAAGGATCATAATACACTAGTATAGTTCTTAGTGGGTGTCAATTCCCACCAGGGTTTTTACCTATTTGGGTTTCCCTGTAACCAAAATTGTGGTGTTGTGTTAAGTGTTCTTTCATTGTGTTTATGGTTAATATTCTTATATGCTTAATTGGACAAAGAATAGAAACTTGTAGATAAATGATTCACCCCCCCTCTTAGTTATCTCTTGGGACTATTCCTAACAGTTTCTTCCTCTCTTCTGATAGGCTGCTAGATTTTAGGAGGTTTTCCTATTTAGGGAAAGCTTGGAGAAAGGTTTGAGTATTCACCCACTCTCTAGATTTAGAGACCTTTTTAGTTTTGAAGGAGCTTAGGAAGGGCTAGCTTGGAAGGAGTTTGCATTTTCAGTTTTTATCCTTTTCTTGGATCAAGGTAGGATCTTGTGTTATTTTTTTTCTTTCATGCTTGAGATTGAGCTTGGAGCTCCATTAATGGAGTCCATGGCTTTTCAAGGTTTTTGGTTTGAAATTTAAGTTATGGAAATTGTTGTTTTTCCTTTTTAATTTCATTTTGGGATGGGATTCTTCAAGGTTTACTCACCCTAGGGAGGGTGGAGTAACCTTGAAGGGGGTAGTAGGAAGAAGACCCAGGATGTGCAGAGTCTCCCATGTGTGGAGCGATAAAACATGGGGTTCCACAATATCCATGATGCCAAGCATGGCCTACGAGCACCTGGGGGGCATAAGGAGAGTTAGATTGAATCTCTTGGAGATGGTCTTCCCAAGTTCATGTGTGGCTTGGGATATTTTTATTATGCTGTGGCTTCTCCTCCTGATAGTCCACCTCTACCCCATTTTCAGGAAGGTCTCTTGGAGGCCTTCCTCTTGTAAAACCCTATTGGGAATATCATTTGTATGCCCTCGTGTCTTGCTTGTTTTCTTCATGTATGAGTGTCTCTTTGAACCCCATTCCAAAATGGATCCGCTAGCTCAGGGGTGGCCATGCAATGGCCTAGGTTGGGATGTGAGCCTCTGTGGTCAACCTTGCATATATAGGTACCCAGCTGGACATAGGGCTTGTAGAAAATTACGGGCTTAAGAAAATTTCCTTTTGTAATTGTTGAAATACCACTTTTCATGTATATGTTCGTAACGGAATCAGGGATTCCTATGTATAATAAACTTGGATTTTGTTGATAAATTTGAAAGTTTGTTTAATGAAATTAAGGAATTATGGAATCAATAACTGATTTGATTATGTATGAGGAACATATCACAATGCAATTTTAGTTCTCTAATTTCAATTAAATACATGTTTGATTATTTTGGGGAAAATAAAAGTTTGAAGAAATTTTATGTTCCTTGGCAAATATTTTTAAATTGTCAAACACTTAGTTATTAAGTTAATTGATTTTGTAATGTTTAAATTTAATTTCATTATTTATATAACTTAGGTATTTTCAAGTTGCATAGTATGTTCGTACAAATATTACATTCAACTCCAACATTTCAATATACTTTATAAATAAGATAAATGTAATGGTTGGATGTTAGAAAGAATTATTTAGAGTATAAATTATTCTACACTTAATTTATTTTGTTGAATTTTTAAAAAAAAATCTAAAATGCCCAAAAATAAAATTTAGTTCCTTCAAGATGTTTAGTTGGAATTATAGAATTCAAATATGAAATTTTATTTAAATTTTTTTTCCCTACGTATCCCCTATTTGGGGTACAGTCAATTTATTTCACTAGTGAATATATATAATATTTAAATTGTTTTCTTTTTATTCTATTAAAATAACGAATGTATATATAAATTGAATTAAAATAAAATTTAACTTGATTTAAATCTTAAAACCTATGTTTAAAGCGTTTAGTGCTTAATCAAAAAATAAATTTTTTTTTATGTTTATGTGTTTTGGGGGCGGGGGCTGCCCGAAGCCCTAATCCCCCCGTATCCCCTCATGCACAGGGCGACAACAGAGGCCAGCTCCCCGCGCCACCACTGTGTGGTGGGCGGCAACGACGCTCGACGCCGTGCCTCCTCCTCCCTCCGCCTCTCCTCCTTACTGCCGACGCCTCCCTCCCTCCCTCTCCACCTTCTTTCCACACGCAGTCTGGTTCCATTCGGTAGCCTGCAACGTTCGAGAACAGGGTGTTTTCGGTGCTATTTTCGGATTTTTTTTATATAATTAATCTCCTTTCCTTTTATGCAGATTAAAGCCCCTGCTTGAGCTCTTGAATTTTCGTATAAAGATTTTGTGTTAAAAATAATTATTTTCATAGGTTTGATAATATAGTATTTATTTCGATAATTTTGGTTTTTCTTTTATATGAGATTCTTTTAAATTAGATTAAAGTAAGTATATATATATATATATATATATATATATATATATATATATATATATATATATATATATATATATATATATATATATATAATTTGGTAAAATTTTTAAGGAGGGATATTATTCTAGTATTTATATTTTAAGTTAAGTTTAGCTTTGTGTAGAGGAATATTATTAAATTTAAAATTTGTTTATAAAGGTTGGACTATTAATATAATATGTATACTTAAAAGTTTATTTGTTAAAATTATGTTATTAGAAAATTGGTTGATTCAAATAATCAATTATTGTATAAATAGAACGTATTTGATTATTAATTTAAAAGAATTAGAACTATAGTCTTAAATCTATTCCGAGGTTATCGACGTATCTTTTACCATCTTTGGTCTCGTCTAGGGTCTTAATGACCTTGTAGATTTGATGACCAATTATCATGCATGGTTGACTTCTGGTCAACTCTAGTCAAACTTGAGACAAGCATCTTAGTTTACGTGCACAACCCTTACCAATTGTGTTATTAACTTTAGATGCTTGTAGGAAGCCAAACTTTTGCATAGTTGAATTTTTAGTCAAACATAGTCAGAGCTTGGACATCACGTCGGATCACATGCACAACCCCTACCCTAGCATGCTTTAGACTTCGTAGAACCATGTTGGCCATATTTGGGCATAGTTGACCTTTTAGTCAACTCTCGGTCAAACATTGGTCAAATGCCTCAGTTTATGTACCCAAGTATTTCTAGTTGCATTTTATACACATTTAGCTTGGTTGCATGTACTTCGATGCATGGTTGACTTTTGGTCATCTCTAGTTGACTTTAAGTCAACTATCTCGATTTACATGCTGGTCGGAGTTAGTAGTCTAGGGTACCCTATAGTATAGTTAGGAGCTATTTGATGAAGTTTGACTTTTGGTCAAACTTAGTCAACTTCATATGGTTTGACCTCTAGGGTGTTGTCAGACTCTTCAACATATTCAGTTCTCTATTATCTCTTTGCACCATTTTGTGTGCACACAGATACTTGTGCCAGTTACTACTTCACTTCCTACTTGCATAAGTCTGTTTAGATTAGAAGGTTAGTAGATTTTTTTAAAAAAATATAGTTGTGTTTTGCTCAACTTTTGGGCATGACAATACCAAAAGCCTTCCAAAGATCTCACCAAACTAGTTATGGATTCTTGATACCCAGGGCATGTCCTCAAGGATTTTGGGGGTCTTAAGGTTTCAAGCCTATGTATAGTTCCCTAACCCAAAATGGAGGGTTTCTTGAGGGTTTCAATAGTTTCTAGGTTCTCACTATTCATGACAAGTTTAGGATGGCTTAATGGATTGGTGAAACCTTCAGATCTTCATGTTTATGCTATGTAGTACCCTTCTTGATCTCCAATGTCTTGGAGTTGTGTTGAAAAACCCTCCCTTGCAAGTAAACAATATTTTACACTACCTTGTCCCTAGCCGGGCAATGCCAGTGCTCGCCTAAGGAAAGGCCTTAAAATTGGCCATCTTACTTTCTAGGCCTCCAAAAGTAGTATATACATTTTATATTGGCTCTTCTATCATGCCCAACTAGCCATGATGAACACATGGTAGGGTTTCATGGGGGATCCATGTTTCTAACCAGAGCTATTTATAGGCTAGTGAACTAGCAAACACAAGACAATTAACCTAAGCTTAATCAAACACCTAAAAAATGCTCCTAATGATGCAGAATGGAAATTAAACACACAAAATAGATAGCTTCTTTCTTGGGAAAATAAAATAATTACAATGGATGCTACTGTGGAATCAAAACATCAAACTGTGTCCTCCAAGCAAACAACAGTAAATTAAAAAACACTAACCAGTAATTCTCAAAGTGTCCAACCTCGGGATTTGGGCCTAAAATTTATTAAATAGAATTTAGGTTTGAGATTTATGGTTTTTAAGACCCTAGGTAACCTAAAGACAAGGTCGGTCCTTTTTGGACACAAGTTGTCATGTAACTTTTGCAAAGTTGCAAAAGTTGTCATGACAACTTTTTAGCAACTTTTACTAACTTGTTATCCACTACTCACAAACCTTATTTCAACCCATACAAAGCTCAAACAACCCTACTAAAGTTATTTGGGATAATTTAAGATCAAAACACAATATTTTAATCAATTTCCCATGCCTATACCCATTCTAGAAATTTGAGGACTAAGTCAAGTCCTAAAGGTACCATATCTCTTTGGCCTTTTAACACTACCCAAAACCTAGGTTATCCATATCTACTAATCTCCTACCACACTTAGGTCTACTTAGGACCTATTATTTACCTCTAGTCTGAATAGGACCAATTTAAGCCAAAATGTGAGAAGGACCCTCTAGCCAAGGTCTAGTGCTCTTGCAACACTCTTTGTGGTGAATATGATTTTTGGGTCTTTCCCCTTAAGGCTATTGTTTTTGTCGTGTACATAGCCTTTGATGAAGAAAATGTTGGACAAGGGGCATCCCAAGTTGAAGTAATGGAATTTTGAGAAGGATCATCCCAAGGTCAAATAAGTATGTGTATCTCTCATTAGTTTATTAATTATTCCCTTTGACATGAGCCTATTTCTACTTATTTCATCAAGGTCCCCTTAAGATGAGCTATTAAGAGATATTTGTAAATTTATTTGTAGTTGTAATATATAAAAATATGGATAGGGTTTATAACAATGGGGGTTTGCACATAAAAGAGACCCTAAACCAATATTTAACACATACATGAAATTCTAATGACAAGGAATATAAATCTAGAAATGCTTGCAAATAATAATGAAATCAGATAAAATGAAATACATACCTCATAACATAGCAGATCTGGAAATACCTATTTTCTGGTGCTTGTATTGTGTTTTTGGAAATTTTGCAATTGGATTTGGAACAGAAACACAGAGATGGAGAAAACCCATAAATCTTTTTCTTTTTTGAACCAAGTCGACCTTGACTCAAATACGAGGGCACAATTGTGCCCCTTTATGTTGACCTTGACCAACACTGTTCCAATGGAAAATCTGTTCACGGATCCTGAAAGTTTGCCAAAAAGGGTATCTGAATCTGCTCTGTAATTCACTATTCTATACCTGTTCCTACAAGAAAAATAGTTTTGTTTGTTGGGGGAGGGGTTTGCCTTGGTCAAACCCTGAGTTAGGAATTAACCTTGAAATCAAAACTAAAATGGAGAATGCTAGAAAGTAGTAGAATAATATCTAACAATGAAACTATGATATTCAATAGATATGAAATTGTATTTGAAATGTAAACAAGTATGTTAATATGAAATCTTAGACTCAACATTAAAAACCATACCTGTAAATCAAAACCTCCATTATTATATGCTTGGAATCCACCTTGAATGAAGAATGAATAAATATTGAGAAGAAGACTTGAAAACATTGATTGAACACTTGGAAGCTTGAAAGTAGATGATAGATGATGCGTAGAATGATCATCCTTCCTCTTTTCTTTTTCCTCTCTTTTCTTCCTCCTCTTTTTTTCTCTTCTTTCTTTCTCCCTCTCCCTAAAAATGAGAGGAGAAGGCTTCCTTATATACTAGTCTAGGAAACCAACTTATAGAGAGGCTGACATATGAGAAATAAATTCCCATTAGGCTCATACCCTTAGAAGTGGACCTATATTAAATGTCTTTTAAGAGTCACCATTTCGAAGTCCGAAGCAGCCAACCCAAAAGTGGGAAAAAGAAATTTTGAGTCTCCCCCACATTCAGCACACTTTCCAATGAAAAAGGAGGACCTTGGTCAAGGTCAAGGTCGACCTTGACCCAGGGGGTCAAGACCCCTGGAAAATATGCTAGGTGGGGAAAGAAGTTCCTAGATAGGCCCTATTAGGGTCCTAAATAGGCAGAGAAGATGGAAAAGGGGGAGAAATTAGAGGACAACATGATAATAGCCTAAAACATCCCCTAAGGAGGGCTAAATAGTCTTAACATGGAAATGCTTCCATTTTAAGATGATTCATTAAGCCCCCACTGTAGCGGGAGTATGTAAATCGAACATACTCATGGTAAAGTTAGAAGAAAGACTCTAGTGGATCACAACAAGGTAGAACATCACTTAGTTAAGGACATGAAGCCCTAGTACAAAGATTCTAACTTGACATACACGTACAAGGGTAAACAAACAAAGAGAAAACAAAGACAAAGCTAAAAGACACAAAAAGAGGGGTTAGTACAAAAACAAACCCAAATCAACTAGCAAAGGAAACCTTGCTAAGAAATGCTTCTTATACTAATATCATATTTGGAAAGCTATCATAAAAGCATAAATGACTACATAAGAAGGACAAGAGAAATACTATAAATAACATAGCTTCATGATCTAATCCTACTAGCATGAAAGTGAAAGAGAGAAAAGAGAGAGTGATTACCTCATCCTGTAAGATGCCCACCTTACCGTGAATCACCAAGGAGGGAGAGTCCAACAGCTAGCCAAACCTGATAGTTCACCCATAAAATGTGCTTTATAGTTGTAATGTGTCTTCTAATGGCTTTTGTAATACCCATAGATCCACATTCTTGTATCACTAAGGAATATAAAATGTGTGTCTCTTCAGGATTTAGCAACTTATGTGTGTTACCTTCTGAGGATTTAGCATATTTGAAATTGAAAATGCATGTCTTCTTTAGGATTTAGAAACTTATGTGCATTACCTTCTGAAGATTTAGCAAAAATGAAAATGCGCGTCTCTTCAAGGTTTAGCAACTTATGTGTGTTACCTTCTGAGGATTTAGCAAAAATGAAAATGCGTGTCTCTTTAGGATTTAGCAACTTATGTGCATTACCTTCTAAGGATTTAGCATGTTGTAAAATGTAAACTATAGTATAAAGAAGACCCTATATATGCCCCCTCATTATCATGGCTACCTAATAGACATTGTTAGGGATTTTTCTTGTGGGTCAAACTTGGCAAGGACATTGGCTTGATTCTCAGTAAATAGGTTTCCAAGTTTGCAAGAAAAGCCTAATTGATGAGGATTGGATAAGATCCTCCTTCTGTTTTGAGCTCCATAGGACTCAGGCAGGTATTGCCTACAAATAGGTTACTATCTTTCAAGTAAACTATGGATTGGTGGATTAGGTCTTCATTATCATGCTATTGAGTTCATTAGAGGTACTTTTATGGAAGATAATCCTGAAGACAGTTGAGAACAACCTGTTGCAGGATCTGACTAATGAAACTCCTAGTATGATAACATGAACAATGACATAAGGGTGATGAGTCCTTCTTTTAATGAGTAAAAATCAAGGAAGGTTAACCTTTGATTCACTCTTCAAGGAATCAACAACTATGGACTGTAAAACATCAAGGACAGTCCTATTTTTTAGGTACATAAACATGAAATGTAATGGTATTGGTAGTGATGGATTTGTGTTTGATGACTGAAAGGTGTTTGAATGACGGAGATCAGATCAGTGCCTAATCCTTTGGGCAAAGAGTCTAACATAAATCAATAGAGGAATTCCTAGGAAATATAGTGATATGCCTTACAAACCACATACAATTTGGATAGAATGCCTTACAAACTATCTTCTCAGTCTAGGTTTGCTACCATCAAGATCTTCCACAGATGTATTTATTCTCTGAAATTGCACATAAGGATTTAATTCTTTCCTTGAAAGAAACTCATGCAACAATTAGATAGCTGCCTTACAACTAGTATGTTCTAGATGCCTTACAAATAGAGACATACAAGAATAAAAACAAAGCAAAGAGACAATAATAGAACCAAGGTAGAAATTGTATTGTATTTCATGGAAGTGTATCAATACATACGAGTAAACTCTTTACTCAGAATCATAGGATCTATAATCTGCTTTGCAAAGTTTGTATTATCAACATTCAACCATCAAGAATATGGAACCAGAGAATAGAATCCCTTGGATTGCCAAAGACTGGAACTAGGAATCAAAAGGATTGGAAAACCAGAAAGATAGGAGACCCAAAAAGTTTTGGAACCATTACAAAATCAGCACTCTTACTACTTATACCACTAGCTATCTTGGAATCCTCAAAGAATTCAGGATGCAACAAGCTTCAGATAGCTAGGGTTAGGGTTTCACCCACTAAATCAACCAATATAAATCAACAATAAATTCTAGGGGAGAAAACCAAGCAACCTGGACAAATAGACCCAAAACTGATCTTCATCAATGAAAATCCTCTGATTTGTATCGAAGATCATGTAAACACCATGCCTTTTCAGTTTGTTTGTACACTTGCAACATGCCTCAAGCTTTACATATGTCCATTTCATGATAGTACAAGAATCTGCAATCAATCATCAAACCCTCTGGACGACCCTGCAACAGTCGGCACAACAACTTCATCAAATCCTACTGCAAAAACCATAAATTTTGGTCCTTTTTATTGCTGAGAAACCTTAAAAATTTGAATTTGAAATTAAATGGCTATTTCCAAGTGCTGGTAGCAAATCGACAGTCAATATTCAAACTTGAGTCAACTTTATATCATGACCATCAGATCTTTCCTTTTCATGAGCTCTTCATGACTTAACCATTATAGGAATCCTGGTTTACATTTAGCGACCGTGCGACTAAGCAATTTTTTGTTTGCAAAATGAAAATCTTAACCCGGGCTCAACCCAGTGACCTAGCGATCAAAGGAAAGCAAACTTACCCCAGTTACATTTGGTGAACTGGTGAAAAAAGGTTTTTACTAGTTCACAGAACATTTTAAGTCATCGCTAAAATACTTAGCGATCACGTGACCTTCCTTCACAAAATCGCCAGCCAATTTAAAATACCACCATCTCATTTTGTGAATGAGCGAAAAGAAATGAAATTCATCAGGCTACTAACCTTATTTATGTGGACCGCTAGACCTTATACCATTGCCTAGGCCCACTTTATGCCACCTGTCACCATGTCATTTGCTGCTCATGCTCAGTCATTTCTGACACAGGACCCACATTCAGTAAGCCTTTGAAATCATACGGCGGGCACAAGATCTCATGGCTCTGACACAACCCATAAGATCTTACACCAACCGTAGATCTTGTCCTCATCACTGACTCCTCTGACAATGACCCCACCTTGTAGTATTCCTTGTCATCCTCTAGCTCAGCTAATCAAAAACTAACACCTCAATTATGAATCATCATGCGGTCCCACTGTCCTCAGCTAACCTTTAACCATCTATCCATTTGGTGAACACGTGACTAAAGAAACCCTCACCCATTTGCGAGAACTTTGAGAGCACCACTAAATCATTTGGCTACCATGCAAACACTGTTCACCAAATCGCTAAGTCTTTAGACCCTTCACCAAAATATCACACAAACCAGCGAACAAGGCATACATTTGTCGAAACCGCCAAAAAGATTGACAAACTTACTGGGCTTGCATCAAGAAGATCAATGGCCATCTCATTTTTTCATAGCCCTCCAAGATTCCATCAGATTACACACCCACCGTCAGATGAAGAATCTCACCCTGCCCTGATGACCCTTTGAAACTGGATGAGATCAGACAACTGTCGCATAATCTCAAGGCTCTGACAAATTCAATGAGAACTTACACCGTTTGTCGATTCTCTGACAAGGTCAGGACCCTCTAACAAGCTGAAAACTAGGTTCCACTGACAACCTCCACCTCATTAATACATGGACCAATCACAGCTTGCCATTTGTGCATACATGTCATTTTGGACCCACAGTTTTTCTACCATCACATTAGATGGTTTTCGTTAAAGCGTTATGTTAAAACCCATGCATCTTCCCTTAGTGGTATAGCGACGATCATTTTTACTGCTCACTCGTTAACAAGTCAACAAGGAAGGAAGACAGGGCCCGTTGGGACAGATGGCACATGGTCATGAATTCGCATGTTAGAGACCTTTGACATCAAAGAGTCTTGCGAGTTAAAAACAACCACATATTTTGAAAGGGTGAAACATAGGAAAATATTACTATAGGGGACTTAGGAAAAATTAACGCCAAAAGACTTAGGAACATATTTTGCTGGGCGCATGAAAACTTAGAAAAATAAAGGCCACTAGGGAATAAAAATTTAACGCACATGCCTTTATGAAATTTTAAGTGGCCTGAAAAGGTAACGTAAAATTAGAATAGGGCCAAGGGTAATTAGGGTTCTTATATGCAACGACTAGATTTTTGAATTTCAAACAAGGGTTTTAGCCAGAAAATAGGGAAAAACAAGCTGCAAAGACCGGAAGAAAAATGGGAGGCCATGAAATTTTGCTGGTGCCAACAGACATGATAAGGAAGAGAAGGAGGATACCTACTTCACAAAGTAAGGAGATATCCTATTAACAACAATATACACTATATTCTAAGCAAAGAGTATTAACCCTTACATTGAAGAGCATAGATAACCGTGAAAAAGGATATGTCACTTATGGAAAAAGGATCCTCAAAGAGAAATAGATCTTATCAACAAGACCCCCATCGTAGAGGAGTGCTTTGGATAAAATATCATCTTTCAAAGAAAAGTAAATAGGGATCAAAGATTCAATCATCAAGCCCCCTGTGATCAAGAGGAAGAGGAATCTTGGAATGAAGGAAGCAAACTCTAACCCCAAAGAAAGGGAAAGAGTTTATAAAGAACATAATTGTCAAAATAAAGAAGAGGTGATGACCTAGGACAAAAACCTCTCACATACAAGGATATCCATAGCCAAAACATCAGTTAGTATAAGGAAATAATGTTGTAGAATAAACAAATGCCACTAAGCTAAGGAAAGTAGATCCCTAGATAGAGAGAGAAGGAAAACCTTCCCCCCAGGGATGAAAACAATGGATATACAAAGATATGCCATAACAAAGAGATACCTTTGCAAAACAAATGTCTTTAGAAAAGATATCATGATTACTAGAAGAGAGCTATGCATGATTATGAGAAAAGGAAAGATATCATAATACAAAACCTTAGGGATAAAATATAGAAAGAATAACCAATTAAGCTCAAAACAAAATACATGCTAAGAGAATAATGGATCCTAGAAAAATGGAAGAAATACCTCTTGCCCCCCAGTCTAGAGACAAGAGGAGAAAAGATCTATATTATAGAAGAATGAGGGGTATTCCTCGTATGGAAATTATGAAGAAATTGTAAAACCACATGAGAGTGAGATATAATTCCTGAAGAAGCTCTTTCTCTAACATACATCTTGAAATGCACACAATCAACAAATAAATGTGTATTACTATAGTGAAAAGGACATTTGTACTTGGAGAGAGAATCTTTATATATAGGTGTATGCAAATTAGATGTCTAACCACTAGAAATGATATATTAACTAATTTTAAGCTAATGAATCTATCTAATGCAAGACAATGAAGAATACAATATGGTTAAATGAAGAAATAAAAGAAGATTACCTTTCACTCACCTATTGCAGCTTGTCTCCATTGTCCTCCTAACCTTGATTTCTTGAAGATATTGAGCTCTTATATTTCCAAATGAAGCCTTTTCCCAAGATGCTCTCAAAGTGTGGAGATTTGTATGGTTATTATGCACAATTGCCTAAATCTCAATTATGCAACTAATGGATGGAATGCAAATGATATGATGATAACTTAGATGCTTGAATGTTCTTGAATGCTTGAATGCTTTTGATCTCTAGAATGCTTGATTGCTTGATTGCCTATTCACTATTAGCTCACAAAGGGAAAAAGAGGCTCCTTTTATAGATTTTTGGAGGACCCAAGCCTAGGTGGCACAATCCTACGGTGGAGATTAAAAGGTGGAAGATCCTAGGCTAGGATTGACTTGGTTTAAGGAGTTGAGAGAAAGGAGGATGTAGTTGGAATGTGAGAGGAAGAATAGGGATGATGTTCCTCTCACATTGACATGGAAGAGAAGAAGGTGGAAGGGAAAGACACATGTCAAGTGTCTCACAAAGACCAAAGAGAGGAAGAGGGAAGGACTTTTTCCTCATGAGGACTCTTTGTACAAGTGTCCTATGAGTCATCTCTAACCCTTAGAGGTGTCTTGAGAAGCCCCTTAAGAATAGGGATTGTCTCTTGACTTGGTTTATGAAAGACATGTGGTCATGAGACCAAGTCTTATGAGGCCACCTAGCCCTTAAAGATAGGACATGTGTGGGTGAGGATAATGATTAATAAATAATTAATAATAATTATTTATCTTAGCCAAGGTGATGTGTCAGGTGACTAGGTAGATGAGGTGGACTAGGGGACTTTGTCATATTTAGGTGATTGTGTAATTGATTTAATCACTTTAATAAACTATTTAGAAGACCTAGGATAGGAGAATAAACTATAATGAATCTATTAAATAAATTGAATAATTTATTTAATAAATAGAGGAATACATATTAATTAAATAATAAATATTTAATTAATTAATGAGGTTACTTTTTAGTGTATACATTTTTCCCCTCTTTGAAATAATGTGCTGGTCACATTGTTTCAAAGAAAAATTCAAGCATTTTTGCCCCTGCCCAATGTCTCAGATGACCTATGCATGCCCCCTCGAGAGATTGATTGACAAAAAATTAATTAATTTGATTTGATTTTTTTTTTATATCTCGGTTTGACAATCAATCTCACAAAATAAAATGGGAGAAAATATGGGTGAAAATAGGGTGAAGTTGAAAGAAATGGGTAGGTAGGGTGCACACACCAAGAAAAATGGGCCCACAAGCTATATATAGGGCTAAGGGGTCCACAATAGGGTCATTGTGCACACTTGTCATTTGGAGATTGGAGCTAGTGGAGAGAGAAAAGTAGAGCTGAGAAGATGCCGTTCCCACTACCCGATCATCAATTCAAGAGGGTCAAACACTTCGACAAACCACCCGATTTAGGAGAGTTGGTAGGTGACTCAATCCTCTGTGTGATTTTGATGATTTTCTGTATGTTTTAGTAGATTTTTAGCATGTTTAGGGTAGATTGAACTATAGGTTAGGTTAGAATTTTTTTTGATTTCCTAGGTGAACCACATATGCGTAGTTGCGGTGCATATATGTGTAGCAACGGGCCACATTTGTGTAACAAAATGGTAGTTCTGCGCATATGTATGGGGCACCTGCACATGTGTGATAGAGGAAATGGTTAACAACACATTTGTTAAATAAAAGTGTGCAAACGTATATACTGCACATTGGTCAACATTTTCTATAAAAATATATAGGGAAACTGCGCAAATGTGATTTCTACGCAAGTGTCACAGATAATTGCGCAAATGTTAGGGTTAGTTGCCCATTTGAAATTTTGACACAAATGGTAGGGGTTCCTGCACAAGCATTTTTCTATGTTGTGCATTTGTATTAGGTGGTAGAATGAGATAATTTGGAAAGTTAATGAGGTCAAACGTGATTTCAATAAGTTGATTTAATCTATGGGCACTGTATTTTGATTGATTAAGTCAAGATAGGTAACATCATAGCATGGTGCTAGTTAACCTTCCTGATTTTGGATAATTGATAGAATTATCTATTAGTACACATGATAAACATGTATTTGATTGATAGGATAGGATAGATAGTTAGATCATTTGGATCAAAATCTAATTGTTTGATGGATTGATTATGATAGGAGGATATCAAAAACACTCTGATGTCATAGGAGAGATATCCTGTGACTCAGAATTTGAGGCCGATGCTGTTAGAGACTGACAGGTTATTGATAGGAGTGACTGGTTTATATCACATTATATATATGCTTGAGATTCAAGTGAATTTGAGCATGTGGACCGCATTGGCTGAGAGATGGCACTCAGAGACAAGTACCTTCCATCTCCCCATAGGAGAGATGACAGTGACATTAGAGGATGTTTATCGCATCCTTCGGCTACCCATTACTGGAGAGTTAGTGCAATATGATCAGCGTGGGGGACTAACAGAGTGCAAAGTTCTATTTGGGGATGATGAGATTGATGAGATAGAGATTAGATGGGAGGACATGGTGGATTTCTACGAGCCACTTCCCATTGTCCTGGCTGGAGCTATTAGAGGTTATGTCTGTCCAGATCAGAGATCGTATAGTTTTGCAGTTGGTTGGGGTCAGACTCTGCAGAGGATGATGGAGGAGGGGATGCATTTTTCTTGGGAGGTGTGTCTTCTGGCACATCTATATCATGATTTACATTAGGTGGTATATCATAGAGGAGCATCTTTATCATCTGGTGTTACATTGCTCCATTTTTGGGCATGGGAGCACATTGCAGTGACATGACTAGTAGTGATGAGATTCTATGGCGCAGGGCAGCCATATGTATTTCTATATGTATCCATCCAGACTCAACATAATCTGGGTCAGTTAGAGTTTTGGTAGTATACCTTCAACACCATAGATTCAGTTATCTGGAGACCCTACCTCAGGTGTGAGCCATGGGATGATGAGTGTTACCTCAGATTCTACTTTGAGTCAAGATGGTTGATAGGGAGGACTCCCAACATTATTGAGAGGCAGTTGGTCAGCTAAGTCTTGTGATAGTTTGGCATGATGTAGGGGTTGCCATAGGGGGTCATAGAGTTTTCCCACACACATCAGGAGTGACGAGACTGGGGGCCTATGGTATCTTTCAAGATTGCTCAATAGGAGTTCCTAGACATGCCGTTTTAGGCATGGTCCATGAGATAGGGGGTCATAGACCCAGGTATGACAACTGACTATGAGAGGCACCTTAGGGAGAACCCATTCCTGAGGTTGACTGATTTGATGAAGAGGCCACCCAAGAGAGATGTTGTAGAGAGACATAGAGACAGGCAATGAGGATAGGACATGAGAGGTTGGGGGAGGGGTAGAAATGCTGGTAGAGGCCATGGCAGTGATGGAGATGATGGTGGCAATGGTGGAGGTAGGGGAGATAGAGCTAGGACTCAGATGAGAGGTAGAGGTGTGCCACTATGGGGATTGATGCCATGCCCAATGAGATAGGTACAAAGATAGGTACCAGCATAGGGTGCCTTAGGTGCCCCATTATAGGTTCTAGGGGGTGCCGTGGGATAGATACCAGTAGCTATTATGATATAGGTAGATGTAGTAGGACAAGCACAGGTACCAGTGCAGGCAAAGTAGGTACATGACGAGGTTGATTTTATATTAGGCTAGGAGAGAGTGGTACAGGGTGGATGTGTATAGGATAGATAGGATGAGAAGATGCTTGATATAGATGGATAGGATATATAGATGCCTAATGTTGATGTACAGGAAGAGCAGGCAGAGATGGACATTGGGGGACATGATCCCTACCTATAGAGGGATGCTGGAGAGGAGGAGGACCTAGACATTGATTCATTTCTAGTTAGACTAGCAATGACATAGGTATAGGTAGACTATGTCCTTGGACTGGAGAGACAATTGGAGAGACTGGAGAGGGAGAACACCATGATCAGGTGTGAGAGAGATGTTTCCATAGAGTGAATAAGGGAGTCTAAGGCACTATTAGATGAGATATAAAGGATAGAGGACTTAGGACCTCATGGAGACAGTCTTCATGTGATGGTATGGGGGGGGAAGGAGATCTCCTATTGGAGGTATGCATATAGACAGGCTGTACTGAGTGATCAGTGGATTGGGAGCTTTAGAGAGAGATATTTTGTAGTGAGGACAATTGATCACCAGAGGTAGGGACTGATGAGTAGTGGAGGAACATCATCACATCCTCCTAGAGCACCTGCAAGTTCAGGAGATCCGACAGGAGCTTCAGGTTCAAGGGGTTTAGCAGCACGAGGTCTGATTGCTTCTTATAGGCAGCGACAGACTGAGTCTGGAGGTAGTGGCTCATAGATAGATGGCATCATTGTATACACACTCTTTGTATCTAGATTACCATTATATCATTAGGTTTCATTATATTATTGACTTGATGGACACTCTTGGACACATTATCATTTATGAGATATCATTGGACATTTGGACATTTTATTATTTTTTTGGACTCTTATATGATGGACTCTATATATATGATGATGTAGTTCTATTATGATTTACTTTGATGAGTATTTATACATGTGCATACTGACATATGTAGGATGTGATGTTTTTCTTTGATATGCATAGTACTTATGATCTATAATGCAAATGGTTTACTTTCTATTGGATGCATAATTATGTATGGTCTAGCATGTAATGATGATATTTATTTAAATGCAGTTCCTAAATGATTAGTGATTTTAATGCAATGTATTACTAATGCAATGATGTAAAAAAAATGATGAATATGACAACGTATATAATGGATAATGAATGCACATATGAAAAAGCATGAAATGGATTAATTGAATGATTTAATGCAAATGATATTGTATGTAATGAATGAAAAGGCACCTAAAGATGGTAAAATATAAAAACCTGCAACATGATAAAAGATAATTGGATAAAATGATAGCTATGATGAAATGGCACTTTAAAAGATCAAAATATGCATGTTAATATATATGGGTAATATACAAATGAACACACCTAATGAAGATAATACATTTCCTAAATGAATTATACAAAATGATTAAGTGTGATAATGAAAATGGAATATGCAAAAAGTTTTAAAATGCAAGATGAAAGCTTAATGTATTGTTGCCCAAATGTCCTCAACTTAAATAATAATGTATTTGACACAAGAAGAATGGACCAGGAGAACATATGACCTAATAAGCAAGAGAACCTACAAATCCCTATAAAAGGAGCACTGATATGCAATCATGAGTCGGTTAAGTGTAATGAAAAATGAAATATGAAATGAGTATCTCCACAACTTCATGAACATCTTAGAACTTCATAATAACTGGAATTTGATTCTCATCATTGAGCTTGTTATGTTACAAGGGAATGCAAGCATCATGGTATAATTAAACTAGGATGACTTGAGCATTTCTTGCATGGAGTTTAATATAGAAAACTTGACAAGCATCTAGGTATAATTGAATCGAGATGACCTGAGTTTCATTTTCATAACAGACAAGGAATATTTCCCCCTCCATCAGGGAACAAATATTTGGAGTCGAGGTATGTGTGGCGTATCACCATTAATAGAATTTGTAGAACAACATGATTTTTATGTTGTCAAGACTATTAAACTAATGAAGGCACTTATGCACAGAGAACCCAATTACTTGTTCCTTCAATTTCATTGAAAAATATCCCACAAATAACAATCAAAGAAAAATATCATGCCCCATCCTGGCTATTCTAATCAATGACATATGGGAGTTTCAAACTCATGTCAAAGATATCTTGGAATGGCATAGGAAACATGATAAAAATGAAATCCATATATGAATGCATAATCTACAACAACAAATCATTCTAACATGCCTACCATGGATATACATTTCTTTTCCAAAAGATAGTGGTTAGGTATATTGATCAAGTTGTTTGATGTATAGTCAAATGTATAGATAAGAGGTCATGTTTTGAAGGATAGATCAAAGATTACGATTCATCATGAGGATATCATTGTGTAAGAACATTTGATTGCATTTTCTTGTTTGGTGAAAATACTCCATTTTGTCCTCTAAGAGTCGTGACTATCATAGATCCACTTCCCAAACTAGGTCGAGGACATGCCCCTAGCTAGGTGATGGACTGACTTATTATGGATGAAGGACACAAAAAGACTAGGATGAAGACCAAGATAATAGATCAAGCTATGATGGGGTTTTATTATGGATAGATACAATGGATGGTGTATGAACTGGCCATTTTATTATGATATATACATGGTGGAAAAAGGTGATAGACTAGTCACGTTATTATGGGTACATACAATGAATGAACACACTAGAAGAATCCTAATAGATAGAGGAGCTAACTTGTCACACATGGCACCTGTTTCCAGGTTTTCACCACATGCTTTTATTGCAATTTTCTTTGAATTTTTTTTTAAATTTTTTTGTGTGTTTTTGAGAGTTATCTATATACATACTATATACATACCCCTTGCATTGGGATTTAAAGCATAGAACTTCTTGAGGTGCATACTATTAAGAGGCTCATTCGAGGGATCTCCCTCAGGTGTAGACAATTGATAAGCCCCAGAGCCATAGACTTCTGTAATCACAAAAAGGACCTAACCAGTTGGGTTTAAACTTTCCCTTCTTCTCATGATACTGCTGATTTTTGGGATTCTCTTGAAGGACTAGATCACCCACCTTAAAGTCTCCAAGTTTCACTTTGTTATTATATTGATGAGATATCTACTACTGATAGACTTTCAAATGATCATAGGCTCTTTGACAATGTTCATCCAATAATTCTGATTCAGCTAGTCGTGCAACTCTATACTCTTCATCTGGAATTGAATCTTTTAGAGAGACACGAAGAGAAGGAAACTTGACCTTGAGGGGCAGGACAACTTTAGAACCATAGACAAGGGAATATGGTGTGGCTCTAGTTGGGGTATGGATGGAAGTGCGGTAAGCCCATAAGGAGGGATTCAATTGAATATGCTAGTCACGGCCAACATTATTGACAGTCTTTTGTAGGATTTTGACAATGGTTTTATTAGACACCTCAGCTTGGCCATTACCTTGGGGATAGTAAATGGTGGAATAGTTATGGGTGATGTGGAATTTTTCACATAGTTCATCCATGTCCTGATTTTGGAATTGCTTCCCATGATTAGTAATAAGATACATGGGTATACCATATTTGCAAATGATATAGTTTAGGATAAACATGGATATTTGTTTGCCTGTGGTGGTGATTAATGGAATGGCTTCAATCCATTTGGTAAAATACTTAGTTGTAGTGATAATCCATTTGTGGCCATTGGAAGATGGAGGGTGAATTGCACCTACAAGGTTGAGTCCCCACCGACTGAATGGCAAGGTGGTCGTAAAAGGATGGAGCTCCTGTGCTGGTGCATGAATAAGATTCCCATGTATCTAACATTTCTTGCATGCCCTAGCAAAATGAAAGGAATCTATCTCCATAGTAGGCCAATAGTAACCCATACACATGAGTTTCTTAGCCAAGGAAGGACCACTTGAATGTGTCCCACAAATACCCTCATGTATGTCTTGTAAGGAAGTTTGAGCCTCATCATGTTCAAGACATCATAAGAGAGTACCGTCAAGACCTCACCGATATAGGGTGTTAGATATTAGAACATAGCAGGAGGCTTGGTGTAGAAAGGTTCATTTTTGGTTCTGGGATAGGTCAGGTGGGGTAATATTGTTTTTTAGATAAGAATAGACTTTTCCATAAATCAAGGAGTCATGTCCAATAAGATGACATATAATACTTGTATCAGGATCATCATATGCAGGATAAGTCAAGGATTCCACCAAGAACTCAAAATGGGCTTTGGTATCCTCTGCATCAAACAAAGAAGCAATTTTAGCCATTACATTTGTAGCCTTGTTATCATGTCATGAAATCTACTCAAAGGTGATGATTGAAAAATATTGTTTGAAGTCATCAACCATACGTTTATATGGTAATAACTTGTCATCCTTAGTCTAATAGTCATCATTAACTTGGTTGATAATCAATTGAGAATCTCCATAGACATTCAATTCAGTGAGTTTCCATTGTAGAGCCATCTTTAACCCAATCATCAAGGCTTCATATTCATCTACATTATTTGTGCAAGGAAAAAGTAGCTTTTAAGACTTTGGAATTGTGTATCCTTGTAGTGTGATAAAGAGAACACCATCTCCTGAACCCTATTGAGTATATGATCCATCAAAGTACAACTTCCATGTTTGTGTGGATAATGTCAAGATGTGTGCATCTAGAAACTCTATATGTATAGGTTGATCATCCATCTGTGGAACCTCAGCTAATTGATATGCTATCACTTACCCTTTAATAGCCTTCCTATCTACATACTCAATGTCAAATTCACTAAGCAACATAACCCACTTAGCCAATCTGCTAGTTAATGCTGTCTTGCTCAATAGATACTTCAAAGGATTGATCTTTGCAATGAGCTTGATAGAATGAGACAACATATAATGTCACCACTTCTGTGAAGCAAAGACAACTGCTAGACATGCTCTTTCTATTGGAGAATAGTTTAGTTCGTATCCCACAAGGGTGTGACTGATATAGTATATAGCTTTTTCTTTTCCTTCTTGGTCTTGTTGGGCCATAAGGGCACCTAGTGAGATTTCAGTAGCTGAAATGTAGAGAAAGAGTAGCTTGCCTAGAATTGGTGACATCAGAGTTGGAGGATTTGATAGATATTCTTTGATTTTAGTAAAGGCTTCCTCACACTTATCATCCCATTTGAATAAGATGTTTTTATGCAAAAAATGCTAAAAGGGATGACTTCAATCTACTAGTTGAGAAACAAATCTTCTGATTGATTGGAGACATCCTTGCAAAGATCTTAACTGACTAATGTAAGTGGGGGAAGCCATATCCATGATTGCTTTAACCATTTTTGGATCAACCTCAATTCCTTTGGCTGAGACAATGTACCCTAATAGTTTACCTGATGTGATCCCAAATGCACATTTCTTTGGATTGAGTCTAATTTGATACTTTTCCATCTGGGTGAATATTCTATCCAACACTCTCAAATGACCTTCTCTATTTTTGGATTTTGCTAAAATGTCATCAACATAATCTTCCATAATGGTATGCATCATGTCATGAAAGATTGTGGTCATAGCTCTCTAATAAGTGGCACCAACATTCTTAAGCCCAAAAGGCATCACATTCCAACAATATGTACCCCAAGGACAAGTAAAAGTAGTCTTTTCTTGGTCTTCTAGCACAATCTTGATCTAGTTATATCCATAAAAAACCATCCATCAAAGATAACATCTCATGTCCAGCCATTAAATCTACTATAATATCAATATTAGGCAATGGAAAATCATCTTTAGGGAAAGCTTTATTGAGATCTTGAAAGTCTATACAAATCCGAATAGACTTGTCTGGTTTTGAGACTGGGAAAATATTTGAAATCCATTCAACATAATCAATAGCACAAATGAATCCAACATCTAAGAGTTTCTTCAATTTTGCTTTAACCATTAGTGCAATATGTGGGTGCATCTTTCAGAGCTTCTTCTTAACTAGTTTAACACCTGGTGCAATAGATAAATGATGCAAAATGAGATTAGGGTCTAGCCCAAGCATATCAGCATAGGACCAAGAAAAGTTGATTTGTCTCTCTTTGAAATTTTTTGCAAAAGCTTCTTTCTCTGATTCTATCAAGGATGTTGCTACTTTGAGAATGCATGAAGACTCCTTTGTTCCAATGTTAAGAGGTAATGTTGGTTCTATAAGAATGGCAGATTGCTCTTGATATAGATAATTGGGAAGAGTGTCAATCCTTCCATCATCAGGTGCCTCAGAGAGGTTTTCACCTTCAGATGCATCTTTTCTTTTTACTATTTCTGGATCTAATACTGTCACTGAGTGGTTTTCACCATTAGATCTGTTGATTATTTTTATATTTTTATGACTAAAAGGATTGGCACTCTCTCCAAAGTAAGACATGTCATTGAGTTCTATTGAAAATCTTGACTTATGATCCCCTAGTGGTAAATGATCCTCGATTTTGAGATAGTCAATGATTGCATCATCATTATGGAAGACATCAAGTTCTGGATGATTGGGAGAATCCCAATCCATAAGTTCAGGATGTACAAGGGGTATTGGATCATTTGGGTTAGTTTCAAAGGCTGAGATGGTATTGATAGAGAAGTTGTCAAGGTTTATGATGGTATTAGCGAGGTCTATTTCCATACTCTCATCTGAATCATCTATCACAAGATAATGCTCACTTCCCTCACAATTGACAAGAGTAGTATCATGTGGAACTAATCCTAGTGAGTCAGTCTGTGAACTCTCTCCCTCATGGTAATTGTTACTATAGTGATGAACAACATCAACTCCTATTTCTTTAGTACAATCAGATAATGAATCCCATTCATAATCATTAGAGTCAAAATCATCATTATCCCCAAGTCTATCAATGATTTCTTGTGCTATCCTTTGTTTCTTTGGATCCACATACATACCATATTTTCAGAACTATAAGGCAGGAGATTTAGATATCTCATGGAAAGGTGTGATCTTTGATTGGCCTTTAGATTGCTTGGGTCCTTCTCCTTTTTAGCCTAATCCTATAGTATCTCTTTGATAGTTTGGATTTTTTAAAATTGGTTTTATAACACCCTCTCTTTGTAACCCTATAGGTCCAGCACCTTGGTATCCCATCTTTTATAGAAAAGTATACCCTTTACCATATACATCCAGTGATATATATTCATGTTTTACATCCTCTTCATTCTTTTGTGACTTAAGAAAATGGTTAGCATTACGCTCAGCTACTTCTTTTGATATAGTGCCCCCACTTATAAATGTGTCATAAACAAGTGTGGAAGGGGGCTCTAATTTTTGTTTGGTAATCAAAGATCTACCGTATGATCTAGGAGATAAAGGTAACCCTATGATGCAAAGAGCTTGACCTAAAGTATATTCTCCCATACGTCATTCTTTTATGTCTATCTTGATCCCATTAGATTTAGAAGTTGATGCTACATTACTTGGATCAATGGGTATGGAAGATCTAGTACGATTATAAGGCACCAAAGAATCAGATGTTGTCTTCACAGTGCTACAATACTGGAAAGGATTAGGATCTCCTTTGATAGTGATATCTTGACCATTGTGAGGAAATTTCAAACATTGATGATAAGTTGATGACACAACTTGCATGGAATGAATCCATGATCTTCCCAAGAGAATGTTATAAGTGAGATCCATGTCAAGAACTTGACAAGGTACATATTTGAATACATGACCTACTTTGATAGGAAGAACAAAAGATCCCTTGGACGACCTCTCTTCTTCATCATAAGCTTTGATTGTGATTTTCTTCTTTGGATCGACAACATTTTCAGAAAATTCCAATGCAAGGACTAATTTCAAAGTGCATATATTCAAGCCAGCTCCTCCATCTATTAGTACTCTCTAGATTTTGTGACTTTGTACAAGGACTTCTATATGGAGTGGATCATTATGAAGTTGGGTAATAGCTACATCATCATGTTCAGTGAAGGATAGATAATGTGGGGTTGTCAAATGTCCCACCATAGCTTGAAATTGATCATGATCTAGATTTGTAGGGACTTGGATTTCTAAGAGAGCTTTCTCAAGGATATCCTTATGAGATGGTGACAAACATAAAAGCTCTAATATGGATATCTAGGCTAGTGTTTTCTTTAGTTGTTCCAAAAGATTGTACTGATTGGAAACATTTGGTATGGACTTTGGAACATAAATAGACTTGTTCTGAGAGGTTCTTGGTTTAGATGGGACTCCTTGGAGAGTAACCTTGGATTGAGCGTGAGTAGTAACATTGACTGGTTGACTCCTAGATTTTTCCTTTATGGTAATCACATTGGCATAGTACTTATAAGGATGACATTTAGAGATGTTACCAACATATTTATAGGATGCAACATTATAGTTGGTTTGATTATCACCTTTAGTGTTGAAAGAACTTCCTTTCTCATGTTTAGGAAATGGATCTTTAAAAGCTATATGTGACTCATTCGAGGTATGTCCATCAACACTAATTTCACCACTTTCAATTAAGTCTTGAATCACATTTTTAAGCCTTTGGAAATCATTGGTTTTATGACCTTTCCCTCTATGAAATTCACAATAATCATTGTCATTCCACCTAGAAGGTTTCAATCTAGGTTCAAAATCTCTAGTTTCAGGAAGTGTAATGAGTTTCTTTGTGATCAAATTCCTTAATGCAGATTCAAGAGATTCCCCCAAAGGAGTAAAAGTTCTTCGAGGTGTCATAAAAGGAAATCTTGAATTGGATGAATTTTTGTTGGTGTTCTAATTTGTAGATTGATTTCTATAAGTAGCTTGAGTAGCATTGGCCTTGTGAGATTTAAAAGGGGTTGTGTTGGTTTAACATTGCGATTATCAACAATCCCATCATTGACAATGTTTTTCTTTTTATTCTAGAATTTGGACTTGTCATTGTTATGGTTGTTGGGATTTGAATTTGAAGATCCAACATTGTCCTTGAAATAAAGTTTGATCTCACCTTTTCTGACCATGGCTTCCTCAATTTTGATACCATTCTCAATGAGCTTTTTAAAGTTTGGAGGACATTGAAATTGCAACCTATAGCTCATTTTTGGTGTAAGATTATGCACAAAGATATCCATCTTTTCTTGTTTAGGAATCATTCATGGATACTTGGAAAAAAATTGACACCATTTTTGCAAAAAAGTAAGGAAGGGTTCTCCATTCTTTTGATGTGTATTGCAAAGATCAAGCATAGTGACTTCATGTTTGATGTTATATGAGTAATGAGTCACAAACTTGTCAATAAGCTCATTGAAAGATTTGATGCCCAGGGGTAGTTTGGAGAACCATTCCATGGCTTGTCCTCCTAAACTACGTGGAAATAGTCACATAAGATAAGTGTCATTGTGAGTGACTTCAATGTAAGTAGCAGAAAACTCACGAATGTAGTCTTGTGGATCCAAATTCCCTTTGTATTTATCAAATTTTGGTACCTCAAAATGAGGAGGGAATGGAATCATTGCTAAATTATTATCAAAAGCATAAGGACATATATCATCCAAGGAGTACTTCTTAGTTGATGATCTAGTTTGGATGTCACAGATTTGTTGTTGAAGCATCTGGATTTGTTGTAGAATGGGATCCAAAGATAATGTATGTCCTTGAGTGTTTTGGGAAACACTATGTTGTTGAGTATTTTGAGAAGCATTGGATTGCTGGTTGTTTTGGGAAGCATTGTTTTGTTGATTGTTTTGAGAAGCATTGGATTGCTGATTGGTTTCCTTTGCTCCATGAGTATGTGTCTCTTGAGAACTATTAGGGATTTCTTGATTAATTGTGATAGGTGGTTCTCTAAGATGGGAAACATCAAAATCACTTGGTAGTTTGGCTCCTTGTTGAGAAAGCATGAGGAAATACATCTCTCTATCCATGTCTAGGAGTCTTTCCATGACATTATAAAACTGAGGATCTTGTGTAGCTTCCCTAAGTTCTTGATCAGTGGGTTCCTCATTTGATGTAAAAATTGAAGTCTTCTTAGGAAGTCCTTTTGACCAAGGGTTCTCTTCATTTCTGATATTTCCTTCCATCTTGTCTATAGATTCTAGATCAATGGTTTGTTTGAGTTTCTGAGATCGAGTTTGAGCCATAAAAATGTGAAAGATAATTGTGGGATGGAAGATTTTTGATGAAAATATGTGAAAAGTGTTTGATAGAAAAGATATGAAAAAGAGATTGAAAAGTGTTGAAAATGGATAAGATAACTTGATAAAATCTAAGTCAATAGGAGGTATGGATCTCACTATGATATGACAAAGAAAAACCAAGGGATAGTAACCTAAGTAAGTTTGTTGATTGAGGATGATAGATCTTGATATGATAAACTCACGAAGATCAAAATCTGATAGATAAGGTGATGTTTCAATACTAAATTGAGAATTTTAAAGATTGGAGGAAATGATTTGATGATTTTTGATATAAGAAAGGATGATGAAAAATGATGAAAATGGTCAAACTAAAGATCAAAAGTCTGTAAAGATGAATTTTTTTTCCAGAATTGTGCTAAAGACCAAAATGGGTATCTGAAAAAGTGTTGTTGAATTTTTCAAGGTCTCTAAAAGTGCTCTTTGTTGTATATGCACAACAACAAATGTGCAGGATAGTTGAATAAATGCATAGCAGGATTGAATAACTGCGTAGCTGAATGTGACAAATGCACAAAAGTTATAGACCGATGCATGAAAGCGGTAACAAAAGTGCAACAAAGTTTAACAGATGCGCAACAAGATTGAACAAATGCGCAAGTTTTTGTTTTTCATTGATTTCGGCTTGAAGATTTGAAATTTTTGGTTTTTTTGATGGTTTGGATTTTGGAAAAATAAAATGAATAGACACACACATGCAAGACAATAATGATCTAGTCTAAATTAATCTAGTATGAATGCACAAACACACTTACAATCCGAAAGTTGGCAAGGACAATATCTGCTGAATCCCCACTAGGATAATAAAATCCAACCACACAAATCCACAGTGGACAACCTAGGAACTTGGAGGCATGGGCTCCTCCTTATAGTGCACTCACTTCTAAGGCACACCAAGTTCCAAATTCAATGGGTCATTACTTCCCAAAGAACTGCTATCTCTACTATGAACCGTGAGTAATGTGGGGTGTCTTCACAGGCTTGGGTGACCCCTTGAGCCAGCAAATAGATGGTTTTTGGCCATTATACAAAAGATTTTAGTAAGGAAATCCATTCAGGTGGTTGTGATCAAGTCATTTTCCCAATTAAGGGGGCTCTCCCAATCCTTTCAAAGCAAGGCTTTCACCTCTACAATGTAGGAATTTAATGCACCACTGGGGTACTGGATGAGATTTTGGTTGCCACAATGAATTCACACTTGTCAATTGTGAGAGTAATCACACTAGCATTTTTTATATACCAGTTTAGAAGGGCTTGGCTTTAGCCTATTACCGGTTGGGTTGTTCCTTGGGGTGAGTACCTCTTTTCCCACCAAAGACCACCCTCTAAAAATTATAACAATTTCTCTTACACCCAAGATCCATGAATGGCAAGGGGAGAGGATACATTATTATAATTTTGGGATTACAAATAGCTATAAAGAAAAATACAATAGACACTTGGCTAAGATAAAGAAGACACATGAATTTGAAAAGAATGTTGTATTTTAAAGCCCAAACAAGATTATAGTTTATTTTGCAAACCCCTAGAAATCTACAAATAAACTATTAGAAATTTAGCAATGGGGTCTTCAAAATATCATCCTGCAAAACAACCTAGAGACTACCAGAACAAACAGACACTTGTTTAAAAAGTTACCTAAAACAAAATGACTAGAAAATTGAAATAAACTGCTGAAAACCATAGATGCGTAGAAATAGAGCACAAATGCACAACAAATAAGAACACATGCATGAAAAGGATGTATGCGCATGAATTACGTATGCACAATAGAATATTATGAAAGCACATAAAGTATGAATGAATGTGCAGATAGAATGGAAAAGATAGAGATAAAAAACATTATGGAAGACAAAAATATATGCGCAATAGAAAGTGATGTATGTGCATAAATCATGGATATATGCATAGAAATCATGGATATATGTGTAGAAACAATCTGCAAAAATGTGCACATGGAAAATTGCAAATAAAATGTTAAAAATGTGGGCTTTGCCCCATGGTGGGTGGCAAAAATGTATGCAAATTAGATGTCTAACCAGTAGAAATGATATATTAACTAATTCTAAGCTAATGAATCTATCTAATGCAAGATAATAAAGAATACAATATGGTTAAATGAAGAAATAAAACAAGATTACCTTTCACTCACCCATTGTATCTTGTCTCCATTATCCTCCTAACCTTGATTTCTTGAAGATATTGAGCTCTTAGCTTTCCAAATGAAGCCTTTTCCTAAGATTCTCTCAAAGTGTGGAGATTTGTATGATTATTATGCACAATTGCCTAAAGCTCAATTATGCAACTAATGGATGGAATGCAAATGATATGATGATAACTTAGATGCTTGAATGTTCTTGAATGCTTGAATGCTTTTGATCTCTAGAATGCTTGATTTCTTGATTGCGTATTCAATATTAGCTCACAAAGGGAAAAAGAGGCTCCTTTTATAGAGTTTTGGAGGACCCAAGCCTAGGTGGCACAATCCTACGGTGGAGATTGAAAGGTGGAAGATCCTAGGGATAGGATTGACTTGGTTGAAGGAGTTGAGAGAAAGGGGGATGTAGTTGGAATGTGAGAGGAAGAATAGGGATGATGCTCCTCTCACATTGACATGGAAGAGAAGAAGGTGGAAGAAAAATACACATGTCAAGTGTCTCACAAAGACCAAAGAGAGGAAGAGGGAAGGACTTTTTTCTCATGAGGACTCTTTGTACAAGTGTCCTATGAGTCATCTCTAACCCTTAGAGGTGGCTTGAGAAGCCCCTTAAGAATAGGGATTGTCTCTTGACTTGGTTTATGAAAGACATGTGGTCATGAGACCAAGTCTTATGAGGCCACATACCCCTTAAAGATAGGACATGTGTGGGTGAGGATAATGATTAATAAATAATTAATAATAATTATTTATCTTAGCCAAGGTGATGTGTTAGGTGACTAGGTAGATGAGGTGGACTAGGGGGCTTTGTCATATTTAGGTGATTGTGTAATTGATTTAATCACTTTAATAGACTATTTAGAAGACCTAGGATAGGAGAATAAACTATAATGAATCTATTAAATAAATTGAATAATTTATTTAATAAATAGAGGAATACATATAAATTAAATAATAAATATTTAATTAATTCATCAAGTCAATATTTAATTAAATAATAAATATTTAATTAATTAATGAGGTCACTTTTTAGTGTATACAATATGTTTAAAGATTTATTTCTTAGAATTCATTAACTGAACATACACCTGCTTAGCCACATCTTGAGGGGTATCAGGGTAATCTAAGGAAGGTGTTGGAAGAAGAACATGAAGAGGAGGGCAACGATCAGAATCAACCACCTTAAATTAAGATAGAAAAAAACCAAGACCATGCATATCTTGTTTAGGGGATAGATGAACTAGATATCTAATACCCTTTTCATTAACACCAAGCCCTAAACCCTTATAACCTTGTTTAGCCATCATATTTTATCTTGTAGTGTAGATATCTTGTAAAGATTTTGTAGGAGGTGATTGTTTATGATGATGACGAGGAAATGTTGTGTAAGGTGGAATGATAGGTTTAGAATAAGTTTCTTTTCTCTCCCCTTTAATATCATCATGGATCAGATAAGAAGGGGAAGGTAAATCAAAGAATTCTTTCACATCTTAATCATGAACCATAGTTTGAGCCCCATCATAAGTGTGGGAAGAACTAGGAATAGTAGATGGAGAAATGGCAATGAGAATATTAAGAATTGGATTAGGATTAGGAAGATTAGGAACTAGATTAGGAAGATTAGGAAATGGTGTATCATCTACCAAATTTTTCACATAATCCAAAAGAGCAATAAGTCTGCCACACAAATTCTTAATGAAATTTTTGAAAGTATGAAGGCTAGTATTAGTCAATCTCATAATAGCATAAGCAAGTTAAACATGAAGAGTGAAAAACTTGATGAAATGGATGATACTCTCATAAACATCATAAGTACTATAAAGAGATGCTAAAAGGAGAATAATGAGGAAAATAACCACACACCAAAGCATCATAAGGATTTTCATAGTGAATGAAATGCAAGAAATGTTTTTGTATTTTGATGAGTATGTAGATTTTTTTTTTGTATTTTAAAATGAAAGAGCATAAAAGAAAACTAATCTAAGCTAGTCTTAAGGAAAAGAGGCAAAGTATCCAACACCAAAAAGAAAGAGTTGTCTATCGTGAGTTCACCAAAATGTAAGATATAAAAATATGGATAGGGTTTAGAACAATGGGGGTTTACACATAAAAGAGACCCTAAACCAATATTTAACACATACATGAAATTCTAGTGATAAGGAATATAAATATAGAAATGCTTGCAAAGAATAATGAAATTAGATAAAATGAAATACATACCTCATAAACTAGTAGATCTGGAAATACCCATTTTTTGGAAATTCTGCAACCGGATCTGGAACAAAAACATAGAGACAAAGAAAAACCAGATATCTTTTTCTTTTCTGAACTAGGTTGACCTTGACCCAAATACGGGGGCACAATTATGCCCCTTTATGTTGACCTTGACCTACACTATTTTGACAAAAAATCTGTTCATGAATCCTGAAAGTTTGCCGAAAAAGGGATCCAAATATGCTCTATAAATTTCTATTATGTACTTGTTCTTGCAAGAAAAATGGTTTTATTTGTTGGTAGAGGGGTTTTCCTTGGTCAAACCCCAATTTAGGAATTAACCTTGAAATCAAAACTAAAATGGATAATGCTAGCAAGTAGTAGAAGAAGATCTAACAATGAAGCTATGATATTCAATAGATATGCAATTGTATTTTAAATGTAAACAAGTATGTTAATATGGAAGCTTAGAATCTATTAGGAATGAATTTTGAATGCTTGGTAGTCATTCTATAGTAGTTGTTGTTGCATTCATGACTATGATTGTCATTGATGTCAACACATTGATCTTCTGGAGACTTGCAGAGAAGAAGACAATGTTTTGATTAGCGCACATGGGATATTGTAGTTGGAGATATGCGATGTTGAGGTTATACTCTTTAATATGTTATATATCTATGGTTAAGAGAACAAACAATAATTATTTTATTCATGAAAGTTATGAGCATTTTGGTGGAAGCAGTATTCAGGCAGTGTTCCTGAGTAGCAATTTTTGGAAATCGGATGATATCTCCTAATTGGGATGGAATCTAGTTTTTCCTAGTTAAAGGGAAGTTTGAGACACATTTTTAGTGATGTGGTTCATAGAAAAAACTTTGAGGTTTCACGAGTGAAGAGTTATTGTATCTGGAAGCCAACAGTTTTGTGTAATTTTTATGTAGCGTGTGGTAACTTTTATTTTGTAATTGTGTGCCGACTCATTTGTAATTATTTGAGTGTGGTATAAAGGAAGGAATGTTTTTCCTTATTGATATATGAAAAAGGAATGTGAGCATGGTACGATTGAATGTGAATGTATGCATGAAGTGAAGAAGAGAGCCTATGAAGTTGTGAAAGCGAAATTGTGAAGGAAGACATAAAGAGATCTGAAAGTGAGATCTGGTGTAGCAGTGAGTACGGTTTGGCATAGTGAGGAGGTAACATATTTGATATTATTCTACTAAATAATCTTAAGGTCATTTGGATAGTGTGTTTAGTGATCTTACCCTGAAGCTGTTTGGGCAGTGGGTTTTTCTGTCTTCCATAACTCCTAACAGGGTTAGAATCTTCTAACAAGGATTCAAAATCTCCTAACAGGGATTTCTATGTACTGAATGTATTTCATAAGAATCCTAACAGATTCCATCCTTTCACAAGGAATGTTCATATTAGTGCATCTTTTGTGGGCATCATTCCCACTGGGGTTTACTCTTTGATCAAGAGGTTCCCTAGTCAACATATCTTGTGTTATTGTGTCATTGTGTATGAATATCTTTCTATGGTTGGTAATTATATTGCTTACATGGTTAAATGCTGTTGAAGTTGATAAAAGTTATAATTATCTAATAAATGATTCAAACCCCCCCTTCTCAGTTATCTTGGTGGACTTTACTTTCTAACAATTGGTATCAGAGCAGTAGGTCCTTGAAAGGAAAGTTTAACAGCTTAAGGAGATCCATGGTGAATTTCAGGAAATAAAGCCCTAAGTTTGATGGAGTAAATTTTGACAGCTTGAAAGAAAAGATGAAGACACATCTACTATGTTTAGGACTAGGTTATTGGTTGATTAAAAAGAATGATAGGACTATCATTGAAGAAGATAATCTTGAATCAAGTTCAAAAGATGAGGTAGATCTATTCATGTGTAACATACTTGCAAGAGAAGCACTTTTGATAGAACTTCTTGAGAATGAATATAGTCAGGTAAAATATTTTTAAAAATCTCATGAAATTTGGAAAGCTTTACAATCTACTTTTGAAGGTGATGAACATGCAAAGAGAGCTAGATTACATAATTGGATATGTGCATTTGAGGATATTAGAATGATGGAAGATGAATCTGTTAGAAGCTATATTGGTAGAATGTCATAAATTGTTGTAGGGATAAAATATTGTGGAGGATCAAAGAAAGAGAAAGAAGTGATATGGAAAATTCTAAGGACATTGACTCTTGTATTTATGTAGACAACATAGATGATTGAACAATTTATACCTTGTACTAAGAACTTTACAAGAGAGACTCTTCTTGGAAGATTGGAAGCAACAAAAATGAACTTGAGGGTATCAAGAGACTTACCTAGAATGGAGACAACATTCAATGCTCTTAGTGTTCGTCCTACTTTGTCAAGAAGTACTAGTGTGAGTGGAGATTATGCCAGTAGTAGATCTAGAAATGAAGAAGACAAGAAGATTGAAGAAGGTATTGCCTTGCTTGTGAAAAGAGAACCAGATGGTAAGAAATTTTTTAAATGTTGGACTTGTCAAGAATATGGTCATTTTGTATCTAAATGTCCTAAGAGAGTTAAGAAATACATAAATAATTTCAAGCCTATAAGATCTAAGGAATGTTATTATGCTAATGATGAAGATCTTGAAGCTAGTATTGAAAGAAGTTGGAGTGAAAGTGATACTGAGAATAATGATGAAATAGGATTTTTTAGCAATTAAAGAAGAGAATTTTGAATCTGATGTTAAAGAAGAAAAAGCCTTAGTTTCCCAAGTTGAAAAGAAAGCTGATTGGATTATAGATATTGGTTGTTCATATCATATGACTAGAGATATGAAAAAGTTCATAAAGTTTAACAATTATGATGGAGGAGTTGTTAGAGTTGGTAACAATGCACCTTGTTTGATTAAAGGTATAAGATCTATTACTCTTGATGGAAAGACTAATATTGATGATGTTTACTTTGTTGATGGATTGAAACATAATCTTTTGAGTGTTGGATAGTTAGTTGATAAGGGATGTCAAGTTTGGTTTACTGAGAAAACTTGTGTGATAAAGGATAAAGATCAAAATCTGATTGGAACTGGATCTAGAACCAGAGGTAATGTATTTCAGTTAAATCCTACTGAGATGACATGTTTGATTACTAAGATTGATGATAGTTGGTTATGGCATAGAAGGTTTTGTCATATAAACTTTGATAACATTGTGAAAGTAAGTACTACACTTGCAGTAAGGGATTTGCCTAAAATTATGAAGCCTACTAACATGATTTGCAAAGAATGTGTGATGGCTAAGAAGAAGAGAAGTTCATTTCCTAGTAAGAAGTTCACATTGGCAGAGAAGTTGGAGATTGTTCATACAAACTTGAGCGGTCCTACTAGGACTAGAGGATTCTGTGGAGAAAGGTATTTTATGATTCTTGTTGATGATTTTACAAGAATGATGTGGATTGCATTTCTAAAAGAAAAGTCTGAAGCATTTGATAAGTTTAAGATCATTAAGAATAAAGTTGAGAATGAATGTAGAATGAAAATTAAATGTTTGAGATCTAATAGAGGTGGTGAATTTACTTCTAGAGAGTTTAACACTTTTTGTGAAGTGAATGGTATTAAGAGACAGTTTTCAGCCCCTAGAACACCTGAAAAAAATGGTATTGCAGAAAGAAGAAATAGGTCAGTGACTGAAGCATCAAGAGCTATGTTATTTGAGAATGATTTGGTGAAGACATTCTGGAGAGAAGCAGTGAATACAATAGTATATACAATGAACAGAGTACAAATCAGAGCAAACACAGACAAGACACCTTATGAATTATGGTTTGGACATGCACCCTCAGTTAAGTATTTTAGAATTTTTGGAAGAAAATGTTATATAAAGAGAGATGATGATATTGGAAAGTTTGATCCTAGAAGTGATGAAGGGATTTTTCTTGGCTATTCTTTGAAAAGCAAAGCATATAGATGTTACAATAAGAGAACTAAAACTATTGTTGAGAGCACAAATTTTAAAGTTGATGAGAAGTTCAAAATTTAGGAAAGAATGCTTGATTATGAATCTGATGAAGAAGCTCATCCTCAGCCTAACAATAAATCTATTGAATTATTCTATGAGACTGACAATGAATTATTGAATGAGAGTCTTGTAGAAGAAACCAAAGAGGAATCTAGAGAAGAATCTATAGTTGAAACAAGATCTGTGACTATGACACCGAATAGGTATCTATCAAGACATCATCCTGTTGAACAAGTTATTGGAAGTTTGGACAGAGGAGTTTTGACTTGTAATAAGGTACATTTATGTTTGATTTCTCAAATTGAACCTAAATCTGCTAGTGAAGCTTGTGAAGATGAACATTGGATTAATGCTATGAAAGAAGAACTAGATCAGATTGAAAAGAGCAAGACATGGGAATTGGTCCCTAGACCTAAAGACAAGAATGTGATTGGAACTAAATGGGTATTTAGAAACAAGATGAATGAACAAGGAGAAGTGGTAAGAAACAAAGCAAGATTGGTATGTAAGGGATACTCACAGCAAGAAGGAATTGACTATGAAGAAACTTTTCCACCAGTAGTAAGACTTGAAGCAGTAAGAATGTTTTTGGCTTATGCATCTTTTAAGAAATTTAAAGTGTATCAGTTGGATGTGAAGTCCGCATTTCTGAATGGTGAATTGGAAGAAGAAGTCTACATTGAGCAGCCTAAAGGTTTTCCTTTGACTCAAGTAAATTGAGGAAAGCATTATATGGACTAAAAAAAGCACCTAGAACTTGGTATGCTAGACTGGATAAGTATTTGTTGAAATTGGGATTTACTAAAGGAACAACTAATAGCAATTTTTACACAAAAGAAATTGAAAATGGTTTGTTGGTTATAGTTATTTTTGTTGATGCCATTATCTTTGGAGGAGAAGATGAAGCTAGTGATACAGTTGTTGATGAAATGAAGACTGAATTTGAAATGAGTATGATTGGTGAGATGAAATAATTTTTGGGATTATAGATAACATAGAATAATGATGGTATCTTTGTATGTTAGACAAAGTACTTGAATGATTTGCTGAAAAGATTTGGAATGGAGAACTGTAAACTAGTTGGAACACCTATGGTTATAGGACACAAACTATCTAGCAAAGATGAAACACTGACAGTTGAGCAGAAGAAATATAGATCCATGGTTGGAGGATTGCAGTACTTAACACACACTAGACCGGATATACAACATTCAGTTGGAATGGTAGCAAGATTTCAAGCTGAACCTAGAGAGTCACATTATGTAGCAGTAAAGCGGATACTGAGATATTTAAGAGGCACAATGGACTATGGATTGTGGTATGAAAAATCTGATGATTTTACCCTATGTGCATATACAGATGTTGATTGGGGAGGTAGTGTTGATGACAAGAAAAGCACCAGTGGTGGAGCCTTTTTTCTTGGAGGAAGATTAGTCTCTTGGCTAAGAAAGAAGTAGAATTGTATTTCATAGAGCATAGCAGAAGCAGAGTATGTAGCAGTAGCAAAGTATTGTAACTAGATAATTTGGATGAAGCAAATGCTGAAGGATATTGAAATTAAGTTTGTTGAGCCTGTTGTCATACATTGTGACAACACCAGCACAGTTAGTATGTCTAAGAATCCTATATTACATCTAAGACAAAGCATATAGAGATCAAATATCATGTTGTAAGAGAGAAAGTTGCTAAGAAAGAAGTCAGACTGGAGTACATAAGCACAAAGGAACAGATAGCGGACATATTTACTAAGCCTTTGCCTAAGGATACATTTGAGTATCTAAGAGGTGTGCTTGGGGTTATGCCCCAGCCTACTTTTGAGTAATGATGTAGTTGGTTGCATCCTTCCAGTGGTATATGAGCCCTATCTTTCTTTTGGATTGGATGTTGGTACTTCCTCTATGGGGGAGTATGTGTATCTGAGTTGAGTCATGAGGACTCTTGTGAATGTATTTTCTGAACAGTGTCTTTTGACATTGAGTTGTTGTTGACATAGTGATGAAATTTCTATCATTGATGTCAATGGGGGAGAAGTGTACATGAAAAACCACTTGTACCATCTATTGTAGAGAACTAAATATGAAAATGAAGCAAGATTTTATTTGATGAAGAAGATTTGAAAATGTTTGTTAGAGCAGCAGTGTTGCAGTATTGGATTTTTGGAACATTGGATGTTTTTCATCTATGTTGCCATCAATGCCAATGTGGGAGATTGTTAGGAATGAATGATAAATGCTTGGCACTCATTCTATAGCAATTTTTGTTGCATTCATGGCTATGATTGTCATTGATGTCAACACAGTGATCTTCTGGAGACTTGCAAAGAAGCAGACATTGTTTTGATTAGCGCACATGGGATGTTATAGTTGGAGATATGTGATGTTGAGGTTATACTCTTTAATATGTTATCTATCTATGGTTAAGAGAATAGATAGTAATTATTTTATTCATGAAAGTTATGAGCATTTTGGTGGAAGCAGTATTCAGGCAGTGTTCCTGAGTAGCAGTTTTTGGAAATCGGATGATATCTCCTAATCGGGATGCAATCTAGTTTTGCATAGTTAAAGGGAAGTTTGAGACACATTTTTAGTGATGTGGTTCATAGTGAAAACTTCAAGGTCACACGAGTGAAGAGTTATTGTATCTGGAAGATGACAGTTTTGTGTAATTTTGATGTAGTGTGTGGTAACTTTTATTTTGTAATTGTGTGTCGAATCATTTGTAATTATTTGAGTGTGGTATAAGGAAGGAATGTTTTTCCTTATTGATATATGAAAAAGGAATGTGAGCATGGTATGATTGAATGTGAATGTATGCATGAAGTGAAGAAGAGAGCCTATGAAGTTGTGAAAGCGAAATTGTGAAGGAAGACATACAGAGATCTAAAAGTGAGATCTGGTGTAGCAATAAGTGTGGTTTGGCATAGTGAGGAGGTAAAATATTTGATATTATTCTATTGAATAATCTTAAGGTCATTTGGATAGTGTGTTCAGTGATCTTACCCTGAAGTTGTTTGGGTAGTGTGTCCTTCTGTCTTCCATAACTCCTAACAGGGTTAGAATCTTCTAACAGGGATTCAAAATCTCCTAACAGGGATTTATATGTATTGAATGTATTTCATAAGACTCCTAATAGAGTCCATCCTTTCACAAGGAATATTCATATTAGTGCATCTTTTGTGGGCATCATTCCCACTGGGGTTTACTCTTTGATCAAGAGGTTCCCTAGTCAACATATCTTGTGTTATTGTGTCATCGTGTATGAATATCTTTCTATGGTTGGTAATTATATTCCTTACATTATTAAATGCTGTTGAAGTTGATAAAAGTTATAATTATCTGATAACTAATTCACCCCCCCTCTCAGTTATCTTCGTGGACTTTAATTTCTAACATAATCAACATTAAAAACCATAAATGTAAATCAAAACCTCCATAATTATATGCTTGGAATCCACCTTGAAGGAAGAATGAATAAATCTTGAGAAGAAGACATGAAAACATTGATTGAACACTTGGAAGCTTGAAAGTATATGATAGATTATGCGTAGAATGTTCCTCCTTCCTCTTTTATTTTTCCTCTCTTTTCTTCCTCCTCTTTTCTTCTCTTCTTTCTTTCTCCCTCTCCCTAAAAATGAGAGAAGGCTTCCTTATATACTAGTCTAGGACACCAACTTCTAGAGAGGCTGACATATGAGAAATAAATTCCCATTAGGCTCATACCCTTAGAAGTGGACCTATATTAAATGTCTTTTAAGAGTCACCATTTCAAAGTCTGAAGTAGCTAACCCGAAAGTGGGAAAAAGATCTTTTGAGTTTCCCCCCACATCTGACACACTTTCCAATGAAAAAGTGGGATTTGGGTCAAGGTCAAGGTTGATGCTGACCTAGGTTAGGATCGAGGTCAACCTTGACCCAGGGGGTTAAGACCCCTAGAAAATATGCCAGGTGGGGAAAGCAGTGCCTAGAGAGGCCCAATCAGGGTCCTAAACATGCACAAAAGATACAGAAGGGGAAAAAATTAGAGGACAACATGATAATGGCCTAAAACACTCCTAAAGGAGGGATAAACAATCTTAACATGGAAGTGCTTCCATTTTAAGATGATACAGTAGCCGAAGTACTCTCAAGCCCAAAATAAACTACGCAAAAATGCACAGATTTTTTTTAACACCTAAGATAAACAAATAAGGAGAACGTGATGATTAGGACAATAGAGTATCATGTGAGGTGTATCATGGCCAACATGGTCATGTGGTAATCCCACACACATAACCGAGTAGACCAACCTTCCTCCACAACATGATTAGGGTCGACTAACCCCAAGCGATATAACTAACAAGGTAATCAATTGTACCTACAGGAATGAGTTTATGGAAGGGATTAAGGGATGGTTCTAAAACACATGTAAGCCAATTGGAAAGGAAGTTTCAAGTCTAGGGTATCACTAGATAACATTTCCCTAGGTGTTCTTGAACACCGAGAAGAGAATATTGACGTGCTTCCTAGGGACTACATTTAATACTAAATTCACCATGGTGGCACTTTCTAAAAAGATCAACGTTAGGCTTATTTTGAATTGTAGATTTAAATGTCAAATTAATCATCCCCAAAGTTTTAGTATAATTTCAAAAGGGGAATTATGAACATACATCACCTAAGTGTAATGAAGGAGGTTTAAGAATGAGAGCGTTCATAAAAGTAACCAGTTTACTAATGTAAATATACATTTATCCTAATACGTATACTTAGAAGGTTGTTGAATTCAATTAAGTAACCAGATGATCAATTCACTAAATTTATATATATTAATATATAATTTGATTTCCTACTTTCTAAATCCATAAATTTCACTATGCAATAAATTCATATATTGATTTCGTTAATATATGAATCTACTTATATAATTACTTCATAATTAAAAGTTTAATATGATAAATTTTTACTATTTAAACAAATTGACTATCAACCCCTAAATAGATTTAAAAATATCAACTTATTTAAACAAAGAAAATAACATTAAATAAAAATTAAATAAAACATTTATTTTTAAATTAAATTATATAAAACATAATTTATTTAAAGATTAAGTTGAATTAATCTTATTTTAAATAAAATTTAATATACATATTTTAATTTTATTATTTTCTTTAAATATATATATATATATATAAATAAATAAATAAATAAATAAATAAATAAATAAATAAATAAATATATATATATATATATATATATATATATATATATATATATATATATATATATATATATATATATATATATAAAAAGGAAATTAATTAAGTAAAATAATAAAAAACAAATTAAATAAAATTTAATAAATAAAATAACAAAAAGTTTAAAGTCTCATAAGGGATTGTGGTGGGCCCTACCTTGCCACTACAATGTGGGTCTGCCATGGTAGGTATTGCACTATCGTGGTAGTGCGGTGCCTGCCATGCACAGGGCCCGCGGAGGGGGGGACCACTCCCTCCCTTTTCTAAAAATTAATTTTTTTTTTGAAAGAAACATGAACATGAGCCATTTTTATTTATTTATTTATTTATTATTTGACAGTTTAGAAAATTATAGGATATATATATATATATATTTGAAGGACTAGGTAGCCTCTTCAGTGGCAACCTAGGTGGGTCCCACCAACTGGCATGTCCTTATTTGAGTGATGGATATAAAATTTATATATGAGTATTTATATTTTTTTTAGGGAAGCTTTTTTGAATATTTAATTGTCTGTGGCAAGTAGGAAAGTGTATGGGGAATTAATTTTTTCCCCATACATTTTCTAGAGACCTATAGGTCTCTTTTGGGCTTTTTTTGCTTTGTTTTTTTGTCTCTCATTTTGATTCATTTGCTTGCTTTTTAGTTGCTAAAGATCTTATATTTTTTTTGTTCTTATAATTTGAATACTCACAATGATAAAATTTATCTATCTAGAATCTATAGATTCAAATAAAACATTCAATAAAATTTTCTAACATGGTTAAATTCATTAAGTTATCTACCTTCTATCTCATGTCTTTCAACGTAAATGAAAATCATACAAACATAAAAAAAATATGCCATGGAGATGGTGCTATAATCACCCCTTTTTTTATAATAAATTCAATCCAAAACAAGAGGAATTAAAAAACATAGTTTTTATTTCCTAATATTGATTTCAACATGAATCATTACAATTGTTCAAGATAAGATACATTTTATCACAACATCAATGAGATTACTCCACAATGAACAAACATTATTTCTATCTACAACTTAAGATGCTTTACAAAAGACACCATACAACAACACATTTGTGTGTTTCCCTTTCCATGATAACAACAATGCAATACTATAATTTTTTCTCCCAGAATGATACAAAAGAGTACTCTCCCAAGCTTTTCACACAAGGATCATGACTTCCATAACTAGAAAATAAAGAGAGAAAAACCATGGAGAGCTCACCTCCCATCCAAGGTCTCAAGGAGACCACCCCCAAGGTTGGAGAACCAAGGCTAAATGGGTATATACAAAAATCAATATTCAAAAATGTATTCATACAACAAAGACTACATTAAAACTACCTCAAGACATGGCTTCACAAATGGTTCACCTATAAACCCATTGAAATAGGGTGAAGGTGGGCTCATCAAGAGGAGAATGCCATTACAAATATACATATACATCCTTAATATATTCATGCCTTCCAAGAGGCTACATTACCACATTTTCCACTCTCATAACTTTCCCTTATCACCCCCAAATACAAGATTTTCAAATATGGCTTCATGGAGCCCATACTCCATGAGATTTCCCTTCTTCTCCAAGAGAAGAAGCTCTCAAACTCAATGATAATCCCAACTAACCCCTTCAACCAAGGCCACTACTTCCCTCCATAGGGTGAGTGATGCCTTATACACCAATGAACAAGATATCCAAAACAAAATAACAAAAAATGACCCAAGAATCCATATACACCCAAACCCACCACAATAATAAAAAATTTAAATAAACATGGATATCATACAAGATATATGTATTCATTCTACACAACAATATTTTAAACTACAAATACAAAGAGGCATTCCTCCATGGCAAGATCACCAACCTTGGTCCAATGCAAATGGTAAAAATGAAGTTGAGAAGATCCATCTTTCCCTTTTCTTTGTCTTTCTTTTCCAACTCCAAACCCTAAGTGTCTCTAAAATTAGAGAGTGGGTAAACAACCCCCTAAGTCTCTCCAAGCCCTCTAAAAAGACCTGCAAATCCTACTCATGATCCAACAATAAATGCGATATGACCACTACTCCTTGACCTTACCTCTGGTCTCCCCCCTCTTAATGGTGAGTTTAGCAAGGAGTGTGGGACAAGTCAAGTGCATGTGGCCTTCTCAATTTTTTCCACTCTTGAAGAGTAGCCTTTTTGGAGGGACATAATTGTGATCTAGACTTTCCCATAGAAAAATCTAGCCCCTAACTCAAGGTAGCCCGACATGGTTAGCTAATTTTGACCAAAAATGCACTCTAGGATCACTTTTAACCCCCCTAAAGTTCAACTTAAGTTTGAATCTGAATCTCAACTTAATGTGAACCCTAAACAACATCTACTTGCAAGTGTGGTTAATAAAAATATCCTATTAGGTTGGGTGATTCTTTCCAAAACCCTAATTGAAATTTCACTATCCACATAGACATCACAAGTGTCAAGTGACACCATAAAATACACTTCACATTTACAAATGACATATCCAAATAACAAGTAAATTAAATCTAGTAACATGCATACAAATTATGTTTACAAAAAAAATCACATTACAATGAGGTTTCAATCTCTTGAATAGATTAAACCTTGACTTTCTCAATTGCACATATGTTTAGCCCCAATTCTCCAAATAATTCCATGGTTTTCTTTCCTACACACTAAACTTGAGCATTAGTAGTCTAAGGAAATAAAATCACATATAAATATATACAATTCAATGTTACATAATTTTCACACATTATTCAATACATATAATTCAATTTCTAATTACAATTTTCATTAAAGTAATGCTCAAACATAGTACTTGCAAAATTATAACATCATGACATATTGTCTATTCTATTTATTAAACTTGAAGCATAATCCATGAAATAATCAAATCTAACCATGATTTTCTTTCTCATCAAAACACATATCTAAGCATGTATAACAAAATCAACAATATGCTCTAGGTTCTAATCTGCATCATAAATAGAATCCACATATTATGATCACCATCCTAAGACACAATAACATGAGTCACTATCAAATCAATCAGAAATTATATCAAAATATTAGATCATAAGATATCAAAATGTGAATGTATCAATAATGCTATGATGGGTCGAGGTGAGGCCTCACATCCTCCCCCTCCAGGCATGAAATTTCTCTTGGTGTTCATAAAAAAGGTATGGGTATTTTGGTCTCATCTATGCTACATCCTCCCATGAAGCTGCGACCTCATCATAACAATCCCACTGGACCCTAACATGGTCCAACTCTCTGCCTCAAAGTTATAGGGTCTGTCTGGCTAAAATATGAATGGGCTCCAAGGCTAGCTTCCCATTTGACTCCACTTGCAAGGCATCCCAATCTATAATGTGAGACTCATCATAAATATATTTCATAACATAGAAACATGAAACACATCATGGAACCATGACATGCTAGGTGGCAAGGCTAGACAATAAGAAACTAGTCCTATCCTCTCCAGTATATTGAAAGGTCCAACAAAGAGAGGTGCTAGCTTAGAGGCCTTTCCAAAATGGATTGGACTCTTATGTGGACGCACTCTCAGGAAAACTCTATCTTCGATGATATACTCTTGATCAACTCTCTTCTCATCTGTATATTTCTTTTGTCTATCTTGAGCCTTTCTAATACATTTTCTAATCAAAACCACATACTACTCCATCTCTTTGACCAACTGAGGTCCAATAGATACTCTATCCTCAATCCTGTCCCAACTCAATGGTGTCTTGCATGGTCTACTATACAAGGCCTGATATGGTGACATACCTATAGAGGAATGATGCCCATTATTATAGGAAAAATTTATGAGTTGAAGGTACTCCTCCCACTTTACTTGATGGTCCATCACATACATGTGCAACATGTCCTCTAAAACCTGATTAACCCTCTCTATCTATCCATCTGTCTGAGGGTGGTATGTTGTACTAAAATTGAGCCTAGTGCCTAATGCTTCCTGCAGCTCTCTCCAAAAGGAGGATGTAAAAAGAGAGTCTCTATCTGAGATGATCTTACAAGGAATTCCATGAAGTCTAACAATGTCTCTCAAGAACATGTGTGCCACTACTAGTACTATGAATGTGGTACAAACAGGTGAGAAGTGGGTGAATTTGGTCAATGTGTTGACTATCACCATGATGGCATCATGACGACAAGAGGATATAGGGAGACCAACAATAAAGTCCATGGAGATAGTATCCCACTTTCACAAAGGTATCTCATGTCACTATAGGAGTGCACATGGATGACTGTGCTCTCCCTTCACCCTATGTCACTCTAAGCATCTAGCAGATATGTTGGTGATATGCAATCTCATGCCTGGCCAATGATACTGTTAGGAATAGTCCCAAGAGATAACTGAGAGGGGGGGAGGGCAGGTTGAATCAATTATCTACAAGATTCAATTCTTTATCCAATTAAGTACAGAATAACATTAAGCACATAAACAATGAGATAGCACTTAAAACAACACCACAATTTTGGTTACGAGGAAACCCAAATAGGTAAAAACCCCGGTGGGAATTATCACCCACTATAAACTGCACTAGAGTATAATGATCCCTGTTAGAAGATCTTAAAACCCTATTAGGAGTTGATCTTTACAATGCATGAAGTACAGTGACCTGGTCAAGGGTCAGATCTTGTTAGGAGTCTTTTACAAATAACCTTGTTAGAGGTGAGGACACACTGTCCGGGAGCTCACTACTCAAATGGTGAAGGCTGTAACCTTTTGCATAATAGATATACACTATATCTAGATCTTGGTGAACTAGAAAGTAGACTTTCTATATTGATCAAATCCAATGAATAGCTTATACTCTCTTCTTCTTCACATAGATCTTCAATTGATAATTGATTGTCTCTAACATTCGCATCTTCTGCTCTGCTATCTCAATCACACATAGAAATCACAACTGACTGGCTATAAGTATCTTTCTCCAAATGATATAACCAAGTCAGCCTATTAGAACTTCCTTGAAATCATATTAGAGAAACAATATAACTCTTAAATAACATCTCCAATAGCTAAACCAAGCATGCAACACAAATAAGACCGCGCAACTCAATATGAGTAGACAAGTCACTTCACACTGTCGGCTCCACCAAATTAATTGAAAATTTACTCTCATGCTGAAATATGTTATGCACTCTTGAATAGGATGAAATAGGGTTCACCCTAAAATGTATGGGGGAAATATGAGATCCACTTCTAAATCCAAATTCCCAAAGGAGAGATCCAAATTGATCAACCAAAAGGTTAATGTACAATTGAATCAATCTATGGAGAATATGAAAGAGAAAGAAAACCTTATATTTCCCTATAAAGGAGTTGTGCTTGAAATTTGAAATAATTGAAAAGGAAATACTAACCTCAAAATAGGGTAGATCTGGAAAATGCCAATTTTTGATGTTTGTGTGTACTTTCAAGCAATTCTACAACCTGTTTCAGACTGGAAATGCTGAGATGAAGAAAACCCATAAATCTTTTATCTTTTTGACAGCAAGTAGTCTTTGACCCCGACAAATGGTCAAAGGCTACATTTTTATTCTAAAGGTCGACTTTGAATTTTTTTGTAGATCTCGAAAGTTCACCAAAAAGGGTATCCAAATCCAAGCTTAGATCTATAGTTCCACACCTGAACCTACAATAAAAATGGCTTTGTTTTTTTGTTTAGGGGGTTTGCCTTGGTCAAACCCCGGTTTGGAATCAACCTTAATATTGAAATTGAAATGGAGAATGCTAGCAATTAGTAGAAGTAGATCTAACAATGAAGCTATGATATTCAATAGATATGAAATTGTATTTGAAATGTAATCAAGTATGTTAATACAAAATCTTGGACATAACATTAACAAATATAAATCTAAACCTCCATGTTTGTATGCTTAGAATCCACCTTGAGGGAAGAATGAAATGGATCTTGAAGATGAACAAAGGATCTTGAAGGAAGATCACACCATCATGATGGCTAGATCTAGGGTTTGAATGATGAATCTTGCATGCTTGAGCCAAATCCCTTCAAAGGCTTGAATACTTGAATCCTTGATCTTCAATGGAGAACTTGAATGGAGAAGAGGGATTGAATGCTTGAATGGATGCTTGATCTTTCTTGAGAGAGAACTTGATTGCCAAAAATTGATCACCAATGTCTCCTTGAGAGTGCTTGATGCATGAAGGAATGAGATATGAAAACTTGATGGAGAGATGTTCTCACAAAACTTGATGGAGAAAATGAGAGAGGGAGGCCTCCTTTTATAGTGATCTAGGGCACAATCCTCTAGAGGGGCCACCTTAGGGAATTAAATTATAATTAGGCCTCAACCCTTTAGGAATGGACCTAAATTAAATATAATTTAAGAGTTTACCATTTGGGAGACCCAAACAGTCGACCCGAAAGCGAGAAAACAATTCTTTTCGAAACCCAACATCCGAAGATCATAGAACCTTGAAACTTGAACCCAGGGTCAAGGATGAGCTCAACCTTGACCTAGGTTAGGGATGAGGTCATCTTTGACCCCCTAGGTCTTCATTGACCTTAAGGTTAGAAATCTCAGGGTCTCAATCTAGAGATGCCAGAATCAGAAATAAGAGGTCTCGAGAGTGCCCAGAGACCTAGAAATGATGTCAAAATGGGGTAGAGTGCCAGGGAGAGGCACAAAATCCTATGATGAACATGATGAAGGCTAAGAGTACCTATTTTTAATTCCTATGTAGAAAATAGATCCATAGAAGAGGGGAATTAAGGAGAATCCTCGGGATCCTAACCCTAATTTCACCTAGAATGAAGAAATAAGGTGCAGAAAAGTAGTGGAATGCGGGGAGAAAGCTAGATCAAAGAAAAGACCAATTCAAGGCATTTGACATGACCCCAAACCACTTAATTAGAGGGATAAACACTCTTAACATGGAAGCGCTTCCATTTTAAGATGATACAGCTCTTAACCAAACATTCCTAACTCATCTCCAAACATGAAACCAAACACGCATATCAAAATGATAGACATAACTACTGAACCAATATAAACATTTTTGGCTCCATCAAACAATCTTAGGAAACTGTAATTAACAAATGGAAACATCATTACTAAAATTCAACTACACAAATGACTATGCGTCCAAGAAAATAGCAACATAAACATGTCTACAACACATATATAAATGCGCAAGGATCCATCATAACCATAATGAAAATCACATACAAAAATCTTCTTGTAACACTACTAGGAACACTACTAATACAAAAAAATACACAACTATTTGCACTCAGAATCAACCTCTGCGTCAATGATATCATGTTGATAACATATCTAAGATGTTGGAGATTTTCCAGCAGGCCAGTATTGACTATATGTTTGTCATTGATGAAAACATATGGAAAGTAGTATGCATGGAAGTCTTATGCAATAAGACTTTTGTATATGTTGCATGGACATGATATCAGCATGATATCATGGGCACAAAGGTTGAATGTGAGTATAGATAGTTATACAACGACTTGTGTTAGCAGTGTTCCTGATAGAGTTACAGGTAGTGTTCTTTGTATGGTTATCCATATAATTGTCTTATGGGCATGTGCCCTAGGATATATATTGCAGAAATGTTAGTGATGTTAATTTCATGGATGGATGGTCTGATGATGAATGCAAGTGAAGTTATGCAGTCGCTATTCGCTAGTAGTAGTTTCCTATGTTTGTTCTGCAGAGTCGACGAAGATTTTATTGGTTCTTGAGTTGTACCTATCTTTATGGTATGCGCCCTTGGAGTTAAGCTTAGAGATAAATTTTTGATGTTTGGATAAGAGTGCATGAGTTAATTCAACTTGTAGAGAAAGTTCCAAGTGTTTTGGTAGAGCCAACAGTGTGTAGCATACGTCTACAATTATCTTATTTAGACAGGCCCTAGATTATGTTGCGTGCATAATAGAGATGACATAATTTTTGTTGGAGTTTATTATGGTTTCTCTATTATGATTTCAAGTTGGTTCTAACAGGCTGACTTGATCATATCATTTAGAGGAAAGATATGTATAGGCAGTCATTTGTTATTGCTAAAGTGTGGTTCATGGTTGATTAATTAGAGCAGAGCAGAGTGTGCAAAGTGTTGAGCCATCAGAAGAAGGACAATGTGACCAAGTAGAATATGTGTGTTATTCATTGGAACTGATCTAGATAGCAGGTCAAACCGCAGCTCACCAAGATCTAGATACAGTGTGTATCTATTATTTAGAAGGTTGTAGCCTTCGTCCCTTTGAGTAGTGAGCTCTCAAATAGTGCATCCTCTCCCCTAATAGGGACAATTGTAAAAGACTCCTAATAGGGTCTGACCCTTAACCAGGTCTACTATACTTCATATATTGTAAAGCTACTCCTATGAGGGTAAAGGATCTTCTAACAAGGATCATTATACACTAGTACAAAATATTAGTGGTTATCAAGTCCCACCAGGGTTTTTACTTATTTGGGTTTCCCCATGACCAAAATATTGGTGTTGTGTTCATGTGTTCTTTCATTGTGTTTATGCTTTATGTTTAAGTATACTTAATTGGATAAAGAATTGAAACTTGTAGATAACTGATTCACCCCCCCCCCTCTTAGTTATCTCTTGGGACTATTCCTAACGATTCGTATTAGAGCCAAGTGCCTCGGAGAGAAGTTTAATAACTTGAGGTTGATCAGATGGCATACTTCAGGAAAGAGAGTCCTAAGTTTGATGGAGAAAATTATCTTGATTGGAAGAACAAGATGATGATGCATTTGCAGTGTATTGCTTATGAATTTTTCAATGTAACTATCAAAGCAGCCAAGATTCCTACTTTAGAAGACCTTGAATAGGATGATGCTACTGACACTCAAAAGGAATTGTTTCATCATAATGCTATAGCTAAAGAAGCCCTTATCAGTGCACTATCTGATAGTGAGTTTTCAGAGATAAAGAAGGTAGACACCGCCCACAAGATATGGAAGTACCTTGTAGACATATTTGAAGGAGACAAGCAAGAAAAGGATGCATGCAAAAAGACATGGAAGAAAAGATTCAATGCATTAGAGATGCTTCCTGAAGAAAACATTAGAGCTTATAATCAAAGGGTCAATGAAGTAGTTGCTAGATTTAGGAGCAATGGTGGAGAGATCTCAGAAGAAGATATTATGGACAAGTTGATGACTACTCTCACTCTAGAATATGAAAGAAAGATCAATATCCTTCATGAGACCATGTAGCTTACATCTAATTTCAAGAGAGAGACCTTGATCAACAAAATCTTAGCTTTTGAGATTTCAAGATTGAAGACAGAACCTAAAAGTGAGACAGCCTTCAAAGCAACAGTTCATGGTAAGAAATCTACAAACACTTTTGGTAATTTTAATGATGATGATGATGAAGAAAGAACTTTAGATGATTTTATTGCTATGGTTTCTAAAAGAGAAAAGAGAGGAAAAGGAAAATATGAAGGTCAATTTCCTTTCAAGTGCTTTTCATGTAATAAGATAGGTCACTTTGCATTTAAGTGTCCTACTACAGTTAGAAAGTTAAAAAAGGATTAAAAGCCTAAGTACTCTAAGGAATGTTACTTTGTTGGAGATGGAGTCTCAGATGATGAATCAGGTGAAGAAGAAATTGGATTCATTTCTATTGTAGACAAAATAAATGATAAGTTAGTTCTTAAAGATGAGAAAGTAAATGAAGAGCTAGCATTGATTTTGCAAGCAGACATAAGGATAGACTGGATTATAGATAGTGGTTGTTCACATCACATGACAAGTGATAAAGGTAGATTTGTTCATTTGGACAAATAAAATGGTGGGAAGGTTAGATTTGGAGATAAAACTCCTAAACCAATAGTTGGTAGAGGAGCCATCACTTTGGATGGAAAGAACAACACTGATGATGTTCTATATGTTGATGGTTTCAAACATAACCTTCTAAGTGTTGGATAGTTACTTGGAAAAGGATATTAGTTGGAGTTCAAAGATGACAAATGCATCATTAAAAAAAAGGATGGTGTTATTGTTGGCAATTTGGCTGAAGTGAGTACATAGATGTTGTCATTATGGCAACATATGATCCACATTAAGAGTGCACAGGTCAGAGAGCAAGTATGGCAGATTGCAATGCAAATTTGTCTAAGTGTGAGACAGTGTTTTCATAGTGTACCAGGATATAGTTTTGGTTTGCGACATTGATTGGAGAAAGTTCAGTGCTTGCACACTTGAAAATAGATGCTATGATGGCTACTAATGACCCATCTCAAAGGGAAAGTCAGTACAAAATGTACGGAATTAGTTATGGCATTTTTACCGAAGACAATGTTAAGCTGACAGGTCAGAATAAGAAGACATAATTGGTAAAGAGTTAAGGGATTATTTTGTCTACCAAAATAATGACTTAACAATATAGAGGGATAAAATCCTAGATGTTTACCCTTAGATAAAAATATATGGAAGCCGACCATGTAAAGTTGTTAGCCTTAATAACTTGTATATATGTAATTGTAATTGTAAGAAGAAAAAAAGGTATGTATGGTGATGATATGATATGATGCGAATGTAAGAGTAGAAAAGAAGACATTGATGCAAGTAGTATAAGGTTATGTACCTTAATCCATTTTTTTAATCAGTATACATTTTATATTACTTGTTTGGGCAGTGGGCTCATCTTGTAATCAGATTTTGTATCTACAACTTCTAACAGGGTTGAGGCTTCTAACAAGGCCTATAGTCCCTTAACCAAGACTGATACACTATACATATGTAATAGACTCCTAATAGGGTCAACATCCTTAACAGGATACTTTTGATTAGTGAATCTTTGTGGGTACCATCCCCACTAGGGTTTTCCCTTGGCTAGGGTTTCCTCGAGAACATATCATGTGTTATGAGTTCTTTATTGTTATGCATATTTTTTAGTTTCTTATGTTATGCATGTATAAAGATAATCCGTTATATCCATAATTGGGAAAAAGATAAAGTTTGTAGAATACTGATTCACCCCCCCCTCTCAGTATTCCCTATTTCTAACAATTGGTATCAGAGCATAGTTACTCAGAAAAGAATCATTCAAGGAAAGCCTAGCAGCTTGAGTAAGATCTCTATGGATATGGAGGAACTACAGAAGAATCTTGATGAAGCTCTTGAGAAGATTGATATGCCTACTGATGAAAGAAACACTCTGAGAGGGAAATATGATGATGCAAAGAACCTTATTGAGAAATTGAAAAACAAGATAGAAGATCTGAGATCTGAAAAGGAATCTGAAATTCTTATTGAAGATTACGATAGCAACTTGGAAAAAGAAAATGAGATCCTTAAGCATGAATTGAAGATAGTAAATTTGAAGCTTAGTTTGAAAGATGGAAATAGCAAAAATGAAGTAAATCTAAAATTTGAGAATGAAAGTCTAAAGACTGAAAATGAAGAACTGAAATCTAAACTTGAAAAAGTGACATCCAAATTTGAGAAAGTAAATGTACAGTATGCAGAACTTGAGAAGTACAATAAGATTGTGAAAGGTGAACTGACTCAATCCAAATAGCAACTTGAAAGGCTATATTCAAATAGTGAGAAGATCGATGAACAAGTTTCCTTTGGGAAACCATCCTATGATAAGACTGGACTTGGATTTAATATATTCAGAACAAATGATGAAAGCAAGAAACTAGATCTGAAGACATCTGAAAGCATAGATGAGAAGAAGCCTGATGAGATCAACAAATTTGAAGATGCACTAAAAAAGAAGAATCACCGAAGCAAGAGGAATCACCCAAAGGTATGCAAAGAGAATTCAAAGGTAGACGTTTTGCTTGTAATACTATTGGTCATATGAAAAGAGATTGCACAGGTAAACAATTTAAACCTCTTAATGGTTATTGTTATAATTGTCATGGTTTTGGACATAGAGCTATTGAATGTAGAAGACTTAAAGTTATTGAGAATAATTACGGTAATAGAATGTTTAGGAATACTAAAAATGAAGATAAGAAACCTACTGAAGACATGAATAGAAGAAATGAAGTAGTGTGTTATAGATGCAACAAAGTTGGACACATTGCTAGAAATTGCAGGTCACAGATTAATCAGCAAGGACAAAGATATGGGAACAATGAAATTGTTTGTCAGATATGCAACATGATTGGACATATAGTAAGGTTTTGCAGAATGAACAATGGAACTTATCATCCGAACCCTAACCCTAGAAACAATGTAAGAAGGAATGAAGATACAAGTAACAGATAGAAAGATTATTGTACCAATATAGATGAAGTAAAGTATGTTAAAGGAATAGATCAAGAAGGCATAATCAACATGGAAGGTAATTAGATAGGTGAAGCATTAAGTGGTAAGAATGAATCCTTACCTGACCTATCTTTAAGCACTTAACCTATGTAAATTACAGTAGATTAGGAAATTAGATTTAGTGTAGAAGTAGATTTATGATGAACTAAGTCTTACATAGTTAATAGAAGGTATATTATGATGTACTAATGCTATGGTTAATAGCACAAAAGAAAATGTTATGTTTTGCAAGATTGCAAGAATTTTTAAGCTTTGCAGGTTATTAGAAATATATTTTTGGAATGAAGCGGCAAAAGAATTGAATGTGATGTCAGACCTAAGTAAGATTCAAGTGATAAAAGGTTATGATCGAAGTTATTTGTCTATCAAAGTGAATTGAAGTGTTTGGAAGAGCAAAAAGTAGAGATTGGAAGTGTTTTGCAGAGATTTTGTGAAGGATTTAAGCGCCGAATCTTCGCAAACCCTAGAATCATGAATTTGAGGTATTTATCTTGACAAATCTTTGAATCGGTATAAAGAATTGGAAGGAAACATGAGACATCTTTGATTCACAACATTAGAGACAAGAATAGACCTAAATTGAAGAAAGATCCAATAGAAGCTTTAGAAGTAGACCCTGAGTTTTCTTTATCATCCGTACCAAACAAAGTTTTGCATTTGGAAAATGTAAAGAGTTATCTTGGATGTAAATTGGAAACAGTAAATGACAGTGATTTTTTAAGTGAGTATCAGAATATATATAACCAGGATATGTCATTGAAGTAAGGTTATGAACATTTGAAAAATAATGAAATTGTCACGTATGGTTTACAGTATGAATTCGATAATGAAGAGTGCACAAATATCATTTTAAGTAGAATTCACAATGGGAAATTTTGGTTAGAAGACAGAGTGATTGACATCACAGTTGACCTAATTCATGAAGTCACCGGTTTATCCAAACTCGGTGCTATCCCTTTAAATGAGAAAAACATGATGAAGATTGTCATTGACAACACTGGATCATAATGTATTGTTATCAGCAAGATTAGACAACATGATGTAAGATATCTATGTAAGATTTTGACTACAAAGTTTTGTGCTAATTCCAAAGAAGATGACATGGCAACTAGCATGGTTCACATTGCCTATTTGATGTATGTAGGCAAAGTTTCTGTTGATATGTGTGAGATTTTGAGAATTCAATTGTTTGAGAATTTGGAGAAGATTAAGAAGTCTAAATATGCACAATTTAGATTCTCATCTTTGATTACATATATGTTTTTCCACCTTTTGAGAAGATTTCCTTACACAATTGGAAATGATTGGAATGATGGACAGTCTATGATGGAAAGAATAAACAAATTTTATAGAAATCATGTTATTGATAAATTTAATGAGAGTGTTGTGCTAGTTTTGAAGACATTTTAGAATTTGGTAACTAGCAGATCAAGGATTCCACAGTCACTTGTGGAGAAATATAAGAATGATATTTGTTTCATGATTGACACTGACTTTACTTACATTAAAGTAGTAGAACCTAGAGTTGAATTCATAGACCCTCTTGGCTCTGAGATTTCTAAGATTGAGACAGAAGAGTATGTTGGAAGATTGCTAAAAAGTAAATTGGACACCCAATGTAGTAGGTTTGGAACTTATGATGAAAACTTTAATTTTGTTAAAGCTAAAATTGAAGAGAAATAGTCTAAGAAAAGAGTTGACAGTACCATAAAGAGAATATTGAAAGACATAGGGAAGATAGAAAGAGAATTTTTGGTAGCTAAATAGATAGCAGCATCATTGAGGGATGTGGATAGGGAGAAGTCTTGAGTATACCACCTTTATCCAGTGTAGTACAGAGAGAGCCTACACCAGTTAAAGTGAAACTAGAAGAACCAAAAAAGGAACAAGTAATACCGAGCAAGAGAAAGAAATAAATTGCTACTGGACCAGGAAAGAGATAGAAGACTATAGTTCAACCAGTACCAAGAAAGTTTGTAGAAGTTAAAGATGATAATAAGAAGAAAGATTGGAAACCAAAAGTTGAAAAGCTAAATGAGCAGATTATTGAGAATGGAGATTTTGCAAGAATGAATAAATATTATAATCTTTATGATTATATTGATAAAATTAATTTGGAGAATGCTATTGTGAAGCATATGATTTTGACAGATAAGAAATTTGACTCTATTCAAGGTCAAATACTTGATGAATTGTTTACTAAACTTATTAATAGAAAATAGAGAGCATATAAGGAAGACAAAACTATAAGAGAGAATCTTGTGAGAAAGCTTTGCGAAGTGAAAGATGATGATCATTTGAAGCAGATTTTGAAGCCCCTTGACACTCTTTTGAGGACTAAGAGGAGAACCATTCAAATCATGGCAGGACAATATGAGCAAGTGAAAATAGAAATAGAGCAAGCAATAATTAAAGTAATGACAAAAATTGTTGGAGAAACTTCAGTTGCAGCAAGACATGTAGTTGATGCTGAACAAGAGGATATTCCCTCTCTTTCAGCTGTTAACATTGAAGATGATACAATGGACATTGAAGGTACTAAGGTGACCTTGGACATTGAAGATCATGTATTTAAGAATCTAGATAACATTGTTGACAATTCAGCTCTTGATGAACCGGATAGGACTGAAGAAGCAGTGCAGACTGAATTGGTGAGTGATGAACCTAAAGAGACAAAAATTCATGCACCCACTCCTGAGGCTAAGAAGAAAGAAATTGGAATTTTTTTTGAAGACTTAGGTAAAGAAGTTGATGATGATGATCAGCTAGAGCTAATTAGTTCTTTGAATAAGATTATTGGAAAGAATAAGAAAGTAAAGAATCTAGAAGGAAGTCTGAAGGAACTGACAGAGAAGTTGCAAAGTATTGTAACTACACATATTTTAGAAGAAGATCCTTTGGAGAGAGCCAAAAAGGTACTAAGTAATTTTAATGATGAGTTTACCAACTTATCAGACATTGCTAAAGTAAGAGCTTAAGCAGCTTATGAAGCTGAAATTCTTTTAAGTATGAGTCAGAATATTAGAAATGATATTATTAGTCTTGATGTTTGTATCAAGAACTTGAGGAAACATTTGGAGACTGGAAAAGATTTGTACATACAGTGTACAAAACTTGAGATTTTGACAGCAGCAGAGGAGCAGAAAATCAAGGTGAAGGAAGCTGAGATTCAGAATGAATCTAATCTTCTTTCTGGACCCAATGTAAAAGTAAGTAATGTTGAGAAGAAAGTTAGGCAGTGTTATGATGAAATAAGATTATTGCAAGATGAAAAGAATAGGAAATTGAGAAGATTTGAACTTTTGAGAGAGCACATGTCTATGAAGTTGAGCATTATTGAGGAACAGTTAGAAGAATGTCTTACTGCTAAGACATCATTTCCAAAAATTTAATTTTGAGAACCTATAAGCTTGTCAGATAGCAGCTTATGGATTAAGCACACTTCTGAATGTGGCAGATTCTATCAGAAAGTCATGGGAGAAAGAGTTTGAAGCCATGAAAGTAAATTTTTCAGATTATGTTGCAAGCCTATCGGCTTTGCAATAAGTAAATGGAGGTATAATCTTTTTTGGGTTACAATTTTGTAATCCTCCCTACTTTATTTTGTCATTGTTGTCAAAGGGGGAGTGATTGTAGTAGAGCAGAAAATTGTTATGTATATGAGGATTGATACTCTTAGGGGGAGTATTGTATGAGGTTTTGTATTAGAAAGTATATTTTGAGGAGTTATAAGGATAGTATACATATTTTATACTATGGCTAGAATTTTGTTATACATTTTAAGATTTTGACTTGTACACTTAGCCAATTTTCTCATATGTTGCCACCAATGACAAAGGGGGAGATTGTTGGCAATTTGGCTAAAATGAGTACATAGATGTTGTCATTGTGGAAACATATGATCCCCATTAAGAGCACATAGGTCAGAGAGCAAGGATGGCAGATTGCAATGCAAATTTGTCTAAGTGCGAGACAATGTTTTCACAGTGTACCAGGATACAGTTTTGGTTTGTGACATTGATTGGAGAAAGGTCAGTGCTTATGCACTTGAACATAGATGATATGATGGCTACTAATGACCCATCTTAGAGTGCAAGTCAGTATGGAATGTATGGAATTAGTTATGGTAGTTTTACTGAAGACAATGTTAAGGTGACAGGTCAGAATAAGAAGACAAAATTGGTAAATAGTTAAGGGATTATTTTGTCTACCAAAATAATGACTTAACAATATAAAGGGATGAAATCCTAGATGTTTACCCTTAGATAAAAATATATGGAAGCTGACCATGTAAAGTTATTAGCCTTAATAACTTGTATATATGTAATTGTAATTGTAAGAAGAAAAAAAGGTATGTATGGTGATGATATGATATGATGCGAATGTAAGAGCAGAAAAGAAGACATTGATGCAATTTGTATAAGGTTATGTACCTTAATCCATTTTTTTAATCAGTATACATTGTATATTACTTGTTTAGGTAGTGGGCTCATTTTGTAATCAGATTTTGTATCTACAACTCCTAACAGGGTTGAGGATTCTAACAAGGCCTATAGTCCCTTAACCAAGACTAATACAATATACATATGTAATAGACTCTTAATAGGGTCAACATCCTTAACAAGATACTTTTGATTAGTGAATCTTTGTGGGTACCATCCCCACCGGGGTTTTCCCTTGGCCAGGGTTTCCTCAAGAACATATCATATGTTATGAGTTCTTTATTGTTATGCATATTGTTTAGTTTCTTATGTTATGCATGTATAATGATAATTTGTTATATCCATAATTAGGAAAAAGATAAAGTTTTTAGAATACTGATTCACCCCCCCTCTCAGTATTCCCTATTTCTAACAGTTATGATTGCATTAGGCTCAAAGACAAGAGGTAATGCTTTTCAACTCAATTCAGAAGCAAGTTGTTTTGTTGCTAAAGTTGATGACAGTTGGTTGTGGCATAAAAGACTATGTCATATCAACTTTGATAACATAGTGAAGATAAGCAATGTTAAGGTAGTAAGCGATCTACCTAGCATAGCAAAGCCAGTTGATACTATATGTAGGGAATGTGTGATGGGAAAGCATGTGAAGAATTCATTCAAGAGAAAGCATACTTTAGCAGAAAACAAGTTGGATCTGATCCATACAGACCTATATGGACCAACTCAAAAAAGATCATACTATGGTGAAAGGTATTTTATTTTATTTGTTGATGATTATACTAGGATGATGTGGGTTGCATTCTTGAAAGATAAGTAAGAAGCATTTGATAAGTTCAAAATATTCAAAGCTAAAGTTGAGAATGAATCTGGATTCAAATAAAATGTTTGAGATCAGATAGAGGAGAATTCACCTCTGATAGATTTTATGAGTTCTACGAAGAACATGGCATAAAGAGATAGTTAAGTGCACCTAGAAAACCTCAACAAAATGGTATTGCAGAGAGAAGGAATAGGATCATTCTTGATACAACGTGCATGATTATGATAGAAGGAAAAGTTTCCCACACCTATTGGAGAGATGCTGTCAATACAATAGTCTACACAATCAATAGAATTCAGCTAAGGCCAAGCATTGAAAAAACACCTTATGAGCTATGGTTTGGTAATGTTCCCATAGTAAAATACTTCAGAATCTTTGGAAGCAAGTGCTACATCAAGAGGGATGAAGCAATAGGCAAGTTTGATGCAAGAAGTGATGAAGGTATTTTCCTTGGTTACTCTACTAAAAGTAAAGCTTATAGATGTTTCAATTTAAGATTGAAAAAGATCATTGAAAGTGCTCATGTGAAGATTGATGAAAAGTTTATGATTCAAGAAAGATATCATGATTACTCACCCATGATTGAGGAAGAACCTAGACCCTCTACTAGTGAGACAGTAATTGAAGAAATGTTTGATAGCATTGATGTGTTATTTAATGACCCTGAGACAAGTGAGGAAGAAACTCCTAAGGTTGATGAGTTAGCAATAGCTAAGGTTCCAAAATTTACATCTAGAAATCATTCCAAGAAGGACATCATGGGAGATCAGAGTGCCAAAGTCTTGATAAGATCACAAGCAAAGATATCAGCTAGCAGTGATGTGGTATGTTTATTATCTCAGTTTGAACCTTTAAGTGTTGAAGATGCTTGTAATGATTCAAATTAGCATGATGCTATGAAAGAAGAACTTGATTAGATTATTAAGAATGACACTTGGGAATTGGTTCCAAGACCTAGTGATAAGAATGTGATTGGTACAAAGTGGATATTCAGAAATATGATGAATGAAGATGGTATAGTAGTAAGGAACAAATAAAGATTACTATGTAAAAGTTATGCACAAAGAGAAGGAATTGATTATTCAGACACATTTGCACCTGTGAGTAGATTAGAAGCTATTAAGTTATTTCTAGCTTATGCTATAGTCAAAAACTTCAAAGTATATCAGATGGATGTCAAGTCAGCATTCTTGAATGGAGATCTAAAAGAAGAAGTATACATTGAGTAGCCTAAAGGATTCACCTTATCAGATAGACTTGATATGGTATGCAAATTGAAGAAGGCCCTCTATGGACTTAAGCAAGCCCCTAGAGCATGGTATGAGAGACTAGATGGATACTTAACAAAGATTGGATTCAAGAAAGGAGTAGCAGATTGTAATCTATTCATTAGAGAGACATCTGAAGGTTTGTTACTTGTAGCTATATTTGTTGATGACATTATCTTTGGAGGTAGTGACAAACTTAGTGCTGAATTTGCTAAGGAGATGAAAAATGAATTTGAAATGAGTATGATTGGTCCTATCAAGTACTTTTTAGGATTGAATGTGCAGCAAATAGAGAAAGGTATATTCATTAATCAGTTTAAGTATGTGAAAGAAATATTAACAAAATTCAAGATGGATGATTTCAAGCTAGTAGGGACACCTATGATTACTGGATGCAAGCTTACAAAGGAAGATGACTCCCCTGTAGTTGATATAACATTGTACAAGTTAATGATTGGTAAATTGATTTATCTTACATAGACTAGACCTGATATTTCAAATGTAGTTGGCATAGTTGGAAGATTTGTAGCAGAGCCTAAACAAATTCACCTCATGGTAGTAAAAATGATATTCAAATACTTACAAGGCACTATAGACTATGGTTTATGGTATCCCAATTCAAAAAATGTTGAACTTCATGTATACACTGATGTAGATTGGGCAAGATGTGTTGATGACAAAAAGAGTACATCAAGAAGAGTAGTGTTTCTTGGTGATAGACTTGTCACTTGGACAAGCAAGAAACAAAATTATATTTCTTAGTCAACAACAGAAGCGGAGTATGTTGCAGCATCCTTGAATTGTTCTACAATTGTGTGGATCAAGTAGATGATAAAAGATTTTGGAATTTAGATTGATTATCCTATTGTTATTCACTGTGATAACACTAGCACTATCAATATGTCTAAGAACCCTATGATGCATGCAAAGACAAAGCACTTTGAGATCAAGTATCACTTCCTAAGAGAGAAAGTGGCAAAGAAAGAAGTTAAGTTGGACTATGTGAATACTAAGGAACATTTGGCAGACATATTCACAAAGCCCTTGCCTAAGGATACTTTTGAGTATCTCAGGGGGAAGTTGGGAGTATTTCCCTTCCCTGATTCTACTTAAAAGGAAGCAGGAATGGCATCAGTCCTCTAGGACTAATGGAAGGTTGACTACTCTACTTTTGGAGTAGTACCCATACTTAAAATGAATGGCACCATTTACCATTGATGTCAAAGGGGGATTAGTATATAGAGTCATGAAAAATAGAACGAGTAATGTACTTAGGGGGAGCAATATTCAGTTGTGATAGCAGTTCAGTTGAGGAAATGGAGAATGTTGGAATATATTGCAGTAGATGGAGGTTTCATCTTTGGGGGAGTTTTGAAGAGGAAATGGAAAATGTTATGAAAAAATTATTCATTCGGGTTGATGGTGGTTTTTCATTCCACATGTTGCCATCAATGCCAAAGGGGGAGATTGTTGGAGATTTGCCAGCAGGCCAGTACTGACTATATGTTTGTCATTGATGACAACATATGGAAAGTAGTATGCATGGAAGTCTTATGTAGTAAGACTTCTATATATGTTGCATGGACATGATATCAGCATGATATCATGGGCATAGAGGTTGAATGTGAGTACATACAGTTATATAGTAGATTGTGTCAGCAGTGTTCCTGACAGAGTTACAGGCAGTGTTCTATGTATGGTTGTCTGTACAGTTGTCTTATGGGCATGTGCCATAGGATATATGTTGCAGACATGTTAGTGATGTTAAGTTCATGGATGCATGGTCTGATGATGAATGCAAGTGAAGTTATGTAGTCGCTATTCACTAGTAGCAATTTCCTATGTTTGTTCTATAGAGCTGACAGAGATTTTATTGGTTCTCGAGTTGCACCTATCTTTATGGTATGCGCCCTTGGAGTTAAGCTTAGAGATGAGTTTTTGATGTTTGGATAAGAGCGCATGAGTTAATTCAGCTTGTAGATAAATTTCTAGGTGTTTTGGTAGAGCTAATAGTGTGTAGAGTGCGTCTATAGTTATCTTATTTAGACAGGTCCTAGATTATGTTGCATGCATAATAGAGTTGATAGAATGTTTGTTGGAGTTTATTATGGTTTCTCTATTATGATTTCAAGTTGGTTCTAATAGGCCGACCTGATCATATTATTTAGAGGAAAGATATTTATAGGTAGTCATTTGTGATTGCTGAAGTGTGGTTCATGGTTGATTAAGTAGAGCAGAGTGGAGTGTGCAAAGTGTTGAGCCATCAGAAGAAGGTCAATGTGACCAAGTAGAATATGTGTACTATTCATTGGAACTGATCTAGATAGTAGGTCAAAGTGTAGTTCACCAAGATCTAGATATAGTGTGTATCTATTATTCAAAAGGTTATAGCCTTCGCCCCTTTGAGCAGTGAGCTCTCAGACAGTGCGTCCTCTCCCCTAATAGGGATAATTTTAAAAGAATCTTAACAAGGTCCAACCCTAAACCAGGTCTACTATACTTCATATATTGTAAAGCTACTCCTAAGAGGGTAAAGGATCTTCTAATAAGGATCATTATACACTAGTATAAAATATTAGTGGGTATCAAGTCCCATTGAGGTTTTTACCTATTTGGGTTTCCTTGTAACCAAAATATTGGTGTTGTGTTCATGTGTTCTTTCATTGTGTTTATGCTTTATGTTTAAGTATACTTAATTGGATAAAGAATTGAAACTTGTAGATAACTGATTCACCCCCCCCCTCTCAGTTATCTCTTGGGACTATTCCTAACATAAGAAACATATGCTCAAGGCTCTCTACATAAGAATTCAACACACACTACTTACCATATGTTGTCATCAATGACAAATATACAGTCAACACTAGCTTGTTGGAAAATCTCAAACAATCTCCCCCTTTGGCATTGATGGCAACCTATAGAATAAGAAAAAAAAAACACCACCAAATCAAACAAACAATTATTTTATAACATTCTCCATTTCCTCAAAAAAACTCCCCCAAGGATGAATCCTCCATCTACTTCTGAATGCTTTGAATATCATCTGCTACATCTTTTTTACAATATACTCCCCATTACTTCATACTCTTCAACTATTTTTTTTTCATGACTATATATAAATACTCCTCCTTTGACATCAATCAAAAAGGGCACCAAAATAAATAAGCACAGGTACTACTCTTGAAGTAGAGTAGTCAACCATTCATTAGTCACTAAGGACTGATGTACTACTACAAACTCTAATTAGATCAGGTAAAGGAATTATTCCTAGCTTCTCCCTAAGATACTCAAATGTATCCTTCGGTAAAGGCTTTGTGAAAATGTCTGCTAGCTATTATTTTGTGCTCACCTAATCCAATTTTATTTCTTTCTTTGCAACTTTTTCTCTTAGGAAGTGATATTTTATCTCAATGTGTTTTGTCATTGCATGCATCATAGGGTTGTTTGACATATTGATAGTGCTAGTGTTGTCTCAATGAATACCAATAAGATAATAAATCTAAATTCCAAAATCCTTTATCATTTTCTTGATCCACACAATTGCAGAGCAATTTAATGTTGCTTCTACATACTCTGCTTCAGCTATGGACTGAGAAATACAATTTTGCTTCTTTCTTGTCCAAGTAACAATTCTATCTCCAAGAAATACTGCTCCTCTTGAGGTACTCTTTCTATCATCAATGCAACCTGCCCAATCTGCATCTATATACACATGAAGTTCTACATTCTTTAAATTAGGATACCATAAACCATAGTCTATAGTTCCTTTCAAGTATCTGAATATCCTCTTTACTGCCATAAGATGACTTTTTTTAGGTTCTTCAAAAAATCTTCTAACAATACCAGCTACATTAGAAATATTAGGTCTATATTGAGTAAGATATATTAGGTTTCCAATCATAGACTTATATAGGGTCTTGTCTACTACTATAGAATCATCTTCTTTTTAAAGATTGCTTCCTATTATCATAGGGGTACTTACTAGCTTGCAATAATCCATCTTGAACTTCTTCAATATCTCTTTCACATACTTAGATTGATTAATGAAAATACCTTTGTCTATTTGATGCACATTCAATCCCAAGAAGTACTTGATAGGTCCAATCATGCTCATTTCAAATTTTCTCTGCATCTCTTTAGCAAATTCTACACCAAGCTTGTCATTACCACCAAAAATAATGTCATAAAAAAAATAGAAACTAATAATAATTCATTAGGTGTCTCTCTTATGAATAAGTTACAATCTGCTACTCCTTTCTTGAATCTGATCTTTGTCAAGTAACCATCTAGTCTTTCATACCAAGCTCTAAGGGCTTTCTTAACTCCATAGAGGGCTTTCTTCATTTTGTATACCATATTAGGTTTGTCTGATAAAGTAAATCTTTCAGGGTGCTCTATGTAGACTTCTTCCTTCAACTCTCCATTCAGGAATGCTGACTTGACATCCATTTGATATACTTTAAAGTTTTTGAATGTAGCATAGGCTAAAAATAACTTCTTGGCTTCCAATATGCTTACAAGTGCAAATGTATCAGAATAATCAATTCCTTCTCTTTGTGCATAGCCTTTTCATACTAGTCTTTCTTTGTCTCTTACTACTGTTCCATCTTCATTCATCTTATTTCTAAATATCCACTTGGTTCCAATCACATTCTTATCACTAGGTCTAAGGACCAGTTCCCATGTATCATTCTTAACTATCCAATCTAGCTCATCTTTCATTGCTTCATGCCAATCTAAATCATTACATGCATCTTCAACACTTCAGGGTTCAATTTGTGAAAGTAAACATATTGCTTCATCAATTGTTGAAATTTTTGCCTTTGATCTTGTCATGACTTTTCTGTTCTAATCTCCAATGATATCTTCTTTTGAATGATATCTAGATGTGAATTTTGGAACATTAGGTGTGACTCTTTCATCTATCTTCTATGATTCTTCTTCACTTATTTTAGGATCATTGAATAATACATCAATGTTGTCAAACATTTCTTCAACAATTGTTTCTCTATTGATAGGACTAGGTTCTTCTTCAATCATAGGTGCATCATGACATCTCTCTTGAATCATAAAATTTTCATCAATCTTTACATGAGCACTTTCAATGATCTTCTTCAATCTTAAGTTAAAACATCTATAAGCTTTGCTTTTAGTAGAGTAACACAAAAAAATACCTTCATCGCTTCTTGCATCAAACTTGCCAATAGCTTCATCTCTCTTGATGTAGCACTTGCTTCCAAAGATTCTAAAGTATTTTACAGTAGGTACATTCTCAAACCATAGCTCATAAGGTGTCTTGTCTGCATCTGGTCTTAATTGATTTCTATTGATAGTATAGACTGCAGTATTGACTACATCTCTCCAATAGGTGTGTGCAACTTTACTTTTAATCATGATAGTGTGCACTATGTCAAGTATGATCCTATTTCTTCTTTTTGCAATTCCATTCTAATGAGGGGTTCTAGGTGCACTTAGTTGTCTCTTTATCCCATGTTCTTTGCAATACTCATAAAATTTATTAGACATGAATTATCCTCCTCTATTTGATCTCAAACATTTTATCTTTAATCCAGAATTATTTTAAAATTTAGCTTTGAATATCTTGAACTTATCAAATGCTTCAGATTTATCTTTCAATAATGCAACCCACATCATTCTAGAGTAATCATCAATAAACAAAATAAAGTACCTTTCACCATAGTATGATCTTGTTTGAGTTTATCCACATAGGTCTATATGAAATAGATCCAATTTGTTCTCTATTGAATTATGCTTGCTTCTGAATGAATTCATCACATGTTTTCCCATCACATATTCCCTGCATATTGTATCAACCAATTTTGCAATACTAGGGAGGTCTCTTACTACCTTTACATTTCTTATCTTTACTATATTGTCAAAATTGATATGACATAGTCTTTTGTGCCATAACCAACTGTCATATACTTTAGCAACAAAACAACTTTCTTCATAATTAAGCTAAAAAAAATTACCTTTTGTCTTTGAACCTGATGTAATCATTTCTCCTTCTTTGTTATTAATGATGCACTTATTGTCTTTGAATTCCAACTGATATCCTTTGTCAAGAAACTATCCAACACTTAGTAGGTTATGCTGCAAACCATCAACATATAGAAGATCATCAGTGTTATTATTTCCATCCAAGGTGATAGCTCCTCTACCTATGATAGGTTTAGGAGTGTTGTCTCCAAATCTAACCATGCTACCTTTGTACTTATCTAGATGTACAAATCTATCTTTGTCTCCTATCATGTGATGTGAACAACTAGTGTTAATGATCCAGTCTATTTTGATGTCTTCTTGTGAAATTAATGCTAACTCTTGTGCTTTCTTTTCATCTTCAATATCCATTTTGTTGGTACTCAAAATGCAGTTTTGAGGTACCATGTTTGATTCTTGATTAGTGCTCATTTTTGGCCTTGTATTGGATGCTAGTATGGGTGTATTTGGGGTCAAATCTTGAGGTCTATATGTTCATTGCTTTGCATTCATCCTATCAAGTTTTTTTTGAGTCCTTAGATGGCATTTTCAAATGGGTTTGCATCATTTCATTTCTAGGAGGTTGTGAATGCAGAAATTGCTAAGTGTGAAGGTCACTAGGAAGGGGTACTTTGTCAGCTTGTAATGTGCACCCTAGAGAGCGTCATGAAAATATGATCATAGGGTCTTGTTCCACATGTTCCATACTACTTATGTTTCCAGTTTTAGGTCCTTGTGATAAGTTTTGACCCTGTTTGTTCATCCCCTTCCAGAGGTGTTTTCTAGAATCTGCATTTTCACCTTTTCACAGTTTTTTCGGGAGCCCTGTTCATGATCTTATAATTTGCACCTGATGGATTGGTAGGGAGATTTTAATCATTTCCTTGCATTATAGACAAGTTTTACTCTACCCCTGTCAGTTTGCAGATCATGACGAATCCATTGGATGTGTTTCCCAATGCGATTCCATTTGCAGTTTCTGCTAGTTTTCTGATTGTACCTAGCAACTTGTTTCTGGAGGTCAACTTTGTGAGTTTGTATCTTTTGGCCGGGTGAGCTTATTTGAGAAATTCTTGTTGCCCTACATTTTAAGCATAACATACTCCTTCCAGTTTCATTTTGGATCCTCTGCCAATCAATTTGATTGCTTTTTGAGGGTGATTCCGAGTGCAGCTTTTAAGCTTTGCTGCATGTCCTGAGTTTACTTATGCAAGTACCTATTTTCAATGAGCTATATCTTCTGTCTGAAAGATGCCCAGATTGAATCAGTTGTGGATTTGGGTTGTATACATCTTAACATACTTGCATGCTAGTTTGTCTTTCCTCTAGGGTTCATTTTCTATTTTTACCAAGCCATTTCCAGATGCAGTTTATGCATTTCTGACAGTGTGTTTGCAGGAGCAGAATTAAAGTGTTGACTTTGAAAGTTAATAACTTTCACCTCAGTTGTCATCATGGGACTTGTGTGATTTGGCAGTATGGACTAAATAATGTTTATGAAAGGCAAAGTTTGATTGTTGAGATCCTTTGGCTCAGGTTATTTCATGATTTCTTCTTTGGTGAAGCATACTAACATGTTGGGGGTGATCGTGAGGCCATTCGGTCAGTTTTTCAAGGCCGCTCCTAGATACCAGTTAGTATGGTTTGGTAATTGTGCACTTGTGTAAGATGAATGTGTGATTAATACCAGTTTGATCATGGTTCTACTTTCATTTTACAGTTGCAAAAGGTGCTAGTGCACAAAGACTTTTCAAGTCCACTTGGATCTTGTTTGGAAGAGACCTTGATGAAGGATGACTCAAAAATTTGAACATGGAACTAGCATAATAAAAAAAGGGAAATATTTCATACCATTTCAAGATGGTTGGTGCATGTCAAAGAAAAAGGATTAGTGTATTGTGTACACGTTAAAACAACAAGAAATCAATAAGATTACTACACTTTCTCAGTAGATCATAGCAATGGGATTTTCATTAGAGCGGGCCGTAGTGGCTCTAACCTTGAATGAAGGCCAAGTCAGGGATTCAGTAAATGGAATTCTTGCAGGGGTAGAAGACAAAGTCAAAGAAAATATACTTGGAAAATCTAAGACTTGATCAAATGTTGCGTGAACCCGAAGGAGATGCATCCCTTGCGTGAGACTGAAATGAAGGAATTGCCAGCATAGGTAAATGGGAGGTTCCATCTTAATATGAAGGCATATTTTTATAAAGTTTCCAGTCCACACTAATTGACAGCTTACACAATGAAATATGGAGGTAGCCTGTTAACATGATGGCCAATGTTAATAATTGGGACCGCTAGTGCTAGCAGATTGGTCTCAAGTACTGAGAGGTTAGTCTTGTGCCAATTGATTTGAGTTTTTGTAAGAGTTGCCACTGACAGAAGGGGGGCCTCACATCTTGCACAGGTATGTGGGTAGCCGCTCACAAGATGTTTTGGGACTACCTTCGCATTAAGCTGGAAAATCATATACAAAAGGCTGCCAAGCCCATTGATTTAGAGGGAAAAGGAATGGATTCATGTTGGCAAAGAGCTATTGGAAGCAAAAAGAATTGAGGAAGATAATGAAAGGAAACACATCTTAGCGCTAAGGAAAGCATGGTAAGATGTGTCACGTGGAGAAATGTGTGAGGCATGAAGGTGGAGACTCTGTGCCAGGAAAGAAACAAGACCCACGCATTGAGAGGAACTCAAACATTTGAAAGTGTGTTATTAGATATATCCCACATGCAGAAAAATTGGGGATTTTATAACATTCAAATGCAAGTCTACTCCAATGTGATGTGAATAAGAAGTGCAGATTCTCTTGGCAGACTGTTTGACTGTGGATTGATGTGCGTGGTGGGCCCATAATTTTGGGCCAAGCACTGAGGAAGGCTTTAAAACAATAGAAACAATTGTCCCACATTCACCCTATAATTGAAGTCTGAGGTAAATAAATACAAGACTACTCCAATATGAAATAAGTTGAAGTAGTGGAGGCTGTGCTCACATGATAGCTTGCATTGGTGCCTCGATTTCTATGCCCACACCTGAAAGAAAGTAAATTTTGTGGAGTGGTCACATGATTGCATGGGCCATTTCTAGCCCATGCGATCATGTGACAAGAGCATATTCTCTGAGGTGGTAGGTAAGGAAGATGAGAGGATGGAGAGGTGACTGGCACAACAAGTATAGGTCGCATGATCACATAAACCAAGTATGAGTTATGTGATCATGCGAAAAGTGAAAAGGGAAGGGGCCCACTCAAAGAAAATTATTGCAAGTGTGCATAAGGGAAAAACCTGGCCTAAACAAAAGACAAGCCGCATGATATTTGAGGTTGTCACATGATCGCAAGAGAGGAGAGAGAAGCCTTACGATCATGCGACAAGGCATTGAGAAGGCCTACGAAAGGTGGGGAAGGTCAACGCTAGGGCAGAGAAGGCTAGTCGCATGATCGCAAGACCAACAATACTATCTTGCGATCATGTGACAAGGTGACATGTGGCGGGTTCTTGTGAGTTCACTAAATGGTTAGCCGGCAGAAGAAAATATCTGGTGAATTGGAGAATAAGCTGCAGTTGCATGTTCGCTAAGTAGTTGATGGTTAAGGCCAAGCATTCCGTGATTCAGAGATGCTACAGTCGCGTGTTCACCGAATAGTTGGTGGTCAAGGTAAAACATCTAGCGACTTAGAGAACTACTTAGTCACCTATTCTCCAAATTCTCGGTGGTTAAGGTAAGACATTTAGCGAATTGGAGATTGTAGTCGCTAGTTCACCAAATCAAGTCAAGCCTATGCACTCAATAGCATTGTGACAGGTGGCACCTGGTTGGAGAAATAAAATATTTGTATAATATTTTATTATGTTCTTTTCTGTGCAAATCCAAGTAAAAATCAAAATTATAAATGTATTGTTATATAGTTTTGACTATATAAAAAATTCAAACATTCAGAATTACAAAGCATGGGAGAGCTAAATTAATAGCTGGGGGCTTTATTTTTCGCCCAGATAGCAAGTGTTATATATTGCCAGAAAGGTAAGAAAACAAGGAATCCATTTCTGAGGTCAGATTTGATGCAGGTCATGTTGGTTTCGAGTTATCTATAGTTGAACAAATTAGGGGGGCCGGGAAGATATTTTGAAAATATCTATTTTATTCAATCTGGTGATTCATAGTTTGTTTGAGCAGAGGACAGGTGCTTTCAGGAGGGAATGATGCAGATCAGATTTTTAGTTTAGAGCTGGGTGATTCATCAGCCAGAGGTTTAGAGTATGACAAGTGTCAGTTTGTGGATGAATCTAGATTTTTCTCTTCTCCTTCTTATTCTAATTTCAAAGTGTGGTAGAGGGTTCTAAATTTTGGTTCTCCCAGGGAGAAATCCAATGCAAGTTCCATTAATGCAAGCTTGGTTCTGAAATTGATGTTTTAGTCTAGATGTAGTGTCAATTTGAGTGTACTGAAGCAGGTTTTATCAATGAAATGTAGCTGGAATCTCATTGCAAGTATTTTGATGTCTCTGTGTGTTTTGGAAGTTCTTATGAATTGGATTTGTAAGGCAATGTCCAATTTGTCATTTACAAGGTAGACTGTGATTTTGTCCATAAGTTTCCTTTAATGAAGGAGTAAATCTGGCTGGACAATCTTTGAGAATTTAAATAATGTATAGATTTGATAATCATGTGTTTGCAGAGAAAATGGTAGTCTGTAAGGCAAGGTATTGATTTCAAGTGTTTTTGAATTGATGAAGTTTTGTGGATGTTTTCTCAATTAGACTCCGCACCCTAGGATAAGGCACTAGTTTTACACCAGACTTGCATCCAAATCTTTAAAATCTATTCAACTTTACTTTCTTGTTGTTATGAATGTTCATGTTTTATTGTATTCAAGAAATACAATTCATTTGCTGATTCCTTGAAGAGTGAATCACTAGGTTAGCCTGCCTGAGCCTCCGGGTTCGAAGAGAAGAAGGAGTTTATCCTTGTTGTCACATTGGCCATTTTCCTAGTTCTTAGCAGATCATATAGGTGGGATCCTATATAAGACTGGTTGAGTCAAATTCCCATGTTTTATAAGTCTGAGAACTATCCACTATTTTTCATATCTGCGTAAAGGGTTTTAGCTAGTGAGTTATGAGTATGCAGATCTTATCATGTTTTAGGTGCACCTGCCTAAGTGTGTGGAACTCAAAGTAGAAGGAGGATTGAATCCTCATTAATTAGTCTTTTCTTGCCCCTTATTTTGCATGAACAAGTAGATTTATGTTATTAGACGAAGATCCTCGAGTCTGGTTTTCATATTTCTCTTTTAGAGTTAAGGGATACAAGAAAAATGGCTAACACATTTCATCAAACATTTTCTCCATATCTTCAATAGAAATGAATCCAATTTCATCTTCTACTAAATCTTCATTTGATACTCCACCTCCAACATAGTAACATTCTTTTGTATACTTAGGCTTGTAATTAGTTTTGAACTTCTTGACTCTTGTAGGACACTTAGATGCAAAGTGACCAATCTTGTTACATGAAAATCATTTGAATGGTAACTGACCTTCATACTTTCCTTTTCCTTTCCATTCTTTCTTAGCAATAATAGCAATGAAATTATCTAGTTCTTTATCTTCATCATCATCATCAAAGTTACTAGAAGTGTTCAAGGATTTCTTACCATGGACTAAAGCTTTGAAGGCTGTTTCACTTTTAGGCTCTATCTTCAAACTTGAAATCTCGAATGCTAAAATCTTTCTTATTAAGGTCTCTCTTCTAAAGACTTTTGAAAACTGTATAGTCTCATCTAGGATGTTTATCTTACTCTCATATTCTGCTGTCAGAGTAGTCATCAACTTATCCATTATGTCTTCTTCCAAAATTTCTCCACCATTGTTCCTTATTCCTACAACTGCTTCATTAATTATTTGATTGTAGACTCTGATGTTCTCGTCAGGTAGCATCTCCAATGTATTATAATTTTTCTTCCATGTCTTTTTGTGTGCATTCTTGTCTTGGATGTCTCCTTCGAACATGTCTTCTAGATACTTCCATATTTTGTAGGCTTTATCTACTTTCTTGATCTCTAAAAACTCACTATCAGACAAGGCACTGATAAGGGATTCTTTGGAAATAGTATTTTGTGTGAACATCTCCTTTTGCTTAAGAGTTGCATCTTCTTTTGCAAGATCTAATAAAGAGGGAATCTAAACTTCTTTAGTAGCTACTTCAAAAATATCAAAAGCAACACTGAAAATGTGTTGTCAATTTGTTCTTCCAGTCTAGATAATTCTCTCCATCAAACTTAGGACTTTCTTTTCTAAAGAATGCCATCTGATCAACCTCAAACTATTAAAATTTCTCTCTGAGGCACTTGGCCTGATACCAATTGTTAGGAATAGTTCCAAGAGATAACTAAGAGGAGGGGGGGGGGGGGGGTGAATCATTTATCTACAAGATTCAATTCTTTATCCAATTAAGTACAAAATAACATTAACCACATACACAATGAGATAACACTTAACACAACACCACAATTTTGGTTATGGGGAAACCCAAATAGGTAAAAACCCTGATGAGAATTAGCACCCACTATAAAATGCACTAGAGTATAATGATCCCTATTAGAAGATCTTACAACCCTATTAGGAGTTGATCTTTACAATGCATGAAGTACAGTGACCTGGTCAAGGCTCGGACCCTGTTAGGATTCTTTTACAAATAACCTTGTTAGAGGCGAGGGAACACTGTCTAGGAGCTCACTACTCAAATGGTGAAGGCTGCAACCTTCTACATAATAGATATACACTATATCTGGATCTTGGTGAACTAGAAAGTAGACCTACTATCTTGATCAGTACCAATGAATAGCTTATAATCTCTTCTTCTTCACATAGATCTTCAACTGATGATTGATTGTCTCAGTACATTTGCATCTTTTGCTTTGCTATCTCAATCACACATAGAAATAAAAAATGACTAGCTATAAGTATCTTTCTCCAAATGATATAATCAAGTTGGCCTATTAGAACTTCCTTGAAATCATATTAGAGAAACAATATAACTCTTAAATAATATCTCCAATGGCTAAACCAAGCACGCAACATAAATAGGACCGCACAACTCAATATGAGTAGATGCATTGCTTCACACTGTAGGCTCCACAAAATTAATGAAACTTTACTCTCATGTTGAAATAGATTATGCACTCTTAACCAAACATTCTTCACTCATCTCCAAACATAAAACTGAACACGCATATCAAAATGATAGGTGCAACTACTGAACCAATATAAACATTGTCAGCTCCATTAGATAATCTTAGGAAACTATAACTGACAAATAGAAACATCATTACTCAACTTCAACTATACAAATAACTATGCATCCATGAACATAGCAACATTAAAATGTCTACAACAAAAATATAAACATGTAAGGCTCCATCATAACCATACTGAAAATCACATACAAAACTCTTCTTGTAACACTGTCAGGAACACTACTGATACAAACAACTACACAACTATCTGCACTTAGAATCAACCTCTGCGTCAGTGATATCATGCTGATAACATATCTAAAAAACATATTCTCAAGACTCTCTACTATATGTGGTTGAAGAAGACCTCAAATCCAACTACACACGCAACATAGTCATTACTCATGCAATCGAATCATGAAAATGAGTATGGATTACTCAATTCAAAATTCATGGTGAAGCGACTTGTTGCCTCCTATGTAGATGGGGTGTTTAATTTGCTCTTAGAACAAGAGCCCAACAACCATTAGACCAGTACTACAATGGAGGATTTGAAAGCTAGAATGATAAGCAAAGTACAATTAATCTAAAATGAAGTGCAGATTTTAATCTAATAACTTGAAAGTAAATATGAAATGTAGATTCTAGTCTAAAGGACTTGAAATAAAGATGTAAACTAAGCTAAGAGCCAATAAGAAAAATTAATCTATTATGAGATGCAATTACACTTTTAAATGAAGATTAGTCTAATAATGTAATAAAAGCTTGAAAAATATGAATAAAAGTGAGACATAATTTTGCTATAGTTTATGTACTCTCAAAATTGCTGTCTCAAATGAAGAATGAGGTTCAAGATATAGGCAAGCTTGGAAGAGGAACAAAGATTTTCTTGATTCAAAATGGTGGACTCTTCATTTCCAATGGAGGAGAAAGAGACAAATATTACAGAATTACTTAATTAAAGAAATGGATTATTACCACATGGGTGACTCTTTGAATATTTGATTTATTAAATGAAAATATGATAATCCATTCAAATAACCAAGTAATTTATTAATTCCTTTTATGGGTATTTAGCTAAAGGGGTGAGTTTAATTTAATTTAAATAACTTAGGACTTTAGAATTAAATTGATTTATCATAGGGGTAATTTAGCTAATAAAAGTCAAAGACTTTAGGAATTAATTATAATATTTGATTTATGCAATTTTATGGTTTTTGCAATTGACATCAAGTTGAATAAAGTCAGGTAGGAGAGAGAAAATTGCCTAGCAAAGTAGGACTTTGAAGATGTAGAAATTCAAGGAAATGCACCAAAATTGATTGAAATTGATAGGTGCCAATTTTGGGGTATTACATTTGCCCCTCTTTGAATTGATGTATGAATAACGTGTTGATTCAAAGAATAGTCTGATGTGATAGATGATGAGAATTTCTAAAGTCCAAGTTAGATTGTGAAGACAATGATCTTAAAAGAGAATTGAAATCAAGTTAGATTGCCCCAATACCAATTGATGAAGATGCAGATTTAGGACTGTCTCCAGAATCAGGGTTAGATTGCCCCAATACAAAGCTTAGCCCTCTGAGACCTGGCTTAGATTGCCCAGATAACAATCCAAAAGAGATTTCAAGAGCCATCTCTAGAATGAAGCTTGAATCCTAGGAATTAGGGTTAGATTGCACCAATACCTAAAAGATTTCAAGAACCATCTCCAGAACGAAGCTTGATTCTTGAGGATCTGAGTTAGATTTCTCAGATACCTAAAAGATAGATGAAAAGATGACTAGATGCAAGGTACCAAGATGCCCCTAGAAATGAGAACTGATGATTCAGATCAGACTGATACAAAAATTGATTCGAAAAGATTCAATGATGCAATCATCCTACCCCCTCAGGAGAAAAATCAAAAGATGACATGTTAGAAGATGATTGACAGCAAGAGGTTGCGAATAAAGATTATATCAAAGATCCAAAAGAATTCAGAGCAGATTAAAGAAGCATCAAGAAGATGTAGAAGCAATTTGGAGTGAGCCAGAGGTCTTGTTGACCATTTGACCATGGTTGACTAGAGTTGACTTTGATGAAAAGAGAAAAGATCTCAAGAACATGATGAAAAGATGAGGATCTGGCAAGAAAATGATGCCAGAAGGTTGACTGCACAATCGTCCAATCCCAAAGGGTCTCAGAATTTAAAACACAATTTTGAGCTATCTAGAGATGTCAAATTTTGATTTTGATCCCAAAAATGGATTCAGAATGGTTAATTTAGCCAAGGGTGTAATTTTTGTGCAAAACGGAGCACTTTTGAAAATTAGGTCAAAAGCTATATAAGGCCCGGAGGGGTCATTTTCAATTCATTATTCACTTTTGTCTTCTTGCTGATTTGAGAGCTCTGAGTGTGATGGAAGGAGTCCTTGTGCACACACATCATTTCAAGTGCTCCCAATGACACACTCGGCCACCGGAGTATGACCCACCTGTGAGTAGTCGATAATCTTCCTTGCATTTCAATTCATATTACTTTCGTAGGTCAATTTAGGAAGATCTTAGCATGTTAGGACCATGTTCTTCAAGTCTCACATGAGGAAATAGTTTCCTCATGCTAGCCTAGGTCACCCCTCGCATGAGGAAGTGGTTTCCTTGCATCATTTAGGGTACCTTCACAGGGTGTCTGTCTGGAAGCTCAGGAAAGCTCAAAGTTGATCTCGAGCAAAATTTCTCCTGCTCACACAAGAACAAGTCCTGTCTCACATGAGGGAACAATTTCCTCACATGGGAAACTATTACATTTTTGAGAAATCTTTTCCAAAATTTGTCAAATTTGCATAAAATCAGTGAAGTAGAGTGTCACAAAGTCAGGTCTAGGATAGATGCCTTGCTGTATTTACTGTTATTGCTTTGAGAAAACACCATATTGAGATACTGATCCAATGTTGTCGCTTGCTTTCTAGGTTGACCTTCCTAATATCACATTCTGATCACACCATCCCATCATCACCACACTTTTCTAGAGACTCACAGATGCTGAGAGTGCCCATATTGATGCACTAGGATTGACATACTTATGTGATATACCTAACATTCAGGTAAATTATGGTCTCTTAGGTGCACTAGTAGAGCATTTCCATTTGGAGATGAACACTTTCCATTTGCCGATAGGGGAGATGACTATGACTCCTGAGGGTATATACAAGATTTTGTAGATACCCTTTTATAGTACTCAAGTAGAGTACAATACACAACTAAGGCATGGTACAGTAACATTAAGGATGATCTAGTGATGGGCCGGGCCATCTCTTGGGACAATTTGATCAACAGGTATGGTGGTGCTCATCCATTCCCTATGGTTCTAGCCATGTTCTTGAGCTACTAACTTGTTCCAGACATAGGTCAGCATGGACTGGAGTGCGGTTGGTGTTCTATGCTACAAAGGATGCTGGCTAGACCAGTAGTTAGATTCAGGTGAGGTGAATGCATGCTCGCATAGATGTACCATGAGCTTCATGAGATCATGCATTAGAATGTGAAGATGATGGTGACAGGTGTCTTTGTCTTGTAGATCTGGGCCTGGGAGCATCTCCCCGTGTGCAGGCCTATATTCCATGATACATGATAGGTGTTGAAGCCTTACATATACAAGTATGTAGGTGTCATGACCTAGCCCCTGCTAGGTAAGAAAAAGTAGTGGTGGGAATAGATTGATGACATGGTGGTGGTCATTTGGAGGCCATGGATTGCTATAGAGCCATGGGGTGATGCTCATTGAGAGCTTTCTTTTATGTTTGTTTTGCATCCACTGATTAGACGTAGTGTTACCATCATTGAACACTTTGTACTTACACATGTCATGCACCAATTTGGTAGGAAGCAAGATATTTCATAGGAGTACTACCCTTATGCCCACTTTGCCAATGAGGAGAAGAAGGGTTGGCATTCGAGGTTAGATCTAGGTAGGTGCGCTATTGAGGTGAGGATACCAGTAGCATGATGGGACTATATGGTGGATATCACCAATGCAGGGATGATGCCTACATACTGAGATCACCTCTTAGCATGTCCATTCTCAAGGTACATAGATCTCGTAGGCATGGGATAGAGAGCACAACAACCTACATAAGAGTAGTAATAGGTACAACAACCTATACAACAACAAGCTACATAGCAGGGACCATAGTAGGGACCTCAGCAATAGTAGAAGGGACCACTATAGAGGCTTGGTCAAAGAGCACTGAGGCCATGGATAGGTTAGATAGATATCCCCTCTAGGACCATGGAATCAGATGCAGGTGCCAGGAGTAGTGGGGCTTAGCAGAGGTCCACCAAGCAGTAGACAGGAGATTCATCATAGTAGACCCCTCTAGTTGATGACAATGACATGCCAGATATTCTGATAGGTGCATAGGCACCACAACTACAGGAGGCTCTTAGGAAGAGTTGTGAGAGAGTGAGGAAGGTCTGGCAGGAGTGAGATGACTACCATACCTGAGTCATCAGAGAGGAGACCTGCATAGCAGATAGAGATGCTAAGATTAGGCATCTACGGGAGGAGCTAGCATGATCAAGGATCAAGATGAGATAGGAGGCTGCTCAGGTAGCTTATTATTATGTAGCTTATTGTGGAGTTGTTTTGGATTTATCAGAGCATGTACCTCCTTTTTCCGAGTACATTGGAGCTCCATAGGTACCACCTCCATAGGCGCCAACACATGAACCTCCTCAGAGATCTATGCCTCCACCATAGAGACCTATGCCACCTCCCCAAGCACCAGTACAGGCTCCACCATAGCAGGCTCCTCCACCTCCACCTCCTCTAGGTGGCAGTGGGTCTTGATGTATTTTATTGTTGTAGCCCATTTTTGATATTGTGCTCGAGTAGCACCATATTTTTTACATGACATTGATCCGACCATTATATATGTGAGATCAAGTTTTGATATCATTGTACTTGCTTGTATTTTTCTTGAGATATTTGATGTTTATGAGATGTTTCCTATATGATGTAGATGTATGGATCAGATATGTATGAGATGCACATGCTTTCCTTTATGATATGAATATGCAATTTTTGTTTTATGTTGATGTATGAACATGCAATGAATGCAATGGTAGAATACTAGAATGTATGCATATAGTGGATAAAATGAAATGCAAAGTGTAATGTATGATTTGAGTTATGCTTATAATGGATGCACATGTTATAGATATGAAATGTATGCATATGGATTTATGATGATGCAATGGATATGCAATGAATGTGGTACTAATCATCTCGTGTAGGATTGTAGCAATATATGACAAGTACTAATGAAAAAAAGATATGTTCAAAGATCGAGAGTGAGGACCGAACACTTGTGCAACCAAGAGGAACCTAGGACAAAAGATGAGAACCTTTGATGAAGAGAAGACAATCAAGAGAGCACCAAACATTGTCTCAATGCAAGCCTAGAATAAAAAATGCAAGCCTAAGCTAGACAAAACCCTAGGACTTGGTTGTTGGACTCCCTGTATTATCATCATAGAGCCTTTTAAGTTCAGATGGTTGCAAGATGCCACACAATCCTCACTGATATCACTATCATGAGAATATGAATATGACATAAGTCTTAGATTTGTCAAAATGAGGTGTAAGCATTAAGGCACAAAAAGCCAGAATAACTTGAACACCTATTCCTTTTGATCTAGCAAGTTAACATAAGCATTAGAGCATAGATGCTAGAATGACCTGAATGTTGCTTGCATACAAACACACCAGACATGTGAGAGTTCCTTCTTTTGCCAATGATTGCTCGCAGTGACCCTTACATTCACTTAGCAGGATGAGCGTTTATAATTTCACTTGTAGTAGAAAGAAGTCACCCAAAAGACAAGGAGAAGAACCAACCTCACCAAAGCATCTATATAAAAGGGGTCGAGGTATGCATGACCATCCAATACAAGATGGAGGCTCTTACAGATGGACACCCCTCTTAGATAGATTTTTTGGATCATTGGAACTAAACTAGCAAGTAGAAAGCAAAGAAAAGATCAAAGTAGACAAACAAGCACTCAAAGAAAACAAAGCTCAGCATGCCTCAGAGAACCAAAAATCTAGTCTTAGTTTCAGTTTAAAGTTCATGTTCAAATGGATTGGAGTCAAATCAGAAAGATGATGTTCAAAGTCTCGATGGGATAGTGACAATAGGTAGACGTAGTGAGAACCATTGGTGACCGTCGTGAGAGATGAAGTCTCAAGAAGATATCGGGAAACTACATGAAGTATCAGTAGGCAAACACAACAAGAAATGCTGATGATCGATACAAGAGAGATCCTTAAGGTGAGAAATCTTAGAGATACTAGTGAAACATTAGCAAGTAGACGTAGTGAGAACCACTGGTGACTGATGTAAGGGAGAGATCTTGAAAGAGAGAAGTCAAATGAAAGCTAGGTATTAGCAGGTAGACATAGTGGGAACCACTGGTGATCGATACATGAGAGATCCTCAAGGAGAGAAATCTCATAAGTAGCTAGGCATTAGTAGACAGACACAGTGAGAACCACTGGTGACTAATGCACAAAAGAGTCTCTGAAAGTGATAGGACAATGCCCCCTAGACCAGGTAGGTGCCCCCAAGCATTACCAGTTCCAATCTATGAAGAGTTGAGCAAAATCTTGAAGAAATACTGAAGGTGAAAGCATGAGCTAGAAAACCAAAGTGGGAAACAAACTAAAGTAGGAAATAAAGGAAGCAAACTAAAGCGAGAATGCAAACTAAAGCAGGAAACTAAGATCCAAATGATGTTGAGATGAGATATAGCTTTAGTAAACAAGTGGTGCCTATTTACCAGGTTTTCACCATCTTGGCAGAGATTCTATTTTTGCTACCATGACACCTATTTACCAGGTTTTCATCAATGGCACATTTTCTTCTGTTTCAATTTTTTTGTACTTTTCTCTTTTTTTGATTTTTTGTATTTTTGAATATCTCACTTTTTTTGTATTTTTTATTTTTTTAAATTTTTTTTGAGTATTATCAAGGCACCTATTTTCCAGGTTTTCACTAGGATAATAAATACATCAAAGTGCCTATTTGCCAAGTTTTCACTAAGATGATCATTTTTTCAGGACATTTTGCAATTTTTAGGATTTTTTGACAATATACCATTTTTTGGATTTTTTCAGGATCAATAAATATGTACAGGAGCATGTAGAGAATGTCATCTCTAGAACTTCTTCAGATGAAGAGCATTGATTGGATCTTTGAGTTTCTCTCCTTTAGTGGTGGAGAGTCGGTAAGCGCCATATCCAAATGCTGTAATAACAATGTATGGACCCTAGTTTGGTTCAAATTTTCCTTTCTAGACCCGCTATTGTTGATTCTTGGGGTTCTCTCTAAGGATGAGATCACCCACTTGGAATTGCCTTTGTCTGACTTTCTTATTGTAGGCTTTTGACATTCTCTTTTGGTATGCTCAAAGATGATCAAACGCCACTTTCTGACATTCATCTAGTAACTCTAGCTCTTGTAGCTAGGATATTCTAGTGTCTTCATTAGTGATGAGGCCCTTTAGAGAGACTTGCAATGTAGGAATCTTGACCTCACTAGGCAATACTACTTCTTCTCCATAAACCAAGGCAAAGGGCGTGGCCCTTGTTGGTGTTCAAATACTTGTTCTATAGGCCCATAAAGCAAGATTATTTTGGAGTTTCCAATCTCTACCAGATTTATGAACTGTTCTATGCAAGATTTTGAGAATTGTCTTATTAGAAGCTTCTGCTTGTCCATTACCCTAAGGATAATAGATAGATGACCAATGCTGAATAATCCTAAATTTGGCACACAACTCTTCCAAGTCCTTGTTCTTGAATTGTCCCCCATTGTTAGTGATAATGGATGAGGGTACACCATATCTACATATGATATAGTTTAGAATAAACATAGCCAAAGACTTGCCATCAGCTATAGTCAGAGGGACTGCCTCGACCCATTTGGTAAAGTAATCTATAGTAGTGATTATGAATTTGTGCCCTTTGGAAGAAGATGGGTGAATCTATCCTACCAAGTCAAAAGCCCATTGTTGAAATGGCTAGAAGCTAATGAGAGGAATGATTTCTTTAGCAGGAGCATGGATGAGATTCCCATGATATTAGCACTGCTTGCAAGTCTTTGCATATTGAACAACTTCTTTCTCCATATCCGGCTAGTAATAACTAGCTCTAATAAGTTTATGAGCTAATGTCAGACCACTCAAATGAGAGCCACATATACCTTCATGTACCTCAGCTAGCACACATTTGGACTCATTGGGTTCTAGACACCTAAGGAGTGTACCATCTAGACCCCTTCTATACAAGTCATTTTCTATGATGACATACCATGAAGCAGTATGAATGAGGTGACATTTCTCATTCCGGGTATAGGTGTCAGGAATGATTTGGTCACGGAGGTAGGAATAGATATGGTGGTAGTGAGATGAGTCATGTCTAATGATTGAATAGATCATCCTAGATTCATGAATGTCATAGGTGGGGTAGCATAATGTCTCCACTAGGAATTCATGTCTGAAGTTGTTTTTGGGCATCTATAACATTGAGGCAAGAGTGGCCATAGCATCAGCTACCTTATTGTCTACTCTTGGAATTTGCTGGAAAGAGATGTATGCAAAATACAGCTTGAGATCATCCACCATTCTTTTGTAAGGCACTAACTTGTCATCTTTTTTTTGATAGACATCATTAACTTGGTTGATGATTAACTGAGAGTCTCTAAAAACCTTGAGCTCATCCACATGCCATTCAATGGCTATCTTCATACCATTGATGAGAGCTTCATATTCAGCTATGTTGTTTGTGCAAGGAAACAACATCTTATAAGCTTTTGGCAATGAAAATCTTTGAGGTGTTATAAATAGAATGCCTACACCTGATCCTTGCTGAGTGAATGATCCATCAAAGAACATGCTCCAAGACTAATGTGTGAGAAGCATGATGGATTCATCTGGGAATTCAATGTTTAAAGGAGGGTGATCTTTCAGAGGAGCCTCTGCCAACTGATCAACAATCACTTGTCCTTTAATAGCTTTTCTTTCGACATACTCAATGTCAAATTCACTGAGGATCATAACCCATTTTGCTAATCTACTCGTGAGGGCAGCCTTGCTTAGTAAGTACTTTAGTAGATCAATTTTTGCAATAAGCCTTGTAGTGTGAGCCAACATATAATGCCATAGTTTCTGTGAGGAAAATACCATAGCTAGACAAGATTTTTCAATGATTGAATAATTCATCTCATAAGAGACCAATGTCATGCTGATATAATAAATAGCTTGCTCTTTGTTGTTCTAATCCTCTTGAGCTAGGAGAGCACCCAAAGATGTACTCATGGCCAAGATGTATAGTATAAGAGGCTTCCCATGAGTAGGAGGCATCAAAATTGGTGGATTAGCGAGATACTATTTTATTTGAGTGAGTCCCTTGTCACATTATTCATTCCATTCACAGGTTACACCTTTATGAAAAGTTTTAGTGAATGGTTGTGATTTGTTAGCCAATTGTGAAATGAAGCACTAGATAGATTGTAACCTTCCCTGAATTCCCCTCATTTGACTGATATTCTTAGGTGGAGGCATGTCCATAATAGCTTGCACTTTTTTTGGATCAACCTCTATGCCCTTAGCTAAAATAATATAACCCAAGAGTTTTCTGGGAGTAACACCGAATGCACATTTCTTTGGATTAAGTCTGAGACTAAATTGTTCCATGCAGTCAAGAATGGGACCCAAATCTACAAGGTAATTTCTTCATTGCATACTTTTGGCTAAAGTATCATCCACATAGTCCTCCATTGTCTTATGCATCATATCATGAAAAATGGTAGTGACAGCTCTCTGATATGTTGAGGATTCTTAAGCCCAAAAGGCATGACATTCTAGCAAAAGGTTCCCCAGGCACATGTGAAAGAAGTCTTTTCTTGATCTTCTAGTGCAATTTTTATTTGATTATAGCTAGAAAAGCCATCCATCAAGGAATACATCTCATAACCTACTGTCATGTCTACTATCATATCAATATTGGGGAATGGGAAGTCATCTTTTGGACATGCCTTGTTTAGATCTCAGAAATCTATACACACCTGAATGGATTTATCATGTTTGGTGATTGGAAAAATGTTTGAAATCCATTCGACATAATCAATCTCTCTTATGAAACCAGCTTTAAGGAGCTTCTCTAGTTTAGCTTTAACCAAAAGTGCCACGTGAGGGTGCATCTTTCGAAGCTTCTACTTAATAGGTTTGACACCTAGTGCAATGGACAGATGATGCATGATCAAATTGGGATCTAATCTAGGCATATTAGAGTAGGTCCATGCAAATTTTATTTTCTTGCTTTGAAAGAAGCTAGTGAACTCTTCCTTTTCTTTTGTAGATAATGACTGTGCTAGATGTATAATTTGTGGAGAAGCCTCTATGCCCAAATTTATTGGTTGTGTTGGCTCTATCAAAACTGATGATCTCTCTTGAAAATGGCTCAGGAGAGTCTCAAGTATCTCATCCTTGGGTGCCTCAAAGAGGTTTTCACCCTTAGATACATCTTTTATTTTTACTATTTTTGGCTCTGATACTGCCACAATGTGGTTTTCACCATCAGAGCAACTATTTTTTCTTCTTTTAATTTTTTGACTAAGATACTTGATATCCCCTTCTGTCATGCTAAAATTGTATTCCCTGGTGGAGGACATTATAGGTTCAATAGCATAGAGGTAACATGCTAAAGCATAGTCATTCTGGAATGTTAGGACTTCATTGGATGTGGAAGGGGAGTTCCAATTTATCAAATTGGGATGGCAAAGTGAAAGAGTAGTAGTGGCTGGATCAATTGCATTCATGATATAACCATCAAAAGCATGGATGAGCAAGCCAAGACCTAGAGCGATTTCATCCAAAGGAGCATTCGAATCCCTATGAGACCCTATGTCAGAAGTAGAGGACATGTTAACACCAATGGCATATAATTCATGTGTCCTAACGCTAGACCCTTCACATACTTTGAGAAGTCTTGCATATACATGAACAGTATCTATGTCTATATCAAAATTAGCATCAGATAAAGAGTCAAACTCATATTCATGTGAGTTAGTAATTGATGTGGGAATTCCATTAGCACTAGTAGCATCATCAGACTCATTTATATTTCTTGTGGCATTTAAAACTTGCTGAAGTTGTTCTTGTTCAAGCCACTTTTAAAAATGTGGTGGTTTGTATTGCTCACCTTGAAAACTAGGATCATCATTTAGTGTTGCTTTCCATTGATCATATGTGAATTGATAAATTAAAGAGGTCTCATTAGATTCAATATCTATCTCTACCATGTGGATAGGTGTGATAGGCTCATCAGGTTCTTCGAAGAATGCAGCAAGATCCGATGGTATGGGATAAGGAAAGATGTCTTCACCAGAGATGGCCTCTGGATTTACCTCTGGAGTAATATCTTCAAATTTAGGTTTAGGTTCAGGTTTAGGTGCTGATACAAATTTCTTTGTTCCCAAATGAAAGGGAGTCTTTTTAAAGCCTAAGCCAGTAGTATCTTTTGAGTGGCAACCCATAGCTTCAATGGGTTTAAGAAAACCATTATCATTCATTCCTATAGGACCACTCCCCTTGTATCCAAAGTTCTTCATGATTTTGAAGCCTTCACTATAGGGCTCTTGTTCTAAATTTGGAAGTGGAGTAGTCATTTCATGTGTTTCTTTCCCTTTATAGATCCAGGCTGTGATAGCTCTTTCTTCTTCCTCATCTTCTAAAGGTGTTGTAGCCTTGATAAAGGCACCATCATAAACTATCTAAGGAGAACTAGTGGCAGATTTTTTATTCTCAGAAGGTCTCCCATAAGAACATGGAGATGGAGGCAAAGCAACTAGAGATAGCACAGGTTCAATTTGGTATTCTCCCATGCTTGTATCTTTAAGTTTCAAAGTTTGTTCCATTTCTCTTAGCATAGCATCATAGAACTCAGTGGATTCTCTATTTGTTGGAACCAAACTATCAGTAGATTGTGCAAGGGTGTTGCAAGAATAATTGGTATAAGTAGGAACAGTGACTTCTGCACCATGGAAAGGAAACTTGATGCATTGATGGTAAGTAGATGGAACAACCTGCATCTCATGAATCTATGGTCTACCCAACAAGATGTTGTATGCAAGAGGAATATCAAGGACTTGAAAAGTAACATCTCTCTCAATAGGTCCTACATAGATAGGTAGCAAAAATAAGCCTTGGGATTTTCATTCTTCTTCATCATAACCTTTGATGGTAATCTTTTTGTAGGAGTCTATGCAATCCTCATCATAACCTAGCTGGGTAAGCAATTTGGAAAAATAGATATTGAGACCAGCACCATTTTTAATAAGCATGCAATAGACATGCTTGGGCCCTATCATGACCTCTATATGCAAGGGAGCATTATGTGGATGACTCAGAGAGTGATCATCTTCTTCAGAAAAGGACAAATAATGTGGTGAGGTTAAATGACCCACCATAGATTGGAACCAATTGAGATCAAGATCTTTGGGGACATTTTCCTCGGTGAGGGCTTTATCCAAAATTTTCCTGTGAGCAGGCGAGATTTTCAACAACTCAAAAATGGTAATCTGAGCATTGGTTCACTGGAGATGATCTAAGATGCTATAACTAGTGGTGCTAGGTGTAGGGGCCAATTTCAAGGCTTTATTGGTTGGACCAACAACGGTCTTGTCCATAGTTTGTTTCAGAGCATCCTTATCCATAGTTTGTTTAGGAGGATCGAGACCTCTCAAAAAAAATCTCCCACGTGATCGAGTAACAACATTAGCACAATCTTGAGTTTTTTCAGATTCAAACAAATGAGATGTGGAACTACACAAGATGAAAGGATTTCTAGGTTTGGGAGCATCACTGCTCCCCTTGGAAGTGATCATATCACAATACTCAACTCCAACAGGTTCAATCATGTTGATGACATTATCATTAGCAGTGTAGGTATAATTAACTTTAGCATTGGTATTCTTAGTTGTGGAAGACTCGCCTTTATCATGAGGAAGGAAAGGGTCCTTAAATGCCTGATGGTTTGAATTCTTGTTATGTTTGTCTACAAGAATGTCACAGTTATCAATGAGATCTTGAACCTTATGCTTTAGGTAAAGACAAGTAGATGTAATATGACCAATGTTTTGGTGATAGTCACAGTAGGCATTATCATTCCAATAATGGGGTAATGGTTGTGGATCATAAGGATGATTTTCCAAAGGAGTAAGAACCTAGTTCTATATAAGAGTTTTATAGACCACATCAAGAAGCTCTCCCAAAGGAGTAAAGTCACGCTTGGGTCGAGAGGCCCAAGGTTTATTCTTAGAAAATCTTGAAGTTTTCTAATTATCTATTGTGGTCTTTTCAATAGCCTTACCTGCTTGTATACTGGAAGTAAGATTAAAAATAGGCTTTGGAGACTTTGCAGTGACATTATCAACCACTCCATCATTTACCACATCTCTATTCTTGTTGACAACTTTTCCTTTATCCTTGCTTGTGGAGAATCCTTGTTTATTGTCCTTATTCAAAGTTAACTCTCCCTTTTTAATCATAAAGGCCTCTATCCTCATAGCCTATTTGATCATGTTGTCAAAGGTCAAGGGAGCTTGTAGTTGTACCTGGTATCCAAAGTCTGGTGGGAGATTGTCCAAAAAAAATCAAGTTTCTCAAATTTAGGTAACTTGTGTGGATACTTTGTACAAAGATGTCTCCATCTTTGGAGGAAAGATAAGAAAGACTCTCCCTATCATTGTTTCAAGTTACACAAGTCATGGATGTTGATAGGGTGTTGAATTTTGTGAGAATAATGCTGAAGGAAAAGATTAGTGATCTCATCAAAAGTCTTAATGCCAGGAAGCAATCAGCAAAACCATTCCATAGCTGGCCCACCCAAGCTACAGGGAAAGAGTCTCATAAGATCAATTTGATCATGCATAAATTCCATAGACAAGGCCCTCAAATCCCTTAGATGATCTTGGGGATTAGTTGTACCCATGTACTTGTCATATTTGGGCAACTCTACTCCTTTTGGAAAAGGAGGCATGCAAATACTTTTGTCAAAAGGAAAAGGACATATACTATCCATTGTGAATTGTTGTGTGGGCTTATCCTTGTCCTTTGCAAGTTGACTAATATTACTTTGCATATTATGAATCATCTTTTGTAGCTTAGTGGTTTCAGTCTCTTCCTCTTTAGCTACAAGTGTTTCAACTTGATAATTTGGAGGGAGTTTGGCTCCTTGTTGGGCCAACTCAAGAAAGTAATTTTCCTTTTCCTCTAAAAGGATGATTTCCATCATTTTAATAAGACTCTTATTAGCTTTGGTAGTGTCTATATCATGTTGAGTTATCACATCATTTTCATTCCCAAGGATCTCATAAATGCTCAGAATCTGATCTTGTTGCTGATCATCTTGGTTTTGATCGAATGGAGGAGGGCAATAGAAATACGTAGGTTGTCGATCACCTTGAGGTTTGTTTTGAGATTGATCATCATTGTGGGACTAATTTTGGTCATGTTGGGATTGACCATGAGGTTTCTCATTCTGAGGTTGAGCATGACATGGGTCATTAGAGGATTGACCATGGTACTAATTGTTTTGAGATTGGTCATAAGTTTGACTGTACTTGCCCAGTTGGAAGTCAAAAGGATCTACCATCTTTTAAGCATAAGTTCCTGTAGCAATTGAAGCCTCAGTAAAGTGATATGAATGATGCTGAAAAGGTGTAGCTAAGGTCACTTTTGATGAATGAATAGGATCGAAAGATTTAACAAATTCAAATGGGAAGATATTGTTAACAATATCAACAGGTTCAAATGAGTCACTATCTTCAGCAGGATCAATAGTTTCGATAATAGGTTCAGTCCGAGGAAATGGTCTTCCAAAGTTATGAAACAATGAATTGCCTTGGAAGAATGAGTTGTCTTGTTCTTGGAATGAGAAACTGAGTTGTGCTTCAAATAGTGGATTAAAACATTCCCGGAAGGTTGGAGGTGATGGTTGAGATGAACTATCTTTTAGAGTGCTCAATGAAGAATGTGAGGATCCCTCATAAAGTTTAGATTTTGCAATAGATTTGGGATGATCTATTTCTTGATTACGAGGTTTACTTTGACCTTGATTAGTATTCTAAATAGGGAAAGTCTTTCCACTCTGAGTCGTGATAGCCATAGATGAAGATGTGACAAGTGAAGACTTGAGATAATGCTAGACTCTATCTCTAAGATAACAAAAAGAAGGCAAATGGCTAGAATAGCCAAGATGCAAGATGGACCTAGTATGAGTCATCAAGAGAGTGGCTAGAATAGCTGAGATAAGACTATCACAATGTGAGGTACAAAAACGTAAAGAGATAAGGTGAACAAATGAGAGACAACATGAATCAAAGAAAATATCGATCGATTCCTAACTCAGGACACCTAGTTTCTAATAGTGAACAACATGAAAATAGAAAAATAGACCTCAGACAAAAAGAAGATCAGGAAAAAGTTTGACCAGTGAATGGGAATTTACTCTCTATTTTTGAAATCTAGGTATAGGTTCACACAAGAAAGTACCAGGTCACACAAGAAAACACCAAACTTCACGTGAAAGAACAAAGTCTCCCACGAGAAAGTGCTCTGAAAAGTGAAACTTCGAGTGGGAAAAATCCAAAGTCTGATAGCTCAACATAATTTTTGAGGTAAAAGCTAAATTTTGAGATACAGCCTGAATTGATGTCTGATAGAAAATCTAATTTCCTGACAGGTTTGCAGAATAGTTTAACCAAAAATCTCATTTTGAGGTTTCAAGCATTCATTTAAAGACACAAAGGCTTAGATCAAGTAGTTGTGATACAAGAAGTAGTCATTAATAGACCTATCAAGGACAAAGAAACTTGATAGCATTAGGGGAGTCTTTGTTTGATAATGATTGGACAATGTTTAAGACTCGATAACAAACACATAGCTTATCCCTACAAAAAAAATGGTGAGAAGCCAAAACCTTTTCCCCATTGCTTATGCGCATACATGCACCTCACACAACCGTGTCACCCCCTAGAGGGCGTCCATGTTTTTGGTGTTTCCAAGGACTCAATAGTATATGTTCAAAGGTTACCCTTGTGGCAAGGGCCAGTGTCATATACCACCTTCAAGCATCTAGGTGTATGCCTATGATGGGAATCTATGGGAGAGATTATTCCACCTCCCTGTGCAAAGATTATGACTCCTTTTAGAGGTGAACCAGGTAGGAAACTAACTAGGGAAAGTTCTTAGTGGGCTTCCATTCACACTAACCTTCAGTGCCCATGATACAGGGCTAGGGCCTCGCAGCCACACAAACACTTGAAAGCCATACAACCCCGCAAGCATGGCTAGGAGTGGCACCGCTCAATACAATAGACAAGGCCTTCTCAAAATGATAGTAGAAATCATGAGAATGAAGTTAACATGGTTTTTGAGTCTTTAGACTCAACAAAACATTCTTTATTATAGTGAGGTGGAATCACCGATGATAGGTGCATACTCACTTGGGTCATTCCTAGAGGTTCAACTTCCTACATGCCCTCTAAAGGTGACACAAATTGGCTTAGATCCGAGGGTTTGATTTTTTGTTTCTCTCAAAGAGAGAAGAGCATACTTCTCTACCTCATCACTTCACCCAAAAATGCAAAATAGATTCATCACCAAGTTAGTTTCACTCCACCAAATCCACATGCTTTTCAGTTTCTAGTTCTCTCAGAGAGAGAAGAGCATAATCCCCTGGCGAGTAGAAGTGCTAAAGATTCACTACCTCTCTCCACTTCCCCAAGAATTTTTCATATCAATAGGATCATTGGGTTTTCAGGTTCATTCATGGTCATCACCTCCATGTAATGAAGAGCCAAATTCCCTAGGCCACTATCAAAATTCTCAAGAAATTTTAACAGAGCCCTATTTAGACTATGTGAATGAAAGAAAGAAAACAAGCACAATGTTTTATGAGATCTTTGACTATCATCTTGCAATCAAACCATTAGCATGTTTCATGTTCTTTGAAAAACATCCTGCAGAAAACTATTATGCTGTGAAAATAATAGAGAAATGGAAATTAATCAGCAAACAGAAACTATTAGAAATTTGGAATCAAAAAATAGAGATACTGAAAATCTTTAAAACATTGGAGTCAAATCTCATGTGAGGAAGTACTCCATAGCAGGTGAGAAAGCACATGATGCTACGTGAGGATGTGAAAGTTCACGTGAGAGAGTGCTATTGAGAGCAAAACTTCATGCTATATGCTTTGGATTCTTGAGTGAGAATTCGTACACAGGACAGTATGGACGCACGACAAAGCTCAAATTTCCTATCAGAAAAATCAAGAATGAGGCCAAAAATTGATCTTTTCTACCCCACGGTGGGCACCAAAATGTATGTGGTTGACGCGAACCTCAAATCCAACTACACATGCAACATAGTCATTACTCATGCAATCGAATCACAAAAATGAGTATGGATTACTCAATTCAAAATTCATGGTGAAGCGACCTATTGCCTCCTATGTAGATGGGGTGTTTAATTTTCTCTCAGAATGAGACCCCAACAACCATTAGACCAATACTACAATGGAGGATTTGAAAGCTAGAATGATAAGAAAAGTACAATTAATCTAAAATGAAGTGCAGATTTTAATCTAATAACTTGAAAGTAAATATAAAATGTAGATTCTAGTCTAAAGAACTTGAAATAAAGATGTAAACTAAGCTAAGAGCCAATAAGAAAAATTAATCTATTATGAGATGCAATTACACTTTTAAATGAAGATTAGTCTAATAATGCAATAAAAGCTTGAAAGATATGAATAAAAGTGAGACAAAATTTTTCTATAGTTTATGTACTCTCAAAATTTCCATGTCTTGAATGAAGAATGAGGTTCAAGATATAGGCATGCTTGGAAGAGGAATGAAGAGTTTCTTGATTCGAAACGATGGACTCTTCATTTCCAATGGAGGAGAAAGAGACAAATATTAGAGAATTACTTAATTAAAGAAATGGATTATTGCCACATGGGTGACTCTTTGAATATTTGATTTATTAAATGCAAATATGATAATCCATTTGAATAACCAAGTAATTTATTAATTCCTTTTATGGGTATTTAGCTAAAGGGGTGAGTTTAATTTAATTTAAAGCACTCAATACTTTAGAATTAAATTGATTTATCATAGGGGTAATTTAGCTAATAAAAGTTGAAGACTTTAGGAATTAATTATAATATTTGATTAATACAATTTTATGGTTTTTGCAATTGACATCAAGTCAAATAAAGTCAGGTAGGAGAGAGAAAATTGCCTAGGAAAGTAGGACTTTGAAGATGCAAAAATTCAAGGAAATGCACCAAAATTGATTGAAATTGATAGGTGCCAATTTTGGGGTATTACATCTACATAAGACTTCAACACCATATGTTTTCATCAATGACAAAAATATAGTCAACACAGGCTTGCTGACAAATCTCCAATAGATACAACTATCTCAAATCAGCATGCAACTTCTTAACTCCCAAATGAGATGCATAATGTTCTCTATTAGAATCTAGCACAATAAAATCTCACAAGTCACTAGTAGAAGGTACATAGATGCATCCCCTATGAGGTGTAGTCCATCAGACTCTAGTGAGTACTTTGCAAATCACCCCTCAAGAGGTCTCTGGGAATGGATAATCTAACAAACTTCAACATACACCTCATCCTCTAGAAAATGATGCAAAATGTTCTCTCTTAGATCTGTACTAGTAGTCGTAGATGAGAGCTCATGTCATCTCCTACTCAAGGCATCCAAAACTACATTATCCTTCCCCTTGATGTTGTGAACATCAAATACTTGTATAAGAACTCCATCCATCTCTTCTACCTGACGTTAATATTAGGCTATGTAAAGATATATTGTAAGCTCTGGTGATTTGAATGAAGCTCAAATTGATGACCTAAAAGGAAGCGTCACCATCTCACTAAGGCATAAAACAATAATGTGAGCTCTAGGTCATGAGTCTTTATCTTCCTAGACTCGAAAGCTATAGGCCGACCATCCTACATAAGGACTTCTCCTAAACCATCCAATGAAGCATCTGTGCATACAACAAAATATTCTGAAAGATCTGGCACACTAAAATTGATGCACTAGTGAGGGCTCTCTTGAGCTCTTGAAAATCTCTCTCACACTTCTCTATCCACTCATACTTCTTCCCTTTTCTCTAAAGGGAATTGATGGGATATGCTACTCTAGAGAATCCTGCCATAAAATACCTATAACAACCTGCTAGGCCCATAAAAATGCTAACCTCAGTGACACTGGTGGGTTCCGACTAATCTATAATGGCTCTAATATTTGATGGGTCCATAGAGATCCCATTTCCAGATATAGCATTACCAAGATAATGCACCTCTAGTCTAAAGAAAGCACACTTTGATAGGCTACCATATAACTGATTCTCTCTTAAGAACTAAAAAATCTATCTCAGATGGTCCTCGTGTTCCTCCTCATCGTGAGAATATATCAAAATGTCATCAAGGAACACTACCACAAAATTATCCAAGAATGTACAAAATACTCTGTTCATGAGGCTCATGAACATTACTAGAGAATTCATGAGGCCAAATGACACCATGGTGAACTTGTAGTGACCATACCTCATACAAAAAGCATTCTTGTAGATATCACTCTCCACAATCCTCAATTGATGGTACCCTAACTTTAGATCTATCTTCAAGAATAATTGGACATCTTGTAACTAATCAAAAAATTCATTGCTTGGGGAGTGGGTATCAATTCTTAATAGCTACTTTATTCAGTTATCGATAATCAATTCACAATCTAAGTGACCTATCCTTCTTCTTCACAAAAATCATTGGTGCACCCCAAGGTGATACATTAGGTTGAATATGCCCTTTCTCCAAGAGCTCTTCTAACTAAATCTTGAGCTCACTGAGCTCATGTGTGGTCATCTTGTAAGGTGCTCTAGATACAGGCTTGGATCCTCACACAAGGTCTATATGAAAATAAGCTTCCCTAGGTGGTGGCATACCAGGTAACTGAGAAGAAAACACATTGGTAAACTCCTATAGGATAGGATAATCCTCAAGCAAGGGTTCACCCTATGAATCCTCCTCTCTATCACTAATGGTGATGGTGAATGACTGGCATCCCTTTTGCATGCACCGCCTAAGATGCATAATGGAAATCATGTGAAGAGATACGGGTCTCTGTACCCCAAATATCACCATAGGAGTACCATGATTATCAAAACACTCAACCCTCTTCTGTCGACAATCCATCTTAGCGTTGTGGGAATATAGCCAATCCATGCCAAGAAATACATTGTAAGAACCTAGAGGGGTAATGTGGAGATCAAACATCATGATCATGTCACCAATCCAAATTTGACAACTGCAAACTAAGGAACTAATAGACAATCTAGCTCTTGAGGCTAACTCAACCTCCCAACTAACATCTTATCTAACTGCCACCAACCCGCAATGCTCCACTACATATGGAGATAAAAAGGAGTATGTGGATCTTGAATTGAAAAAGATAGTAATACTGATACCCTAAATAATACATGTGGCCTCAATGACCATGGCTTGATGCTCTTCCTAATAGTTATCAACTGCTGCAAATACCTTGTGAGACCTACCCATATCACCTAATGTTGACTCAGAAGTTTCTCCTCTCTGACTGCCCACTGTCTATCCCTGTGGGAACTCTCTTGCTAGGTGCCCCATACCACCACAAGTGTACCATGGTCCACATGTCTATACTTTTAATCCTTGAGACTGAGGCTATTGCTGGTCTCCAATCTAAATGAATCCATTGTATCCACCCTGTTAACACATGCAAAAAATTTCATGGCTCCTAGTCTTTTCCCCTGGTCCCTATAGTGTTTTTCCTAGTCTCTAGCCTAGAAACCCTTGTCAAAGTTCAAATAACTAGCCGTTGCATGGAAAAACCCTAATTTTCCCCGGCCATGTTATATTTTAACATTACCTTTTCCTGTCACTTAAAATCTGAATAACCCATGTGCTAAAAGGTTGTGACCCCTTGTTCTATTTAAGCGGTTTGTTGCATGATCGCATAGGCCATTTTCAAGCTATGTGATCATGCGACTAAGGTTTGTTGTCAGGGCCCCTTTTATATTTCCCTATGCCTAAGTCTCCTGGGATTTATTTTCCTAGGTGTTACCCTTTAATAATGTGTGGCTGTCACATGTTTTCATGAGCTTCTTTCAGGCTATGTGATCATGCGACAAGGTGCCACCTATCCTGGTGGGCCCATTTATGGTAGCTGAGGTGGTGGCTAGTTATTGGTCACAGGGCAGTGAGTTGGAAAGTTGTCAGCGGGACCTGATAGTTCTCAGATTCTTGAAGATGTAATGGTGGTCGTGTGTTTGCAAGGAATCTTTCCAAGCCATACAAACATACGACTAGCCATTGATCTTACAGTGGAGCTTAATGTGGAAACAAAGTGGGACCATTGATAGATTTTTCATAGGTGGAGGCTTTTCATTGGTCGACAAGTTTGTGACATGGAATGTTGTCAGTGGGTCTGGGCATTTAAAGTAGATGACGGCAAGTGGATGCTAAGTAGTTTGTCTCATGTTTGCATGAGTTTCTTTCAAGCTATGCAATCATGCAAAGAGGCCATTAGACTATCTGCTAATGAAGATCGACAATCAGGTTTTAAAGTGAAATAATTTAACCATTACAACATGAATTTGAATGTTTTCGTGGGGTTTTTTCACCAGGGTTTGTTGTGGTGGCCATATAAAAAAAAGGGTTGTTTAGAATTAATTCTTCCAAGACAGTTGCAGTCATAAATTGATGTTGAAGATATGGGTTGCTACGCAGATCAGATTTTCTTGCCTGGGGTGCCATGCTTGATGAATACAAATGACAATTTTTTGATAGCAGGTGGCTAGAGTTTTGATTTTATCAGAGATTTCCATGACTGGCACAGACATGTTTTTATGGAGGCCGACTCTAGCATTTAATTCTTGTTTCCTGCAACAAGAAGTTAGTTGAATTTTTATCTGCAGTTAACCTTGACTATGAAACCAATGCATTTGTACATCAGATTTGATATGATTTTCTAAGGTTTCTTGGGTTTTCTTGCATTTTTTACTTCTTGTTGTACTTGGTTGTTGCAGACCTAGTTTTTCCCTAAATGATCCTTTGCTTGTTGCAATCCTTGTTCCTATAAAATGATTTTCAAGATCATTTAGAAGGGTTCAAGTTTTCCTCTGAGAGTTGAACCAATGAATGTTCTACCTTGTAAATATTGCTTTCTTCTGTACATATAGGGTTCCCTCTTTCCTTTCTGGTTTGGAGAATAGAATACATGTTGTAACAGTTTGTCTTATGTATGAGATTCAATATATTTGTATTGTTATCAGATTATCTCCATTTGAGTTTTAGACTTATTGATTGAAGCATCAAGGGTGTTTTAGCCTTTCTATTTGCATTTCCTATGTGTCCGCAATAGAGTTGTTTTCATAGAAGCAACTAGGTCTAGGACTGGTTTTCAAGTGTGTATGAGCTGAGGTATCAAGGGTGTCTCATTCTTGTCTTCTAGTAGATGATGGTTAATGTATTACTTGTTTATAGGTCTCTTATAAGGGGAGGGTTAAAATCCTTTGAATAGGTGATAACATATTTGGATACACAAGTGGTTTGATAATGTATGGTCTGGTTAATGGTGTATGATTGATGTAAGGCATTAACATATTTGAATATATTGTCTTCTTGTTTCATAGCTCTCTGTTGCAGTAAGGTATTTGACTCTGTTGTCCATTGGATAAGGCACTGGTTTATGAGAGACTAAGGGTATTTCAAGGGTCCATTCAACCCAACATAAATCCTTCAAATCAAATACCTTTCCCTTTCATGTTGGTAGTAGTAGTAGTAGGAGGTCCCTCCTCTAGGATTCAGACTCATTCTATGAAAATAGGGTTGTTGCATTAGATTTGGTTTCATTGGGGTATTGGGTACCCATAGGGATCTGAAAACTATTCCACAATAATCTATCTGCAGGCCTTTTACTTACCAAAAGGATGTCATGAGCGTGCAGATAAGGCAATACCTACCTGAGTGATGTGGAGCTCGAAGAAGAAGGAGGATTCCTTTCAATCCTCATCAATTGGACTATTTTCTTGTCAAACTTGAGTGTCTGACCTGAGTTTCAAGCCCATTTATTGATTCAAGTTTGGTCCTGCAAGGAAAAGCTCCAACAAGATGCCGACTCTACTGGGGAAGAAGTAAAAGACAACAAGCTTCCTTACTTGGCTGGACTATCCTAGAGTTTGGTTATATGATCATAGAGTCAAAAGTAAAAACAAAGCATTTGCTAACATCTTCTCACTACATGTTGAGTGGTGACTCTAAGTTCTCTGTTTGATCAGTGCAGTTTCTAATAAACAGTGAACTCTAGTGAAGTTTTGGTTAATTGGAAGAGGTACAAAGAAAAGTACAATATTTTCCTCTTCAAGGAGGTGGCAACTCTACAAAGAAATGAACTTGATGGAGCTACATGATGAGCTCTAGATCTGCCCTACCTTCCAGTCAACAAAGTTCCTACTACAGAACTTCCAGGTATTTTGGTTTTCATATGTCTTCTCTTTATGAAAATCAGTTGCAAAAAATATGTCCCTATCAAGTGTTTACCACTGTATAAAGGGATGAGTAGTAATGGGCAATTCCTTATAGAGGAATATAGGCCCTTTTGTTTTGATGGCATAGAAGGTGCCCCTAATGAGTTCCCTACTAAGGTTGAGGAATGCTTGCCTAGATTCCTAGCTAGTGGATCTATTTCTGAAAGCTAGCATATGACCTCATGGGTCTTTTTGGTGAAATGGATATTGAATATGAAGATGTTGCTATGAGGCTACTTGTGTAGACATTTTCTAATGGTGCAAGGAAGTGGTTCCTGTCCTTGCCTTCATGTTCAATCCCTTCTTGGGATGTGTTGAGAGCTAAGTTTGTTGAGCATTTTGATAGAGTTGCTGTTCTCAAGAAGGAATTAGCAAAGATAAAAATGGAGAACTGGCAGTTAGAGAAGGACATAAGATTGCTAAGACTGGTGGTTCCTGATGATTATCATGGGGAGGCTAGTGTTTCTGATGTTGATTCTCATTTTGTAGAAGATATTGATTATGAAGCCGACATTGAGGTCATGCATATGAGAGTGCTAAAGATGAATTTGAGGATGGCAATATTTCCTTTTTGTCTGCAGATTATTTTTCTTGTCAACATGAGAAGGTAGTTTTCTTGTCCCGGTATGATGATGTTTTGTGTGAAGGGTAGAATATTAGATATGATGCAGATGATGATTCCTGTAGTGATTGCTTCACTCAAGATGATTTAAAGATAGAGATGTTTGTCCTTGTTCTTGACAGGGATGATGTTTGCAATAGGGGTGAAGATGAGGAAGATGAAGACAAGGCCCAAAGTCCATTAAGTAGTGAAAGGATTTCAGCACTCTTGGCTAAGGAGTTCCAGAGGTATGCACCTATTTTGGACTTTGATTTGTAGCTCCCCTATGATTTATCCTTTGACATTGATAATGAGGTCAGTGTTCAAAGTGATAGTGATGATCCATTTTCACCAGAGATTCCCTCATGTAGTGACTCTACAAGAGAAGAGGTAGAAGGACATGACAGTATGTTTTCCTATCATAGAAATTGTAGTGATGAACAAGTTTCTTGTTTATATCCTTTTCCTTCTTTTGATAAATATGACAGTGATGGTGACAGTATTGAGGACCTTGTCTTCAATGATTGAGACATAAACTCTTTTGATGGAGACAATAATGTAGATCAGTTGTCCCACTATCACAATAGTTTTGAAAATGACCTTCACTTGGTTCATGATTCAGTTCATGAAGACATCAGGGAGGGACCAAGTTGCTCAGTGGCTGAGGCAATGTGTGAGGGTGAATTTGAGGATCCAGGTCCTTCTCAACCAGGTATTTTTGTTGTAATGCATGGTGAACTATATGCTCTATTTTCTGATGCATTACTAGATGAGTATTTTATTTTTTCCAGTCATCAAAAGGAAGTAAATGATGTTCCTTACTTCTTGGAGTATGAATGTAATGATTATGACTGGAAAAAATTGGGTAGTGATCAATACAATTTTGTTCTTCAGCCCATGGTTATTCATGTATATTGGCCACAAGGTGATCAGGATAATTTCAGGTGGTTGGTCACATATGTAGATGAAAATCAAATTTTTGATTTAGGAGGGTCACTGGTTTTCTTTTAGTGGCTTGGGGCCACCAAGTAAAATTGTAAAATTTTTGTAAACATTTGTAGATATCTTTTCCTTTCTGTTGTGTGTTTCTTTTCTTGTTCCCTGGTTTGGTTGCCAATTTTTGAGGCCTGTGGGTGGTCTGCTTTTCCCAGAGATCTAAATCCTTGCTATGCCTACAAGAGGCATACATCCCCAACTGGAACCACTATTAGCACATGCAAAAAATTTCATGGCTCCTGGTCTTTTTCCCTGGTCCCTGTAGTGTTTTTCCTAGTCTCTGGCCTAGAAACCCTTGTCAAAATTCAAATAACTAGTCGTTGCATGGAAAAACCCTAATTTTCCCCAGCCCTGTTATATTTTAATGTTACCTTTTCCTATCACTTCAAATTTGAATAACCCATATGCTAAAAGGTTGTGACCCCTTGTTCTATTTAAGTAGTTTATCGCTTGATCGCATAGGCCATTTTCACACTATGCGATCATGCGACTAAGGTTTTTTGTCGGGGCCCCTTTTATATTTCCCTATGCCTAAGTCTGCCAGGATTTATTTTCTTAGGTGTTACCCTTTAATAATGTGTGGCTATTGCATGTTTGCATGAGCTTCTTTCAAGCTATGCGATCATGCAAAAAGGTGCCACCTATCCCAGCAGGCCCGTTTATGGTATCTAAGGTGGCGGCTAGTTATTGGTTGCAGGGTAGTGAGTCGGCAAGTTGTCAGTAGGACCCAAAAGTTCTTAGATTCTTGAAGATCTAACGATAGTCGTGTGTTCGCAAGGAATCTTTCCAAGCCATGTGAACATACGACTAGCCATTGATCTTACAGTGGAGCTTAATGCGGAAACAAAGTGGGACCACTGACAGATTTTTCACAGGTGGAGGCTTTTCATTGGTCGGCAAGTTTGTGACATGGAATGCTATCAGTAGCTCTGGGCATTTAAAGTAGATGACGATGAGTGGATGCTAAGCGGTTTGTCACATGTTTGCATGAGCTTATTTCAAGCTATGTGATCATGAGCCGAGGCTGTTAGATTATCTGCTAATGAAGATCGATGGTTAGGTTTTAAAGTGAAATCATTTAACCATTGCAACATGAATTTGAATGTTTTCACGGGGTTTTTTCACCAGGGTTTGTTGCGGTGGCTATATAAAACAAAAGGGTTGTTTAGAATTAATTCTTCCAGGATAGTTGTAGTCAAAAATTGATGTAGAAGATATGGGTTGCCATGCAGATTAGATTTTCTTGCCTGGGGTGCCATGCCTAATGAATACAAAGGAAATTTTTTTGATAGCAGGTGGCTAGAGTTTTGATTTTATCAGAGATTTCCATGACTGGTACATGCATGTTTTTATGTAGGCCAACTCTGGCATTTAATTCTTATTTCCTGCAGCAGGAAGTCAGTTGAATTTGTATCTACAGTTAAGCTTGAGTATGAAACCAATGCATTTGTACATCAGATTTGATCTAATTTTCTAGGGTTTCTTGGGTTTTCCTACATTCTTTACTTCTTGTTGTACTTGGTTGTTACAAACCTAGCTTTTCCCTAAATGATCCTTTGCTTGTTGCAATCCTTGTTCCTATAAAAGGATTTTCAAGATCATTTAGAAGGGTTTGAGTTTTCTTCTGAAAGCTGGTTCCATGAATGTTCTACCTTGTAAATATTGCTTTCTTCTCTGCATATAGGGTTCCCTCTTTCCTTTCTAGTTTGGAGAATAGAATACATTTTGTAACAGTTTGTCTTATGTATGAGATTCAATATATTTGTACTATTATCAAATTGTCTCCATTTGAGTTTTAGACTTATTGATTGAAGCATCAAGGGTGTTTAAGCCTTTCTATTTGCATTTCCTATGTGTCTACAATAGAGTTGTTTTCACAGAAGCAACTAGGTCTAGGACTAGTTTTTAGGTGTGTATGAGCTGAGGTATCAAGGGTGTCTCATGCTTGTCTTCCAGTAGATGCTGGTTAATGTATTACTTATTTATAGGTCTCTTCTAAGGGGAGGGTTAAAATCCTTTGAATAGGTGATAACATATTTGGATACACAAGTGGTTTGATAATGTATGGTCTGGTTAACGGTGTATGATTGATGTAAGGCATTAACATATTTGAATATATTGTCTTCTTGTTTCATAGCTCTTTATTCCAGTAAGGTATTTGACTCTACTGCCCATTGGATAAGGCACTGGTCTATGAGAGACTAAGGGTATTTCAAGGGTCCATTAAACCTAACATAAATCCTTCAAATCAAATACTTTTCCCTTTCATTTTGGTAGTAGTAGTAGTAGGAGGTCCCTCCTCTAGGTTTCAGACTCATTCTATGCAAATAGGGCTGTTGCATTAGATTTGGTTTTATTGGGGTATTGTGTACCCATAGGGGTCTGAAAACTATTCCACAATAATCTATCTGCAGGCCTTTTACTTACCAAAATGATGTCATGAGTGTGCAGATAAGACAATACCTGCTTGAGAGATGTGGAGCTAGAAGAAGGAGGATTCCTTTCAATCCTCATCAATTGGACTATTTTCTTGTCAAACTTGAGTGCCTGACTTGAGTTTGAAGGCTATCTATTGACTCAAGTTTGGTCCTACAAGGAAAAGATCCAACACACCCCTAGAGGACTACTGAGTCCTAGCTAACTCTGTGTAAGGGGCCCGTGACCTCTGATCCTGCCTAGGACCCTGAGACTACCATTGCTCAGGCTTAGAGCCCTATTTTTCCTGAGATGATTTCTACCTAGAATCCTGTTGGGGTCACTACTGAGACTATTGGCCCTTAAAGGACTCAATTGAATGTCCCTAATTCCCCTTACAAGAGGGTCTTTGCTATCATGATGACTAGGTAGAGTGGTTTTATTTCTGAGACCGATCCCTAGAGTCCTGTGTCTTACCACGAATGTCATTGACAACTAGGGCCCTCTCAACTGCCTCTCTAAAAGTGGTAGGGAATGCTAGTATGACTAGACCCTGAAGAGATACATTAAGACCCCTAATGAAGCAATGGAAATGTAGCTTCTCATTATTCATGTAGTCTGATGAACTACAACTGATTGAATACCTGAATGAGTTGAAGATCAGTGATTAGAGATCACCGAGTACTGAAATGATATGTAAGATAATTAAATCAGTCATTATGTTGTCATTCATGTCAACTAGTTTTGACAGTACTTATCATTTGGTTGCAAACATCTAAACATATGTAAAGAGGAGAGAAAAGATGAAGAACTGAGATATCTACATAGAGAAAGATGGATATGATAGATGAGGATAAGGAATACTTTGGGTAACTTATTGATGAGTCTATGACTTCATATTGTTGACTTGATTATGTTGCATTAATCTATTATGAAGATGGAAGAAAAATGTACAAGGAAATGTGGTCGGTAAATGAATCACTTCAGTATACACTAAGCCAGTTTAGTGTATACCGAGTGACAATATTAACCGAGCTTGTGTTCGCTGACACATTTCTTTGTTAACCGAGTATGGATGAAAGTATTAAATGCTTAGTTTAGCTGACATAATTTGATGAGATGGAAATTGTTATGATTTCAAGATTGAGGATAAAGTTTGTTATAAGATCCATGATTGAAAAAATTTAGAGAAGATCTAAAGGATGGAATTGAAATGTGTTACTGACAAAACCGCCAAGGAATGTTTAAGAGGCAAAATAAATGAAGGAGAATAATTGGAAAAATTTGATGGTTGATATGAAAATGGTTTATCTATCTATATAAGAGATATGAGTTTCTTTATTGAAACATGCTAGAAGAAATAAGACTGTAGAGATTTCACGTGAATATAGTTTCATGCATGTTTGATCAGACTGATTGAAGGAGAACCAAACTGCAGAACAATACCGAGTGTCAGAGAGCTATTACTGAGTGAAAGAAAGTTGAGGAAGTGAAATGATATATTGATAAGAGGATTTGTATGGGCTTATAATAGATCTAAACATTGAAAAATTGAGTTGTATTGTAATCAGATCAACTACTATTTCAATTTAACCATTGATACAGAAAAATCTCTTAACTGAGTGGACTTCACCATCTTATGTTATGCCCCTATGTCATTCAATGAATGTACATTGTTATTCTATCAACCCCATAGTGAATGTTGGTTGAATGATAACTGTTAGTCTTAAATCCTCTAACAAGGTCACACCTAATAGTGTGTTTGTAACCTTTAACAAGGTTGGCTCTTCACTGAGCTCACTTCAGAAGAGTGAAAATTATTTTGGGTTACCGGTCCCAGGTGGTTTTTTCCTTAATAGGGTTTCCACATTAAATCATTATGTTATGTGTTTATGTGATGATTTTTTTATTGTCATACTTTACATACTACATATTTGATGAAGGGTACTCCCCTTAATACCACAAACACATAATAGAAACATAGAAATAACAACAATTTCCAAGAATAGAAAATGGGCTTCTTATTATCTCCACAAGTGTGGAATTACAAATTTTAGAATTACAATATGCAAAGCCACATGGGCATTCCCCTTACAATATTCTATAAGACAAAGCCTCGAATCATTATCCAGATCTACCCAAAACTGCCTAGACAACACTACGAGCCTTCTTTATATAGGAAATTTCCACCGCCCAAGAAGGTTCAAAAATTTAGCCCTTAGGGCTGACCAAACTTAGAATTATTTTATTTTTCAATTTATTACATCAAATTCAGCTCAAAATAACTTTTGAAACCTGAACAAAAATTTTGAAGGAAATTTATTTTTCACTATTTCAGGTGGCCCGACTTCCGGAGACCATAAGTCATCACCCATTGACCCGATTGACTATTATGACCCCAATTTGGAAAGGGCATGAGGAGATTTACAGTACCTAACTCGCACAAGCCCTAGAAAGCCAAAGTTTCAACCTCATTTGCTGCCTCTAAAGCCTTCAAAATTGAGTTCAAAGTTTCTGTACCCTACTACCAATACCAAAATTTTTCAATATGTTCAAAACTAGACTTGATCTAGCAATGAAACTTTATTGGCAGGCTGATATGACTAAGATGAACCTCCACATGTGAAATCAAAACATTTTGAGATCATATGACCAAATTACTAAAAGTAGCAAGTTTCCATAAATAACAGCTCTGCACAAGATAACCCTTATTGAAAAGAAACCAAAAATATTTTTGGGTGATGCAAGATTGCTCTTACACCCAGGATGCTCCTGCATCAATATTTGATTTGGTTGGTAATCACTATGAGTTAATTAACTAGTAATCGGTAAAGGCATAGATAGTTTAGTAGTTTATGTTACCAAGCTGCAAAATTTGTTGAAATTGTTTAAAGTGTTACATCTTTGTATTTGGGACTGTAGGATAATTGATCTAACTGATTCACCCCCCCTCTTAGTTATTCTAACAATTGGTATTAGAGCATTGGTTTCTTGGAACAAAGTTTTAAGGACTTTAGTAGAAAGATCACAAGATGTATAAGAGGGAAGTGCCGAAGCTAAACAAGGACAACTTTACTATATGGAAAAGTCGAATGAAACTTCACATATTTGGAATCAGAGATTCTGCCTTACATCTACTTGAAAATGGCTACTTACAACCACCAACTAGACCTTTGACTCTTGATCAACTAAAAGATTGACATGAACATAACATGACTATGATAGAGATTGCTTCTTCTCTATTTGATGCTGAATTTGAGGATATCAAAGATTGCATTACTTTGAAGGAAATGTGGGACAAACTTTCTCAAGTCTATGGTGGTGATGTTGATGTCAAGAGACCCTAAGCTGAAAGCATAAGAGGCAAGTTTGATGATATGAAAATGAAAGAAGGAGAAAACATAGTACAATATAAAAACTAAATAAAGGAGGTAGTCAATGCTATTAGAGGATCTGGTGGTGTCATTGATGAAGATATAATGGTAAGTAAAATTCTAAGAACCTTGTTGCCTGCTTATGCAATCAGAATATCTACTATACATGAAATGAGGTCTGCACCTGGCAATATTCTTACTCTTGATAGTCCATTTGGTAAGCTAACAAATTTTGAGTTGAACAATTTTGATAATAGTGTTGTACTATCTGTTGAGTCTACTTTCATGTCTTCTCTGAAGATCGGTAAGTCTAGTAGTAGACATAATATGAGGAATGACAGTGATAGTAATACTGATGATGAGCTTGATGAACTTGAAGGTCTTATGGCCTAGAGATTACCTAAAGGTAAAGGTAGATATAAGGGTAAATTACCTTTAGCATGCTTTAACTGCAAAGAAGTTGGCCATATTGCTGCTAGATGCCTGAATAAGAAAGAAGAATATAGAAACAAAGATCGATCTGGTGAAGGAATCTATGGAAGGAGAAACAATAGAAGTAACTGACACTACAAAAGAGACAACCAAGATCACAGAGATAAGGGTAGAAAGGTATGTTACTTTGCTGAAGAGAATAATACTGATGTTGACATAGATAATGATGTTGAAGTAGTATTTGTTGCGATGAAGGATGATTCTGAGGAAGAAGAAAGGTATGTAGAAACAACACTCATTTCTAAAGTTAATAAAAATGATACTTGGATCATAGATAGTGGCTGTACACATTGCATGACTGGTGATGAAGAAAAATTTGATCATCTTGAGCATTATAATGGAGGATCAGTAAGAATGGGTAATGATACACCATGTATGGTTAAAGGAAAATGATCTTTATTGATAAATGATAAAATAAAATGTGATAATTCTTATTGGGTAAAAGGACTAATTAAAATTTTCTAAGTGTGGCACAACTTAACAACTCAGGTCACCAAGTAGCTTTTGAAAGAAAGACGGTAAATATATTTGATGAAAGTGGAAAGCTTTTCGGAACAGGAGGACAATCAAAAGGTAACTTATTTTATCTTGACAATGTTGAGATTTCTTATTTACTAGTGAAAAATGAGGATGCATGGGTATGGTATAAAAGGTTATGTCATGTAAATTTTGATAACATGATTAAGATTAGTAGAAAGAAAAAGATTAGATGTCTACCTAGCCTAACAAAGCCTGATCATGTTATGTGTCATAAATGTCAAAAGGGGAAAATGAAAAAATCTAGTTTTAAGAGTAAAGACTATTCAACAAAAAGAATCTTGGAGTTAGTTCACACCGACCTATGTGGTCCCATGAGAACTCAGAGCTACTATGGAGATAAATACTTTATTCTGTTTGTTGATGATTACACTAGATTAATGACTATCATGTTTTTAAAAGAGAAATCTGAGGCATCTAAAATGTTTAAATGGTACAAAGGAAAAGTAGAAAAAGAAACTAGGAAAGAACTAAAATGCTTGAGGCCTAATAGAGATGGTGAGTTTATTTCTGATGAATTCACTAACTATTGTAATGAGCATGGCATAAAAAGATAGGTTTCAACATCAAGAACATCGTAGTAGAATGAGATTGCTAAAAGGAGAAATAGATCAATTGTTGATTGTGTGAGGACACTGATGATAGAAAAGAATGTTGCACAAGTATACTAGAGAGAGGCAATTAGCACAATTGTATATGTCCTGAACCAAGTACAGTTGAAGAAAGACACAAACAAAACACTCTACGAGTTATGGTTTGGTTACACACTGAGTGTAAGTTGCTTCAGAATTTTTGGTAGAAAATGTTTTATTTTGAAAGATGATAGGAACGGGAAATTTGAATCTAAAGGGGATGAGGGAATATTTCTTGGATATTCTACTAAAAGAAAAGCTTACAAGTGTCTGAATAAGGTTACTAATAAGATGATTGAAAGTGCTAATGTCAGAGTTAATGAATTTGATGATAAAAATGATGAAGAAAGCACTAAGGAGATAAAAGAATATGGTAGATTCACTTATATTGAGAATCCACAGTACCTACCAAAGCCACAGGCTGAGTCGACTAAGCATCAAGAAAATAACACTGAGGAACAACAAAGGGAAACTGAGGATCAGGAAGAAGCTACCGAGCAACGAAATGAGCCTGAATAGAAAGAAGAACAAAGGAGAGATAAAGTGCTGGCAAGATTTGTTAGAAAACATCATCCTGAGAACCAAATCATTGGAGACAAGCAAGCTGGCATGCTGACAAGAAGTAAGTTAAGAAAAAACACATGCTTAGTTTGTGAGTTTGAACCAAAGAATGTTAAGGTTGCACTTGAGAATGATGAATGGATAAATGATATGAATGAAGAGATAGAACAAATTGAGAAAAACAAGACATGGAATTTAGTACCTAGACCAAAAGATAAGAATGTTATCAGTACTAAATGGATTTTCAAAAATAAGCTGAATGAGAATGGAGAGGTTACAAGGAACAAAGCTAGACTTTTTTGCAAGGGATATGCACAAGAAAAAAGCATTGATTATGGTGAAATTTTTTCACCTATTGCTAGACTAGAAGGAGCCTACATGTTACTTGTATATGCTGCAAATAATAAATTTAAAGTCTATCAAATGGATGTTAAGTCTACTTTTATGAATGGAACATTAGAAGAGGAGATCTACATAGAACAACCAGAAGGGTTTATTGATCCAAAATCAGAAAGACATGGTATGTAGATTACACAAAGCTTTATATGGTTTAAAGAAAGCACCAAGAGCATGGTATGAAAGGTTGCATACTTATCTTTTAAGTATTGGTTTTGTGAGAACTAGTGAAAACATCAATTTATACATGAAAGGAGGATTTGAGATACTATTTTGATTGCTGAAATATTTGTGGATGATATAATTTTTGGAGGACAAGATAATATTTGTAAATCATTTGCTGATGAGATGAGAAATGAATTTGAAATGTCTATGTTTGGAGAGATTAAATTCTTTCTAGGCTTCTTGGTGATTCAGCAGAATGATGGAATTTTCATCACATAATCAAAGTACATAAAGGAAGTATTGAAAACATTTGGCATGGAAGATGCTAAACCGGTTGGAACACCAATGGTCACAGGCTGCAAATTAACAAATGACAATGAATCTATTGAGGTAAAACAAACATTGTACCAATCTATGATTGGTAAGTTGATGTATGTAGTACACAGTAGGCCAGATATTGCACATGCAGTGGGGATTGTTGCTAGATTTTTTGCCAATCCAAAGGATTCACATATGGTTGCAGTAAAAAGAATCTTGAGATACCTAAAGAAAATAGAGGAATATGATTTATGGTATCCTAAGGAAGGAAAATTTGAACTAAGAGTCTACACTGACATAGATTGGGCTAGAAATGTAGATGATAGAAAGAGCACAACCAGAGGAGCATTTTTCTTTGGTGAAAGACTTGTTACTTGGACAAGTAAGAAACAACCTTGTATTTCTCAATCTACTGCCGAAGTAGAATATGTTGCTACTACTACAAACTATTCAAACATTTCTTATATCAAACAAGTGTTGGAAGGGATGAATGAGGTAATCACTGAGCTGGTGATTATATATTGTGCCAACACTAGTACAATAAATATTTCTAAGAATCCTATAATGCATTCAAAGACAAAGCATATTTCTATTAAGTATCACTACTTAAGAGAACAAGTACAAGAGAAGCAAGTCAAACTGGAATATGTTACATCAAAGGAGCAACTTGCTAATATTTTAACCAAGCCTCTATCGAAGGACACTTTTAAAAAATTGAGGACTAGACTTGGGGTCCATCCCTTGTCTATCGGTCACTAATGTGATCTAGAGGTTGCATCAGCCTAATCTTATCAGAAGATCATTCATGTTGATGCAACATAGCTCACACTTTGGATTATGTCTAAGGTTGTGAAAGATTTGAGGAACTAGAACAAAGAATTGACATATAAGTATACCGAGATACATTGTTTGCACCGAACAATAGAGAGTTACTTGGCTATTGCAGAGCTGTATGTTTTCTTTTTTTCTTTGGCATTGTTGTCCAAGGGAGAGATAAAAAATATGATAAATAGAGAGATCAATGGAATATCTATCTAAGGGAGAGATAATCTGATAAATTCAGGAAGAGATTTGAAGATTTGTTGTTGAAGAACATAAGGAATCTAAGAGATGAAAATATCAAATCTGTAGAGGAAAGTCTACACTTGTAATTATTAATCTCTATTGAGCATTCAAGGTTGTTATTAGTATCAAAGGATAGTAAACAAGTTAGTCAGTTACTTATATTGAGACAGTCGGTAACTAGAAGTAAGATAGAACAGTCGATAAAGCCTTTACACTGAGCATCACACAGTTAACTGAGCACCAGTGACACCGACACCGATGGTCAGTAAACACCGAGCATCATAGTATACACTGAGTAGATTATACAGTGTTTACCAATGATCAAAGAAAATGGCATAGTAATCTAAAATGACACATTATTCTATGCAAATGGTTATAACAAATCATAAAATGGTTTACCAAGATCGAGGAGCATTTATTGTAAATAGATACTCATTAAATGTAATGTTTATCTTATTGTAATAGTTAATCTAGGTTATTTTGCACCATAGATCTTAGGGTTATGATTATTTTTGTAACCTAATTTTTGCTAAGGCGGAAAAATAGAACACTATATATTTTGTATGTTCGCACCATTTTTATGAGGTTGTTGAACTAATATATATGAATCAAGGAGCACTTGAAGAAATTGCCTATCTTCAAGACAATTAGTTTACCAAGCATAATAGAGCATAGAGGATATCAAATTGAGCAGAATCAGAAAAGGCTACCGAGCACAATAGAGCAGAAAACCATCACAGATAAGGTGATATTTTAATGAGCACTTATAGATCTATTTCAGACAATTGAGTTGTCAACTAGCAGATAATTCCCTATTACTTTCTGACAATTATGATAGAGTTTTTTGGTGAAATCTCTTAACCGAGTAGACTTAACAGTCTTATGTAAATCTCTTAACCAAGTACACACTTCATTTAGTGTTGTTAAATCCTATAACTAGGTAGATCTAGCTGATCTAATATGTTACTACTAACTGGGTAAGATCACCAAAAGTGATCAAAACTTGTAGCCTTAATAGGAAAACCTTTTCTATCTGTATTAGTGAAGAATTTGTGGGTGTCATCCCCACTGTAGTTTTTACCTTCTAACAAGGGTTTCTACATTACCAAAATACTTGTGTTATGTGATTGTCATATTTATTTCATATTGTTTACTTTCTTAAGTTAACTAGATGATTGATTTATACAATTGTATTCAAGTTATTTTGATCGGTTATCACATTATTCAATTATAGATCAGAAAGGTTTTACAAGTAAAAGTTTTGAAGGCACTGATTCACCCCTCCCCTCTTAGTACCTATCTCTCCTAATTCCAAAAATTGGTATCAAAGCTCAATTCTATTATTGAAGAGTCTAACCACTAAAGGGTAAAGATCTAAGTCATGGAGAGATACAAGCTTGACAAGACTATTGAGAATCAGAAAATACAAATGCAGATGTTTGTGGAATAGTTTAAACAAGCTAAGGAAGAACTAAAGAAATTACTGGTTGAAAGGAAGAACCTTGCAATTCAATTGAATGAAATCAGTTATCATGAAGAACCTATTGATAAAATATTTGATCATATTGGATCAAGCTCTGGAAGCATCTCTGATGGATCCGAAAGCATAATCTTTGATTTATCTGAAAAGAATTAGCATCTTTCAGAGCAAGTGAAAGCACTTCAAATCGGTCATGAATCTCAAATGGTGAGAATGGTGGAAATCATGAACAATGGTAGACAAGCTGAACAAGATCAGAATCTGGCTGTTGAAGACTGAAGACTGATGATAGAACAACTTCATGCGAAAGAAAGTGAAATACAGAGACTCACTGATCATCACTTCCAAGTATCAAATTAGATGATGACAGTTAATCAGGAAATGAACCGATTAAATGGAGAATTATCAAGAAGACTTGAAGATGTTGCAATACTCAGAGAAGATAATGAAAAACTGAGAAATGAAATAAAGACACAAAAGCAACACAATGAGATGATGAAGATAGTTGAGGATAATTCTAAAAAGATTGATGATTTCTTGACTAATCAGAGGAGATTTAGAAGAAAAATGGATATAGGCTACATCGGTGAAGGAGAAGCATCAAAACAAGATGAAAAAGTTAAAAAAAAACAAAACTCAGAAACCTAAAGTGATGACACGTTACCACTGTGGAAAATTAGGACATACATCTAATGTGTGTAGAAGCAAAGCACAAGGTAAACCTCCCATCATTCCAAAATTCAATGGATATTGTTATTATTGTGGTAAGTTTGGACATCCAGCTTATGAATGCAGAGCTAAGAAGAATGACATTGCTAATAATACTACTGAGGAGAAAATATGATATACTTGTAATGAGCATGGATGCACTGCAAGGGACTGCAAGGCAAAAATGAAACAAGTCTGGACACCTAAGGAGAAACTACAATGAAAGCCATATCAACTGAAGAGACAAGGTAACTCATATGTTTGGGATTATAATACATGGAATAATTGTATTGCATGAGGTCAGTATGGACATATTGCAACAAACTATTACAAAAAGAATCAGATTGGACAATCAAGAAACTAGACAAATGTAGGAATGACATATATGCACTATCATAAGGTCGGTCATGTAAGCAAGAACTACAGAGACCAAGCACCTGATGAAAACCATATATTTGAGAGTGGATATAGCATTGTAGATATTGCAAAGTTAAGGAACACAATGTGGAAGAAGGCATCTAATGAGAATGCTGAGTCAAGTAACACTGTCAGTGAAACCTCATCCATTGGATTGGGTGACATCGGTACCTCCACTTAAGTTGACAAAGGTATGTATGGAACTGACATTTTAAATGATCAAATTTTACAGACAGTTCCTTATATATGATGTACAAATACCAAATCTGCATTAATAAAGATGCACTATGGTTTATGTGTTATAAGTTTACAAATGTTATATAGTTGGTAAAAGAAGAAACGTGAGTTGGTTACCCATCGGTAATCACTATACAAGGTTAACCAAAAATAGTACAAATTGATGAAGAAATTATATGTTAACCGAGCTGATAGTTGTTTCGTATCAAAAGTTAGGTCACACATTTAATGCATCAAAGTTTGAGCAGGAATATCGAAAATTCTATATATACGCAAAAATTGAGTTCATTGTTACATTGCGACTTTGAAGAATAGTGATTTTACAGAGAAGAGTTTGAGGTAGAGATTTTCAGAAAAGATTCCAAGCTACTGTAGATTGAACCGATGATAAATCTTTGATGATAACGAGTAAGTTCATCTGCCTACCATACACTGGTTATCTATTGTTTTTCAAAACCCTAGAAATAATTTATGGCATCGACATCGACCACAAGAAAATCATAGAACATTGAGGAGGAAGTGGAATTAATTGTTAGGGCACATTTTGCCGAGGAGAAATTCAAACCTCATCCCATGGTCGCAACACAAACAGAAGATATGGGCACATTTTCTAGTATACCAGATAAGGTTTTGTTAATAGAAGATGTTAGGGCTTACATTCACTACAAGATCAGTGAAGTATGTGATTTTGAGACCATTGCCACTTATCAGCAAATCTGTGGACTGGATGGTAAGATCAAATCTGAATATAAGAACACTACTACATTTGGGGCCAAATTTCGATAGAAGTTTCCGATGGGTAACTTTTTCTTATGAATTTGATGTTTTTTTTTTGTAATAGGCCCCGATGATGTCGGTATTCCGATGGGTGTTTAATTAACCATCAGAACTCCAACAGATTCATTGTATACATTTAAAAAAAAAGTGAAATAGCCTCATCATTTTTATTTCATTTGGAGAGCGGGAGAAAAGGAGCGAAAGCTAAGAGCGGGAGAAGGTATGTGATTTCTTCATATTTAGATCCTCTGGAATCATATTTGAATGCATTTCATTTTATTGTTGAGGGAGTTCCTCTTTGAAATGATTGTATTCTACTGGTGTCATGCCCTAGCTAGTGCTATATCTCTATTATTTGATGTTATTGGTGCTTGTGCTCAAGGATATCGATTCACTATATTCAAATGTTTGGATTCATGTTTGTTGATATTACTAGCATATGTGTTTAATGATGCCATTGTATATTGCTGTCACTAAAATGACCACATTCTACTGGTGTCATGCCCTAGCCAGTGCTATATCTCTATTATTTGATGTTATGGTGCTTGTGCTCAAGGATATCAATTCACTGTATTCAAATGTTTGGATTCACGTTTGTTGATATTACTAGCATATGTGTTTAATGATGCCATTGTATATTTCTATCACTGAAATGACCACATTCTACTGGTGTCGTGCCCTAGCCTATGCTTTAACTCCATTATTTGATGTTATTGGTGCTTGTGCTCAAGGATATCCATTTTTTTGAAATGTTGACCGTGGTTATCAAATGGATAGCTCGTGAGCTTCTAGCTAGGCATCATTTGTATTGATAGCTTAGGGCATCAAATGTATTGTATCATTGATAGTTGACACTTTGTTAAAAGGAAATAGGACAAAAAACAATTTTTATTTAGTTTCTCTATTTTGATCCCTAAGTGGCTTACAACCCTAGAGAAGTATATGCAGATTTACGGATCCAGTTGCAAGATACATAGCAGTCGATAATTCACAAGAAATCCATGCATCTAATTTGAATAGCAATTAATACAAAGAACTAGGGTCATCCAATGGCCCAATCATCCAGACCTTGACTGTCCCCTCAACTAGTGACCCTTCAAAACTGGGTTATCATGCAATTAGTGAGTGATCCTTCATTCTCCTGGTCTGCCCTGCATCCAAACATATTGGAAATACACAATAAAATGATAACAAGTCTTTCAAAATCCCCCTTCCCCCAAGGAACACTATCAACCATCCCTTCCACATAGCATTTCATTGTTTTATGTGTGGATTTTGTAGGAACAATTAACATTAAACAAGGAGCAAACTCCTCAACACATCTTGGAAACCATTGAATTCAATAATAAATGAAACCTAACACCAACACTATTCCTTTCATAGTTGCAGGATACATAGCAGTTGATAATTCACAAGAAATCCATGCATCAAATTTTTATAAGGATATCCTACTAATCAATAGGAATTTTCTTGATATGACCAATGATTATGCATTTTGATGGTAGTGTGCTAGTGCAAAAGGATAATATAAATCTAAAACAATTTTTTCTAATTTTCTCAAACGATAAATGTGGTTAAAGGGAAAATATTATGTGGAAAACCCACAAACCAAGCTAGCAAATAATTGTACATCAAATTATTCCTATATTCATTCAAGTATTGCTATGCTTCAGCTACCTAACCTTTGAGCTTCATCTAGAGGAATGTGTAGCTTTAAGATAGAGTTACTTCTTGGGCCTTACAATAGGGTGGAATATGATCAAGATTTGTTTAGGCTATATCTTTCTTAGTCCCATTGTTAGGTTCTTACGGTTCATGGTTTGAATCTATTATGGTTGTGTACGGGATTTGTAGATATTTTTTCTAACATAATTATTGGACACCATGATTGGAACAACTAGTTGTTGGCTATTATACACATGAATCATAACTGTCAATGGTTCTTTGTGTTCAAGAATTCATTGATCAATCTTTAAGATTTATTGTCCCAACTTTAAAAGAGTGATAAAAGATATAGTGAGTGCTATCTTTTCCAAGTGTTTTGTGGGTACCATTATCTTCTAGGAGTAATTGCTGGAAACAAATTATATTCTTTGCCTCTAGTAAATATTGTAGACACAATCATCTTCTTGGTGAAGGGTTTCTTCCATCCCCATGAGGCACTATTGCATGGTTTCCATTCCCTTTTAGTATAGTGAACCTAATTTAATACAAGTGTGCATTATTTTGGGAACCATAATTTATGGCCCCTACACTATGGTTGTTAGCCTAAGATAGGCCTACCTTTGCATATAATAAGAGGCCAACATGAAATAAACATCCAGAAGTTAGGGGGTTGTTTTCTATCCATAATTTATTATTTAAGTGCTAAGTGATGATGGGTATATCATGTAATTCATACCTAGTGTGTCTCTTTCTTTCTCTCCACATTTCACATTAGGAGTATATGCTATAAAATACCAATGAAATCAACTATTGGTCAAATCTAATCAAAATTGTAGTATAAAGATTAAAATAGATCTTGAAGAAATATGGGAACCATTTTTGATAGATATTGTACAAATGAAGAGAATACTCCCAAGAGGAAATGCTTCAATGTGGAACAATTGAAAGACAATATTTTACTTTTATATGCACATCTGCAATGTTTTTGATATATTTCTGAGATAACAAAACCATAGAAAGAATAGCATATAGAAGAAAGTAAAGAATAATGATCATATTTTGAGATATTGTGGAAACTTAAAGGAAAGAATGCTTGTGGGGTTATCATGCAATCAGTGAGTGATCCTTCATTCCCCCTTCTTCCAGTGATCCTTAAAAAATGGGTTATCATGCAATCAGTGAGTGATCATTCATTCTCCTGGTCTGCCCTACATCCAAACATATTGAAAATACACAATACAATGATAACAAGCCTTTCACAATCCCCCTTCCCTCAAGGAACACTATCAACATCCAGACCTTGACTATCCCCTCAACTAGTGACCCTTCAAAATTGGGTTATCATGCAATCAATGAGTGATCCTTCATTCTCCTGGTCTGCCCTGTATCCAAACATATTGGAAATACACAATACAATGATAACAAGTCTTTTACAATCCCCCTTCCCTCAATGAATTACTATCAACATCTAGACCTTGACTATCCCCTCAACCAGTGACCCTTCAAAATTGGGTTATCATGCAATCAATGAGTGATCCTTCATTCTCCTAGTCTGCCCTACATCCAAACATATTGGAAATATATAATATGTAATGCCCCGCCAGGGAACCCAGAAGAACTAAACCTAAACATGCGACTAAGTTTGCAGAATATTTTTTTTTAAAAGTTAACAATCAAAACATCAAAGTTTACAATGTGGAAGCAAAGCATAGCAAAACACAACTAACAAAGGTTACAACTCCAAAGGGTTCCTTGACGTAGATTATGAAAGAGTTAATTAATTAATATAAGATAAAGATATGAATCCCAAGATTACAACTGAAAGATAAATACAACATCATATGCATGAATACCTAAATACAATTGGTACCATAAGGTGACCATAACAATAAGCATCCACTGCATATGTCGCAGAGTGTGTGAATACAATAACTGAAAATAAATACAACATGATAATTGTGAATATCTGATACAATGATACAAGATCATAAGAGAAAGAAGAACAAGAATGAACAACTACAACATGGATCATCTAGCCTCGGTGCATGAATGTCAGAATCTCAAATGGTAAAAGAATCACTACCACCCAACCTCGTGAACCTAAACGGTCCACTCCCACCATGCCGAGAATATAACATTAGATCACACTCAGATAACAAACAACAACAACAACCAAGGAAGAAGGTCCTAAAAGCTTCTAACTCAAAGATACCACAAGTACAACAAGGTATAATATACTCTACCAGAGGCAAACAAAACACGTAGGAAACCTAAGATGTATATAGAAAGTGTCATCACACAAGCCAACTCTAGGGTTATCCTGGTAGTCCCTTTAGACCCCAGTGCCCTAGTGACTCTATGTGGTTATAGTAACCTCTCGTGTAGATAAGGTACTACCTATGCCATCTCCAGTCCATATAGGTGGCAAGCATCATCTCAACTCCCATCCTAGTCAAAATCAATCAGGGATCTCAGGCATGAGCGAGGCACAAATATCTTATTAGGTTCATTTTAAATTCCCAATGTTTATTAATTATCACTTATTATACTACTTGTAATGGGATCTCCTGGTAGCCACTTTCGAGCTCCGACACCAATTCACAAGCCACTTCCTGATATACACTCAGATGACCTACTCTAGGGTTTCACAAGCTCAATATGAACTCTAAGCTAACACAACTCCTGAATCTTTACAACTAGATTCAACATGCAAAACCAAAAACATGCAAAATCAGATACATCATAAAACAAGTTCATTGTCACAACATAATATGCATGGCAACCAAATATGATAGATAAAGAATATCCAAAATCCACCTCTAGATTTTAATCCCAAAAGATGACTACAACCCCTAAAAATCAATCCAAAACAAATTGAGATAACACTTTACAAACCAATTGCAAAATGATTAAAGATAGCATCACTAAACTTCACACAAGAATGTATACAAATCCATTTTGGCAAATATTCTACTTTCAACATAATACATTAACCAGATTCAATTGATTAAAAAATAATACAAATCATTCTAGCTTTCAAATTTATTTTATAAATAATCTATCAACAAAGTATATCAAATTAAAATTTATACCATTTAAGATTATACTTTTACAAATCAATTGTAAAACAATTATAGAGCGAGCAAAGATCTATAATTACTAAACTAATTTCTTTTAATAAATGATTAAACAAACCAAATATTAAAAATAATTACAAAGAATAAACTATAATTATAGATATAATTATCCTAATTACCAAAGGAATTAATATTAAAAAGTTAATTTATTAATTAATGAAAAAAAAATAAACAAAACTTATATTAAAATAAATATTTTAATTTAACATAATTTAAAACTAAATTAATTTATAACATAATATTAAAACTAACCAAAAATTATTTTAATAAAAAAAAATTTTAAAAAAATCAAAAAGCAATTTAAAGGGGGGGTACTCGCGGGTCCCCTGCCCCTCTCCTCTCTGTTCCTTGCGGCCAGCGACCTTACCACTGATGACAGTACTGGCGGCACTGCTGCACGACAACCCCCTTAGGGACTGTCGTGCGTCAATACCCAGGGTACTGTGTCGACAGTATGCCAGAGGGCTCGCAAAATGGTGGGGGTATTTTAAAAGCCCCCAAAACATTATTAATAAAATATAAACTTTCAAATATGAATTTTTCAAAAATAACTTTTCAAATATGATTTTTTTTTCAAATATATACTTTTAACAAAAGGCCTAATTTATAATTTATCAAATATTCAATATTTGATAATTATAAATTTTTTAACAAGAACAAATCTTTTTAATATATATATATATATATAAACCACAATAAAGATCACACTATACATGAATAAGAAAACTCCAATAATTTCACTACAAGCTCATAACCCTAATCCAATTGGGTTTTCTAGAGCTTTTCCTACAGATCCCTCAGGATCATCAAATCACAAAACATAAAGACAATACTATTAAATCATATTGCAAAAACATACAAAATTTTTCATGCAAACATATCCAACAGGCACAATGAAGACACACCTTTCTTTTCCACAGAGATATGAAAATGAATAACAAGAACAAACTTCAAAATCTACCTCAAACAAAAATTATTCAGATTTGAAGATGACCAAAATGAAGAACACAGACTCCAAGCCTTTCGAAAATCTTTCCCAAATCTATCACAAATTTGTCTCCAAAATTCCTCCTCCAAAACCTGTGTACTCAAATAATGGCCAAAACCCCTAATATTTAAAGGAATTCCCCTTTCACATGCAAAAATATAAACTCAACATCAAAAAGAGCTTGCATGAAGATGAACTTCAGTTCACAGTTCAGTCTCAGTTGAATTGGAGTCTCCTTTCCTCTTTGACTTGAGTTGAAAACACATAACCAAAGTTCAACTTGAATTATTAATTCAATTTCATTCAATTATGAATGTGCAACATAACACATTTCAATTAAATAATAATTAAAACATTTAGTTAACATAATAAACACATGCCAAAATAACTTTTAATTTAATAAATACATTATAATTGAACCAAAGATTAATTTCATGATTAAATATTTCAAAAGTGAGGATATTTAATTAATTCACATTAATTAAATACTTCAACCACACTCAAATAAGCATATAATTAATTTCCAATTAATTAATGCATCAACTATATAATAAAATAATAATTAAACTAAATAAATACATTTATTTAATTACCATTTAAATACTATGCCATAGCTAAAAAATAGAAAGATCTAAAAATAGAATTCACATCAAACACCACAAACCAACGAATCAAAAAGACCTAAGGACCCACATTCATGCTCAGGACATAGGTGTAAACTCCTGCCAATTAGATGAGTTTAGAAGGGTGGAAACACAAAATCTTGTCCCCTACTTTAGGACAATAATTGGCTTAGGTTAGGATTTGGAACTGAATATTATCTCCCCTCTTTTACCATTGAGATTAGTGATAAGGCACGCTCATTTTGACAATTCAGGAAAGTCGATGCCCGGTACCTGCGAACCTACATAAAAGACAAGCATGTGCATATACATAGAGATATAACAGACAATGGCAGGGATCAGCTGATCATGTGGATCTCACAAGCAAGTAACTATGACTCTGTCCCTCAACCACATTAGGCACATCAAATAGAAATATAAAACAAATACATCAACCATACACATGCAAGTATGGGGTCAGTAAAATCATAAGCATCAACCAATTCCTAGTATATAATCTATCATCCTAGATTAATTACAACATTTATAAAATCAGACTAGGGGTGAGGTACTACACAATACAATGATAACAAGTCTTTCACAATCCCCCTTCCCTCAAGAAACACTATCAACAAGTGACCCTTCTTCTTATCAGCCATATCCAATGTTTCATTGAAGTCACAACCAAGAATGAAGGTCACCTTACCCATACCATTCATGGATTCTGAAATGTTGTTCCAAACTCCTGAAAACTTTTCTATTGCTTCTTGTTGCTTCTTTAAATGCTTCTTCTACCACAATGTCCTCCTACCCCATCTTCTTGATCTTCCTGGCTAAAGCGGATGAATCCACACACACTAACCCAAAATGAGGGGTTTTGTATCCTTTAATGAATCTCAGTCACTGGTAATGCATGGACAGTCAAACCAGTTGATGCAGGAGCATCCTGGGTGTAAGAGCAATCTTGCATCACCCAAAAACATTTCTATTTTTTGAATTCAATAAGGGCTATCTTGTGCAGAGCTGCTATTTATGGAAAGTTACTATTTTTGGTAATTTTCGTATGTGCTCAGAATGATCTGATTTCTTTCTTGGAGGTTCATTTTGGTCATATAAGTCTGCCAGTAAAGTTTCATTGCCAGATCAAGTGTATATTGGAAGATATTGAAGATTTTTGATATTGGCAGCACGGGATAGAAACTTTGAACTCAGTTTTGAAGGCTTTAGAGGCCCTGGATGAGGTCAAATTTTGGGCTGAATGAAGCTTGCTTGATTCAGGCGTTGTAGAGCTCCTCCCACCCTTTCCGAAATGGGGTTACAATAGTCAATCGGGTCAACTGGTGATGACTTATGGTCTTCGGAAGTTGGGTCACCTGAAATGGCAGAAAATAATTTTTCTTCAAAATTTCTGTTCGGGTTTCAAAATTTATTTTGAGCCGACTATGATGTAATGAAATGTAAAATAAAAATAATTCTAAGTTTGGTCGGCCTTATTGGCTAAAATTCTGGAACCTTCCCAGGCGGTGGAAAATTGCCTATATAAGGAAGGCTGTATTATTGTCTTAGGCAGTTCAGAATAGTTCTGGGTAGTAGATCTGGGTATTGATTCGAGGCTTTGTCCTATAGAATATTGTAAAGGAATGCCCATGTGGCTTTGCATGTTGTAATTCTAAAAATTTGTAATTCCACATTTGTGGAGATAATAAGAAGCCAATTTTTTGTTCTTGCATACTGTTGTTGTTTCTCTATTTCTGTTATGCGTTTGTGGTAATAAGGGGAGCACCCTTCATCAAGTGGTATCAGAGCAGGAGTTCTTGAGTGTGTAAACAGATCGCCGACTGTGAGGCAGTTTGCACCAGGACCGTGGCTAGGGTTTCAGCGCGCATCGCGAAAATGCCTCCACGAAGGGAACGTGGCGGAAGAGCAGGTGTTGTAACACCTGAGGTTAGAGAGCTGCAGAGACAAGTGTGAGCATTGCAAGAAGAGATTCGCAGAGGAATGAATCTTAATGTCGGAGATGAAAGCGAGGATGAAGCTGAAGAAGAATATCAAGAAGGAGAAGTTAAAATTGTGAACCAAGAGGAAGAAAGACTTTTTCGGGCGATTTCCAAGATTGGGAAAAGACTTAAGATTGAGGTTCCTACATTTTCTAGAAATCTTAACCTAGAGGAATTGATCGACTAGATCAATGAGTGTGAAGAATATTTTGAGTATGAAGATGTTGAGGATCTTGATAGGGTCAAATTTGTGAAGGCCAGACTAAAAGGTCATGCAAAAATTTGGTGGCAAGAAATTCAGTTGGAGCGAAATAGAAGGGGAAAGGAGAAAATCACGAGATGGGATCAGATGGTGGATAAATTGAAGCGACAGTTCATTCTTGTTGATTATGAGCTTGACCTACTGAAGAAAATGTAGAGTTTGAAGCAAGCGGGAAGATCTGTTCAGGAGTATACAGAGGAGTTCTATCGACTTCTCATCAGAACAGGCCATGCAGAAGCTGATAAGGAGAAAGTTGCCCAATACCTTAATGGGTTAAGGCCAAGCATTCAGGAGGAGTTGAATCTGGTTCGAATGAACAGTATTGAAGAGGCATACCAGTTTGCCCTAAAAGTAGAGGAAAAGCTGAACAATAAGTTTGAGAGAAGACAAAATGGAAGAGGTTGCGGTGGACGATCTGGTGGACGGTCATATGGTGGCTGAAATGAAGATCCGAAAAAGAAGGATGAGGCCAGTAGCAGTCAGAATCAGCGAGGAAATAATTCCAATCGCTTCCAAGATCAGAATAATAGAGATAAAAAAGGAAGAGGAAGAGGAAAAGGATCTGGAAGAGGTGGCTTCCGTGGAACATGTTTTCACTGTGGAGAAGAAGGTCATAGGGCATTTGAATGTCCTCAGCGCCAAGGCAGAATAGACAGAAGAAATGAAGGCCAGGCCAGAATTGCACATGTATATGAAGATGCCAGATCATCAAATTCTGAAGATGCTGAAAGAGGAGAAATGTTGATTAACAGAAGAGTCCTGTTGAGTGGTGAGAATGAACCTGAGCAAAGGAGGAGCCTATTTCGCACTCAATGCAAGTGTGAGGGTAAATGCTATGATGTGATTATCGATAGTGGAAGCACTGACAATTTGGTGTCAGAAAAGATGGTGACAAAGTTGAAGCTCAAGAGACAGAAACACCCACATCCGTATCGGATTGCCTGGGTGCAGGATGACCACAAGGTCATGGTCAGTGAACAGTGCCTAGTGAAGTTCAAGATTGGCGGATACCAAGATGAGGTATTGTGTGATATCATATCTATGGATGCATGTCATATATTGTTGGGTAGACCATGGCAGTTTGACAGATGTGCTGTACATGATGGTCGTGCGAATACCTATTCCATGACAAAGGATGGAGTGTGACATAAGCTAAAACCATTGAAAGAGACTGAAGAAAAGGTATGTGATAATGCAAGGATAACTTTTGTTGATGGAAGAAATTTTCTAGATGGTATGAGGCATGAGCATGTATGTTTTGCTTTAATTCCAAAAGCTGGTAAAGAGGAAGTAGAAGATGTTCCTGTAGAAGTTGCAGATTTGTTGAATGAGTTTTAGGATATTGTATCTGATAATGTGCCTGATGGATTACCACCAGTCAGGAAGATCAATCATTAGATGGACTTGATCCCAGGAGCGAGTTTGTCGAATAAGGCAGCACACAGAATGACACCTGTAGAAAGTGAGGAGTTGAACAGACAAGTACATGAACTATTACAGAAAGGATTGATCTGTGAGAGTCTAAGTCCCTGTGCTGTACCAGCAGTATTAGCACCAAAGAATAATGGAGAATGGAGGATGTGTACAGATTCTAGGGCAATAAACAAGATCACAATCAAGTACAAGTTTCCATTGCCACAAATGGATGATATTATGGACTGTTTGAGTGGAGCTGTGTATTTCTCAAAGATAGATCTGAAGAGTGGATATCATCAGATTCGGATCAGAGAAGGAGATGAATGGAAGACTGCCTTCAAGACAAAGGAAGGACTGTATGAGTGGTTAGTCATGCCTTTTGGGCTAACCAATGCACCGAGCACTTTCATGCGGCTCATGAACAAGGTTCTGAAAGAATTTCTAGGTAAGTTTGTCATTGTTTACCTAGATGATATTCTGATCTTTAGTAAGACATTGGAGGAGCATATGATGCATATTCGTATGGTATTTGAGAAGCTGAGAGAAGAGAAATTGTTGATTAATTTGAAGAAGTGCAGTTTTGTGAAGAAAGAGTTGGTGTATTTGGGGTTTGTAGTTTCAGGAGAAGGTCTAAAAATAGACCCAGAGAAGGTACAGGCTATCCTTGAATGGCCTACTCCAAGGAATGCTATTGAGGTAAGATCTTTTCATGGTCTAGCTAGCTTTTACAGAAAGTTTATCAGAAATTTTAGCAGTATTTGTGGACCCTTGACTGAAACAATGAGAGGAGATAGAAAAGAGTTTAAGTGGACTAATGGGGCAGAAAAGAGTTTTCGATTATTGAAACAAAAATTTACACAACCTATTTTAGCACTTCCAGATTTTAATAAGGTGTTTCAAGTAGATTGTGATGCTAGTGGTACTGCAATAGGAGCTGTTATGAGCCAAGAAGGTAAACCTATTGCTTATTTCAGTGAGAAGTTGAATGATGCCAAGAGAAAATATTTTGTTTATGATCAAGAATTTTATGCTATAGTTCAAGCATTAAAGAAGTGGAGACACTATTTGCTTCCTAAGGAGTTTGTTTTGTATACTGACCATCAAGCTTTGCAATATTTGAATAGTCAAGGAAAGTTGAATCAAAAGAATTTGAAATGGGTTGAATTTTTGCAGAGTTATACATTTGTTTTGAAACACAGGAGTGGAAAGTCTAATAGGGTTGCAAATGCTCTTAACAGAAGGTAACTACTGCTGACAGAAATGCAGATTGAAGTGGTTGAGTTCAAGGAGCTCAAAAATTTGTATCCAGAGGATCTTGATTTTGGTGAAGCTTGGAAAGCTTGTAAAGAACCTGTTACTCTAGACAGGACGAAATGGTTGGATTTCATCATCCAAGATGATATGCTATTCAGAAGGAGTCAGTTGTGCATTCAATGAAGTTCTATGAGGGAGAATCTCATAAAGGAGAAGCATAGTGGAGAATTGGCTGGACACTTTGGTCATGATAAAACCCTTGCTTTGGTTGGTGAGAATTATTATTGGCCACAATTACAGCAAGATGTGAAGAAGTTTGTACAGAGTTGCAAAGTATGTCAGATGGCGAAAGGAGTGAAGCAGAATATAGGGTTGTATCAGTCATTACCTGTACCAGAGAAGCCTTGGGAGGATATTAGCATGGACTTTGTTCTTAGTTTACCGAGGACTCAGCGGGGACATGATTCAATTTTTGTGGTGGTTGATAGATTTTCAAACATAGCACATTTCATTCCCTGCAAGAAGACTACTGATGCTGTTCATGTAGCAGAATTGTTTTTCAGAGAGGTAGTGAGACTACATGGTTTGCCAACGACCATAGGTTTAGATCAGGACGTGAAGTTTGTTGGATATTTCTGGCGTACATTGTGGAAGAAGCTGAAGATAGATTTGAGGTTCAGTTCATCACATCATCCACAGACTGATGGACAGACAGAGGTAGTGAATAGAAGTTTGAGAAATTTGCTGAGATGTTTGGTTGGAGATAAGCCAACAGGATGGGATTTGATTTTACCACAGGCGGAATTTGCATACAATAATTCTGTCAACAGGAGCACTGGTAAATCACCATTCTAGATTGTATTTGGAAGTAGTCCGAGAAATGCATCTGAATTAAGGAAGATAGATAAAGGAGAAATAAGTAGTGCTGAAGCTGAGGATTTTGTAGAACACTTGAAGAACATCCATGGGGAGGTGAGGAAGCATATTACCAAGATGAACGCACAGTATAAGGCTAAGGCAGATGAGAAAAGGAAGTATAAAGAATTTCAGGTTGGAGATGAAGTCATGGTTCATTTGCGGAAGGAGCGGTTTCCAGTTGGTACATATAACAAGCTGAAAATGAAGAAGTTTGGACCATGTAAGATACTGAAGAAACATGATTCAGGAAACGCATATGAGGTAGAATTGCCTACTAAGCTAAATATTTCACTAGTGTTTAACATTTCAGATTTGACAGAGTATCATGAAGGAGGTGTTGAAGATGAGATCACAGCAGCACAGTGGAGTATTCCAGCAACTAGTTCAGACACTAAGGAGATCGAAGATATACTGGACAGTCGTGTTGGTAGAAGCACAAAGAACAGGACATATGAAGAATATCTGGTCAAGTGGAAAGGATGACCTATTGAAGATTCATCATGGCTAACAAGGGTGGAGGTTAATTATCTTAGTTTTCCTCTGCACACCTGAGTCGTGACAGGGTCACTTCTCAAATCACCCTAGGTGTCTGATGCTGGAGCATCCTAGGTGTAAGAGCAATCTTGCATCACCCAAAAACATTTCTATTTTTTGAATTCAATAAGGGCTATCTTGTGCAGAGCTGCTATTTATGGAAAGTTACTATTTTTGGTAATTTTTGTATGTGCTCAGAATGATCTGATTTCTTTCTTGGAGGTTCATTTTGGTCATATAAGTCTGCCAGTAAAGTTTCATTGCCAGATCAAGTGTATATTGGAAGATATTGAAGATTTTTGGTATGGCAGCAGGGGACAGAAACTTTGAACTCAATTTTGAAGGCTTTAGAGGCCCCAGATGAGGTCGAATTTTGGGCTGAATGAAGCTTGTTTGATTCAAGCGTTGTAGAGCTCCTTGCGCCCTTTCCGAAATGGGGTTACAATAGTCAATCGGGTCAACTGGTGATGACTTATGGTCTTCGGAAATTGGGTCACCTGAAATGGCGGAGAAAGATTTTTTTTCAAAATTTCTGTTCGGGTTTCAAAATTTATTTTGAGCCGACTATGATGTAATGAAATGTAAAATAAAAATAATTTTAAGTTTGGTCGGCCTTATTGGCTAAAATTCTGGAACCTTCCCAAGCGGTGGAAAATTGCCTATATAAGGAAGGCTGTATTATTGTCTTAGGTAGTTCAGAATAGTTCTTGATAGTAGATCTGGGTATTGATTCGAGGCTTTGTCCTATAGAATATTGTAAAGGAATGCCCATGTGGCTTTGCATGTTGTAATTCTAAAAATTTATAATTCCACATTTGTGGAGATAATAAGAAGCCAATTTTTTATTCTTGCATACTGTTGTTATTTCTCTATTTCTGTTATGCGTTTGTGGTAATAAGGGGAGCACCCTTCATCAAGTGGTATCAGAGCAGGAGTTCTTGAGTGTGTAAAAAGATTGCCGACTATGAGGCAGTTTGCACCAGGACCGTGGCTAGGGTTTCAACGCGCATCGTGAAAATACCTCCACGAAGGGAACGTGGCGGAAGAGCTGGTGTTGTAACACCTAAGGTTAGATAGCTGCAGAGACAAGTGCAAGCATTGCAAGAGTAGATTCGTAGATGAATGAATCTTAATATCGGAGACGAAAGCGAGGATGAAGCTGAAGAAGAATATCAAGAAGGAGAAGTTGAAATTGTGAACTAGGAGGAAGAAAGACTTTTTCGGGCGATTTCCAAGATTGGGAAAAGACCTAAGATTGAGGTTCCTAAATTTTTTTGAAATCTTAACCCAGAGGAATTGATCGACTGGATCAATGAGTGTGAAGAATATTTTGAGTATGAAGATGTTGAGGATCCTGATAGGGTCAAATTTGCGAAGGCCAGACTTAAAGGTCATGCAAAAATCTGGTGGCAAGAAATTCAGTTGGAGCGAAATAGAAGGGGAAAGGAGAAAATCACGAGATGGGATCGGATGGTGGATAAATTGAAGCGACAGTTCATTCCTGTTGATTATGAGCTTGACCTACTGAAGAAAATGCAAATTTTGAAGCAAGCGGGAAGATCTGTTCAGGAGTATACAGAGGAGTTCTATCGACTTCTCATCAGAACAGGCCATGCAGAAGCTGATAAGGAGAAAGTTGCCCGATATCTTAATGGGTTAAAGCCAAGCATTCAGGAGGAGTTGAATCTAGCTCGAATGAATAGTATTGAAGAGGCATACCAGTTTGCCCTAAAAGTAGAGGAAAAGTTGAACAAGAAGTTTGAGAGCAGACAAAATAGAAGAGGTCACGGTGGACGATCTGGTGGATGGTCATATGGTGGCCGAAATGAAGATCTAAAAAAGAAGGATGAGGCCAGTAGCAGTCAGAATCAGTGAGGAAATAATTCCAGTTGCCTCCAGAATCAGAATAATAGAGATCAAAGAGGAAGAGGAAGAGGACAAGGATCTGGAAGAGGTGGCTTCCGTGGAACATGTTTTCACTATGGAGAAGAAGGTCATAGGGCATTTGAATATCCTCAGCACCAAGGCAGAATAGACAGAAGAAATGAAGGCCAGGCTAGAATTGCACATGTAGATGAAGATGCCAGATCATCAAATTTTGAAGATGCTGAAAGAGGAGAAATGTTGATTAACAGAAGAGTTCTGTTGAGTGGTGAGAATGAACCTGAGCAAAGGAGGAGCCTATTTTGCACTCGATGCAAGTGTGAGTGTAAATGCTGTGATGTGATTATCGATAGTGGAAGCACTAACAATTTGGTGTCAGAAGAGATGGTGACAAAGTTGAAGCTCAAAAGACAGAAACACCCACATCCGTATCGGATTGCCTGGGTGCAAAATGACCACAAGGTCATGGTCAGTGAACAGTGCCTAGTGAAGTTCAAGATTGGCGGATACCAAGATGAGGTATTGTGTGATATCATATCTATGGATGCATGTCATATGTTGTTGGGTAGACCATGGCAGTTTAAAAGATGTGCTGTACATGATGGCCATGCGAATACCTATTCCCTGACAAAGGATGGAGTGCGACATAAGCTAAAACTATTGAAGGAGACTGAAGAAAAGGTATGTGGTAATGCAAAGATAACTTTTGTTGATGGAAGAAATTTCCTAGATGGTATGAGGCATGAGTATGTATGTTTTTCTTTAATTCCAAAAGCTGGTAAAGAGGAAGTAGAAGATGTTCCTGTAGAAGTTGCAGATTTGTTGAATGAGTTTCAAGATATTGTATCCGATAACATGCCTGATGGATTACCACCACTTAGGAAGATCAGTCATCAGATGGACTTGATCCCAGGAGTGAGTTTTCCGAATAAGGCAGCACATAGAATGACACCTGTAGAAAGTGAGGAGTTGAACAGACAAGTACATGAACTGTTACAGAAAAGATTGATCCGTGAGAGTCTAAGTCTCTGTGCTGTTCCAGCAGTATTAGCACCAAAGAATAATGGAGAATGGAGGATGTGTACAGATTCTAGGGCAATAAACAAGATCACAATTAAGTACAAGTTTCCATTGCCACGAATGGATGATATTATGGACTGTTTGAGTGGAGCTGTGTATTTCTCAAAGATAGATCTGAAGAGTGGATATCATCAGATTTGGATTAAAGAAGGAGATGAATGGAAGACTGCCTTCAAGACAAAGGAAGGACTGTATGAGTGGTTAGTCATGCCTTTTGGGCTAACCAATGCACCGAGCACTTTCATGCGGCTCATGAACGAGGTTCTGAAAGAATTTCTGGGTAAGTTTGTCATTGTTTACCTAGATGATATTTTGATCTTTAGTAAGACATTGGAGGAGCATATGATGCATATTCGTATGGTATTTGAGAAGCTGAGAGAAGAGAAATTGGTGATTAATTTGAAGAAGTGCAGTTTTGTGAAGAAAGAGTTGGTGTATTTGGGGTTTGTAGTTTCAGGAGAAGGTCTAAAAATAGACCTAGAGAAGATACAAGCTATCCTTGAATGACCTACTCCAAGGAATGCTACTGAGGTAAGATATTTTCATGGTCTAGCTAGCTTTTACAGAAAGTTTATCAGAAATTTTAGCAGTATTTGTGGACCCTTGACTGAAACAATGAGAGGGGATAGAAAAGAGTTTAAGTGGACTAATGGGGCAGAAAAGTGTTTTCAATTATTGAAACAAAAAGTTACAGAACAATCTGTTTTAGCACTTCCAGATTTTAATAAGGTGTTTTAACTAGATTGTGATGCTAGTGGTACTGCAATAGGAGCTGTTATGAGCCAAGAAGGTAAACCTATTGCTTATTTCAGTGAGAAGTTGAATGATGCTAAGAGAAAATATTCTGTTTATGATCAAGAATTTTATGCTATAGTTCAAGCATTAAAGAAGTGGAGACACTATTTACTTCCTAAGGAGTTTGTATTGTATACTGATCATCAAGCTTTGCAATATTTGAATAGTCAAGGAAGGTTGAATCAAAGGCATTTGAAATGGGTTGAATTTTTGCAAAGTTATACATTTTTTTGAAACACAGCAGTGGAAAGTCTAATAGGGTTGCAGATGCTCTTAGCAGAAGGCAACTACTGCTGACAGAAATGCAGATTGAAGTGGTTGGGTTCAAGGAGCTCAAGAATTTGTATCCAGAGGATCTTGATTTTGGTGAAGCTTGGAAAGCTTGTAAAGAACTTGTTACTCTAGACAGGACGAAATGGTTGGATTTCATCATCTAGGATGATATGCTATTCAGAAGGAGTCAGTTGTGCATTCCACGAAGTTCTATGAGGGAGAATCTCATCAAAGAGAAGCATAGTGGAGGATTGGCTGGACACTTTGGCCGTGATAAAACCCTTGCTTTGGTTGGTGAGAATTATTATTGGCCACAATTGCAGCAAGATGTGAAAAAGTTTATACAGAGTTGCAGAGTATGTCAGATGGTGAAAAGAGTGAAGCAGAATACAGGGTTGTATCAACCATTACCTGTACCAGAGAAGCCTTGGGAGGATATTAGCATGGACTTTGTTCTTGGTTTACCGAGGACTCAGCGGGGACATGATTCAATTTTTTTGGTGGTTGATAGATTTTCAAAGATGGCACATTTCATTCCCTGCAAGTAGACTACTGATGCTGTTCATGTAGCAGAATTGTTTTTCAGAGAGGTAGTGAGACTACATGGTTTGCCAACGACCATAGTTTCAGATCGGGATGCCAAGTTTGTTAGATATTTCTGGCGTACATTGTGGAAGAAGCTGAAGACAGATTTGAGGTTCAGTTCATCACATCATCCACAGACTGATGGACAGACAGAGGTAGTGAATAGAAGTTTGGAAAATTTACTGAGATGTTTGGTTGGAGATAAGCCAACAGGATGGGATTTGATTTTACCACAGGCAGAATTTGCATACAATAATTCTGTCAACAGGAGCACTGGTAAATCACCATTCGAGATTGTATTTTGAAGTAGTCCGAGAAATACATCTGAATTAAGGAAGATAGATAAAGGAGAAATAAGTAGTGCTGAAGCTGAGAATTTTGCAGAACACTTGAAGAACATCCATGGGGAGGTGAGGAAGCATATTACCAAGATGAAGGCACAGTATAAGGCTAAGGTAGATGAGAAAAGGAGGTATAAAGAATTTCAGGTTGGAGATGAAGTCATGGTTCATTTGCGGAAGGAGCGGTTTCTAGTTGGTACATATAACAAGCTGAAAATGAAGAAGTTTGGACCATGTAAGATACTGAAGAAACATGATTCAGGAAACGCATATGAGGTAGAATTGCCTACTAAGCTAAATATTTCACCAGTGTTTAACATTTCAGATTTGACAGAGTATCATGAAGGAGGTGTTGAAGATGAGATCACAGCAGCACAGTGGATTATTCCAGCAACTAGTTCAGACACTAAGGAAATCAAAGATATACTCGACAGTCGTGTTGGTAGAAGCACAAGGAACAGGACATATGAAGAATATCTGGTCAAGTGGAAAGGATGACCTATTGAAGATTCATCATGGCTAACAAGGGTGGAGGTTAACTGTTTTCATTTTCCTCTGCACACATGAGTCGTGACAGGGTCACTTCTCAAATCACCCTGGGTGTCTGATGCAGGAGCATCCTCAGTGTAAGAGCAATCTTGCATCACCCAAAAACATTTCTATTTTTTGAATTCAATAAGGGATATCTTGTGCAGAGCTGCTATTTATGGAAAGTTACTATTTTTGGTAATTTTTGTATGTGCTCAGAATGATCTGATTTCTTTCTTGGAGGTTCATTTTGGTCATATAAGTCTGCCAGTAAAGTTTCATTGCCAGATCAAGTGTATATTGGAAGATATTGAAGATTTTTGGTATTGGCAGCAGGGGACAGAAACTTTGAACTGAGTTTTGAAGGCTTTAGAGGCTCCGGATGAGGTCAAATTTTGGGCTGAATGAAGCTTGTTTGATTCAAGCATTGTAGAGCTCCTCGCGCCCTTTCCAAAATGGGGTTACAATAGTCAATCGGGTCAACTGGTGATGACTTATGGTCTTCGGAAGTTGGGTCACCTGAAATGGTAGAAAATGATTTTTCTTCAAAATTTCTGTTCGGGTTTCAAAATTTATTTTGAGTCGACTATGATGTAATAAAATGTAAAATAAAAATAATTCTAAGTTTGGTCGACCTTATTGGCTAAAATTCTGGAACATTCCCAGGCGATGGAAAATTGCCTATATAAGGAAGGCTGTATTATTGTCTTAGGCAGTTCAGAATAGTTCTGGGTAGTAGATCTAGGCATTGATTCGAGGATTTGTCCTACAGAATATTGTAAAGGAATGCCCATGTGGCTTTGCATGTTGTAATTCTGAAAATTTATAATTCCACATTTGTGGAGATAATAAGAAGCCAATTTTCTGTTCTTGCATACTGTTGTTGTTTCTCTATTTCTGTTATGCGTTTGTGGTAATAAGGGGAGCACCCTTCATCAAGTGGTATCAGAGAAGGAGTTCTTGAGTGTGTAAACAGATCGCCGACTGTGAGGCAGTTTGCACCAGGACCGTGGCTAGGGTTTCAGTGTGCATCGCGAAAATGCCTCCGCGAAGGAAACGTGGCGGAAGAGTTGGTGTTGTAACACCTGAGGTTAGAGAGCTGCAGAGACAAGTGCGAGCATTGTAAGAAGAGATTCATAGAGGAATGAATCTTAATGTCAGAGACGAAAGCGAGGATGAAGCTGAATAAGAATATCAAGAAGGAGAAGTTGAAATTGTGAACCAGGAGGAAGAAAGACTTTTTCGGGAGATTTCCAAGATTGGGAAAAGACCTAAGATTGAGGTTCTTACATTTTCTAGAAATCTTAACCCAGAGGAATTGATCGACTGGATCAATGAGTGTGAAGAATATTTTGAGTATGAAGATGTTGAGGATCCTGATAGGGTCAAATTTGCGAAGGCCAGACTTAAAGGTCATGCAAAAATCTGGTGGAAAGAAATTCAGTTGGAGCGAAATAGAAGGGGAAAGGAGAAACTCATGAGATGGGATCGGATGGTAGATAAATTGAAGCGACAGTTCATTCCTGTTGATTATGAGCTTGATCTACTGAAGAAAATGCAGAGTTTGAAGCAAGCGGGAAGATCTGTTCAGGAGTATACAGAGGAGTTCTATCGACTTCTCATTAGAACAGGCCATGCAGAAGCTGATAAGGAGAAAGTTGCCCGATACCTTAATGGGTTAAGGCCAAGCATTTAGGAGGAGTTGAATCTGGTTCGAATGAACAGTATTGAAGAGGCATACCAGGTTGCCCTAAAAGTAGAGGAAAAACTGAACAAGAAGTTTGAGAGCAAACAAAATGGAAAAGGTCACGGTGGACGATCTGGTGGACGGTCATATGGTGGCCGAAATGAAGATCCGAAAAAGAAGGATGAGGCCAGTCGCAGTCAGAATCAGCGAGGAAATAATTCCAATCGCTTCCAGGATCAGAATAATAGAGATCAAAGAGGAAGAGGAAGAGGACAAGGATCTGGAAGAGGTGGCTTCCGTGGAACATGTTTTCACTGTGGAGAAGAAGGTCATAGGGCATTTGAATGTCCTCGGCGCCAAAGTAGAACGGACTGAAGAAATGAAGGCCAGGCCAGAATTGTACATGTAGATGAAGATGCTAGATCATCAAATTCTGAAGATGCTAAAAGAAGAGAAATGTTGATTAACAGAAGAGTCCTGTTGAGTTGTGAGAATGAACCTGAGCAAAGGAGGAGCCTGTTTTGCATTCGATGCAAGTGTGAGGGTAAATGTTGTGATGTGATTATCGATAGTGGAAGCACTGACAATTTGGTGTCAGAAGAGATGGTGACAAAGTTGAAGCTCAAGAGATAGAAACACCCACATCCGTATCGGATTGCCTGGGTGCAGGATGACCACAAGGTCATGGTCAGTGAACATTGCCTAGTGAAGTTCAAGATTGGCGGATACCAAGATGAGGTATTGTGTGATATCATATCTATGGATGCATGTCATATGTTGTTGGGTAGACCATGGCAGTTTGACAGATGTGCTGTACATGATGGCCGTGCGAATACCTATTCCCTGACAAAAGATAGAGTGCGACATAAGCTAAAACCATTGAAAGAGACTGAAGAAAAGGTATGTGGTAATGCAAGGATAACTTTTGTTGATGGAAGAAATTTCTTAGATGGTATGAGGCATGAGCATGTATGTTTTGCTTTAATTCCAAAAGTTGGTAAAGAGGAAGTAGAAGATGTTCCTGTAGAAGTTGCAAATTTGTTGAATGAGTTTCAAGATATTGTATCTGAGAATGTACTTAATGGATTACCACCAGTTAGGAAGATCAGTCATCAGATGGACTTGATCCCATGAGCGAGTTTGCCGAATAAGGCAGCACATAGAATGACACCTACAGAAAGTGAGGAGTTCAACAGACAAGTACATGAACTGTTACAAAAAGGATTGATCCGTGAGAGTCTAAGTCCCTGTGCTGTACCAGCAGTATTAGCACCAAAGAAGAATGGAGAATGAAAGATGTGTACAGATTCTAGGGCAATAAACAAGATCACAATCAAGTACAGGTTTCCATTGCCACGAATGGATGATATTATGGACTGTTTGAGTGGAGCTGTGTATTTCTCAAAGATAGATCTGAAGAGTGGATATCATCAGATTCGGATCAGAGAAGGAGATGAATGGAAGACTGCCTTCAAGACAAAGGAAGGACTGTATGAGTGGTTAGTCATGCCTTTTGGGCTAACCAATGCACCGAGCACTTTCATGCGGCTCATGAACGAGGTTCTGAAAGAATTTCTGGGTAAGTTTGTCATTGTTTACCTAGATGATATTCTGATCTTTAGTAAGACATTGGAGGAGCATATGATGCATATTCGTATTGTATTTGAGAAGCTGAGAGAAGAGAAATTGTTGATTAATTTGAAGAAGTGCAATTTTGTGAAGAAAGAGTTGGTGTATTTGGGGTTTTTAGTTTCAGGAGAAGGTCTAAAAATGGACCCAGAGAAGGTACAGGCTATCCTTGAATGGCCTACTCCAAGGAATGCTACTGAGGTAAGATCTTTTTATGGTCTAGCTAGCTTTTACAGAAAGTTTATCAAAAATTTTAGCAGTATTTGTGGACCCTTGACTGAAACAATGAGAGCGGATAGAAAAGAGTTTAAGTGGACTAATGGGGCAGAAAAGAGTTTTCAATTATTGAAATAAAAAGTTACAGAACAACCTGTTTTAGCACTTCCAAATTTTAATAAGGTGTTTCTAGTAGATTGTGCTGCTAGTGGTACTGCAATAGGAGCTGTTATGAGCCAAGAAGGTAAACCTATTACTTATTTCAGTGAGAAGTTGAATGATGCCAAGAGAAAATATTCTGTTTATGATCAAGAATTTTATGCTATAGTTCAAGCATTAAAGAAGTGGAGACACTATTTTCTTCCTAAGGAGTTTGTTTTGTATACTGATCATCAAGCTTTGCAATATTTGAATAGTCAAGGAAAGTTGAATCAAAGACATTTGAAATGGGTTAAATTTTTGCAAAGTTATACATTTGTTTTGAAACACAAGAGTGGAAAGTCTAATAGGGTTGCAGATGCTCTTAGCAGAAGGAAACTACTGCTGACAGAAATGCAGATTGAAGTGGTTGGGTTCAAGGAGCTCAAGAATTTGTATCCAGAGGATCTTGATTTTGGTGAAGCTTGGAAAGCTTGTAAAGAACCTGTTACTCTAGACAGGACGAAATGGTTAGATTTCATCATCCAGGATGATATGCTATTCAGAAGGAGTCAGTTGTGCATTCCACGAAGTTCTATGAGGGAGAATCTCATCAAGGAGAAGCATAGTGGAGGATTGGCTGGACACTTTGGTCATGATAAAACCCTTGCTTTGGTTGGTGAGATTTATTATTGGCCACAATTGCAGCAAGATGTGAAGAAGTTTGTATAGAGTTGCAGAGTATGTCAGATGGCGAAAGGAGTGAAGCAGAATACAAGGTTGTATCAGCCATTACCTGTATCAGAGAAGACTTGGGAGGATATTAGCATGGACTTTGTTCTTGGTTTACCGAGGACTCAGCGGGGACATGATTCAATTTTTGTGGTGGTTGATAGATTTTCAAAGATGGCACATTTCATTCCCTGCAAGAAGACTACTGATGCTGTTCATGTAGCAGAATTGTTTTTCAGAGAGGTAGTGAGACTACATGGTTTGCCAACGACCATAGTTTCAGATCGGGACACGAAGTTTGTTAGATATTTCTGGCGTACATTGTTGAAGAAGCTGAAGATAGATTTGAGGTTCAGTTCATCACATCATCCACAGACTGATGGACAGACAGAGGTAGTGAATAGAAGTTTGAAAAATTTGCTGAGATGTTTGGTTGGAGATAAGCCAACAGGATGGGATTTGATTTTACCATAGGCAGAATTTGCATACAATAATTCTGTCAACAGGAGCACTGGTAAATCACCATTCTAGATTGTATTTGGAAGTAGTCCGAGAAATGCATCTGAATTCAGGAAGATAGATAAAGGAGAAATAAGTAGTGCTGAAGCTGAGGATTTTGCAGAACACTTGAAGAACATCCATGGGGAGGTGAGGAAGCATATTACCAAGATGAACGCACAGTATAAGGCTAAGGCAGATGAGAAAAGGAGGTATAAGGAATTTCAGGTTGGAGATGAAGTCATGGTTCATTTGCGGAAGGAGCGGTTTCCAGTTGGTACATATAACAAGCTGAAAATGAAGAAGTTTGGACCATGTAAGATACTGAAGAAACATGATTCAGGAAACGCATATGAGGTAGAATTGCCTACTAAGCTAAATATTTCACCAGTGTTTAACATTTTAGATTTGACAGAGTATCATGAAGGAGGTGTTGAAGATGAGATCACAGCAGCACAGTGGAGTATTCCAGCAACTAGTTCAGACACTAAGGAGATCGAAGATATACTGGACAATCGTGTTGGTAGAAGCACAAGGAACAGGACATATGAAGAATATCTGGTCAAGTGGAAAGGACGACCTATTGAAGATTCATCATGGCTAACAAGGGTGGAGGTTAACTGTCTTGGTTTTACTCTGCACACCTGAGTCGTGACAGGGTCACTTCTCAAATCACCTTGGGTGTCTGATGCAGGAGCATCCTAGGTGTAAGAGCAATCTTGCATCACCCAAAAACATTTTTATTTTTTGAATTCAATAAGGGCTATCTTGTGCAGAGCTGCTATTTATGAAAAGTTACTATTTTTGGTAATTTTCATATGTGCTCAGAATGATCTGATTTCTTTCTTGGAGGTTCATTTTGGTCATATAAGTCTGCCAGTAAAGTTTCATTGCCAGATCAAGTGTATATTGGAAGATATTGAAGATTTTTGGTATTGGCAGCAGGGGACAGAAACTTTGAACTGAGTTTTGAAGGCTTTAGAGGCCCCGGATGAGGTCGAATTTTGGGCTGAATGAAGCTTGCTTGATTCAAGTGTTGTAGAGCTCCTCGCGCCCTTTCTGAAATGGGGTTACAATAGTCAATCGGGTCAACTGGTGATGACTTATGGTCTTCAGAAGTTGGGTCACCTGAAATGGCGGAAAATGATTTTTCTTCAAAATTTCTGTTCGGGTTTCAAAATTTATTTTGAGCTGACTATGATGTAATGAAATGTAAAATAAAAATAATTCTAAGTTTGGTCAGCCTTATTGGCTAAAATTCTGGAACCTTCCTAGGCGGTGGAAAATTGCCTATATAAGGAAGGCTGTATTATTGTCTTAGGCAGTTCAGAATAGTTCTGGGTAGTAGATCTGGGTATTGATTCGAGGCTTTGTCCTACAGAATATTGTAAAGGAATGCCCATGTGGCTTTGCATGTTGTAATTCTGAAAATTTGTAATTTCACATTTGTGGAGATAATAAGAAGCCAATTTTCTATTCTTGCATACTGTTGTTGTTTCTCTATTTCTGTTATGCGTTTGTGGTAATAAGGGGAGCACCCTTCATCAAGTGGTATCAGAGCAGGAGTTCTTGAGTATGTAAATAGATCGCTGACTGTGAGGCAGTTTGCACCAGGACCGTGGCTAGGGTTTCAGCGTGCATCGCGAAAATGCCTCCACAAAGGGAACGTGGCGGAAGAGCAGGTGTTGTAACACCTGAGGTTAGAGAGCTGCAGAGACAAGTGCGAGCATTGCAAAAAGAGATTCACAGAGGAATGAATCTTAATGTCGGAGACGAAAGCGAGGATGAAGCTGAAGAAGAATATCAAGAAGGAGAAGTTGAAATTGTGAACCAGGAGGAAGAAAGACTTTTTCGGGCGATTTTCAAGATTGGGAAAAGACCTAAGATTGAGGTTCCTACATTTTCTAGAAATCTTAACCCAAAGGAATTGATCAACTGGATCAATGAGTGTGAATAATATTTTGAGTATGAAGATGTTGAGGATCCTGATAGGGTCAAATTTGCGAAGGCCAGACTGAAAGGTCATGCAAAAATCTGGTGGCAAGAAATTCAATTGGAGCGAAATAGAAGGGGAAAGGAGAAAATCACGAGATGGGATCGGATGGTGGATAAATTGAAGTGACAGTTCATTCTTGTTGATTATGAGCTTGACCTACTGAAGAAAATGTAGAGTTTGAAGCAAGCGGGAAGCTCTGTTCAGGAGTATACAGAGGAGTTCTATCGACTTCTCATCAGAATAGGTCATGCAGAAGCTGATAAGGAGAAATTTGCCCGATACCTTAATGGGTTATGGCCAAGCATTTAGGAGGAGTTGAATCTGGTTCGAATGAACAGTATTGAAGAGGCATACCAGTTTGCTCTAAAAGTAGAGGAAAAGCTAAACAAGAAGTTTGAGAGCAAATAAAATAGAAGAGGTCGCGGTGGACGATCTGGTGGACGATCATATGGTGGCCGAAATGAAGATCCGAAAAAGAAGAATGAGGCCAGTAGCAGTCAGAATCAGCGAGGAAATAATTCCAATCGCTTCTAGGATCAGAATAATAGAGATCAAAGAGGAAGAGGAAGAGCACAAGGATCTGGAAGAGGTGGCTTCCGTGGAACATGTTTTCACTCTGGAGAAGAAGGTCATAGGGCATTTGAATGTCCTCATCGCCAAGGCAGAACAGACAGAAGAAATGAAGGCCAGGCCAGAATTGCACATGTAAATGAAGATGCCAGATCATCAAATTCTGAAGATGCTGAAAGAGGAGAAATGTTGATTAACAGAAGAGTCCTGTTGAGTGGTGAGAATGAACCTGAGCAAAGGAGGAGCCTATTTCGCACTCGATGCAAGTGTGAGGGTAAATGCTGTGATGTGATTATCGATAGTGGAAGCACTGACAATTTGGTGTCAGAAGAGATGGTGACAAAGTTGAAGCTCAAGAGACAGAAACACCCACATCCGTATCGGATTGCCTGGGTGGAGGATGACCAAAAGGTCATGGTTAGTGAACAGTGCCTAGTGAAGTTCAAGATTGGCGGATACCAAGATGAGGTATTGTGTGATATCATATCTATGGATGCATGTCATATGTTGTTGGGTAGACCATGGTAGTTTGACAGATGTGTTGTACATGATGGCCGTGTGAATACTTATTCCCTGACAAAGGATGGAGTGCGACATAAGCTAAAACCATTGAAAGAGACTGAAGAAAAGGTATGTGGTAATGCAAGGATAACTTTTGTTGATGGAAGAAATTTCTTAGATGGTATGAGGCATGAGCATGTATGTTTTGCTTTAATTCCAAAAGCTGGTAAAGAGGAAGTAGAAGATGTTCCTGTAGAAGTTGCAGATTTGTTGAATGAGTTTCAGTATATTGTATCCGATAACGTGCCTGATGGATTACCACCAATCAGGAAGATTAGTCATCAGATGGACTTGATCCCAGGAGTGAGTTTGCCGAATAAGGCAGCACACAGAATGACACCTGCAGAAAGTGAGGAGTTCAACAGACAAGTACATGAACTATTACAGAAAGGATTGATCCGTGAGAGTCTAAGTCCCTGTGCTGTACCAGCAGTATTAGCAACAAAGAAGAATGGAGAATGGAGGATGTGTATAAATTTTAGGGCAATAAACAATATCACAATCAAGTACAGGTTTCCATTGCCACGAATGGATGATATTATGGACTGTTTGAGTGGAGCTGTGTATTTCTCAAAGATAGATCTGAAGAGTGGATATCATCAGATTCGGATCAGAGAAAGAGATGAATGGAAGACTGCCTTCAAGATAAAAGAAGGACTGTATGAGTGGTTAGTCATGCCTTTTGGGCTAACCAATGCACCGAGCACTTTCATGCGGCTCATGAACGAGGTTCTGAAAGAATTTCTGGGTAAGTTTGTCATTGTTTACCTAGATGATATTCTGATCTTTAGTAAGACATTGGAGGAGCATATGATGCATATTCGTATGGTATTTGAGAAGCTGAGAGAAGAGAAATTGGTGATTAATTTGAAGAAGTGCAGTTTTGTGAAGAAAGAGTTGGTGTATTTGGGGTTTGTAGTTTCAGGAGAAGGTCTAAAAATGGACCTAGAGAAGGTACAGGCTATCCTTGAATGGCCTACTCCAACGAATGCTACTGAGGTAAGATCTTTTCATGGTCTAGCTAGCTTTTACAGAAAGTTTATTAGAAATTTTAGCAGTATTTGTGGACCCTTGACTGAAACAATGAGAGGGGATAGAAAAGAGTTTAAGTGGACTAATGGGGAAGAAAAGATTTTTCAATTATTGAAACAAAAAGTTACAGAACAACCTATTTTAGCACTTCCAGATTTTAATAAGGTGTTTCAAGTAGATTGTAATGCTAGTGGTACTGCAATAGGAGCTGTTATGAGCCAAGAAGGTAAACCTATTGCTTATTTCAGTGAGAAGTTGAATGATGCCAAGAGAAAATATTCTGTTTATGATCAGGAATTTTATGCTATAGTTCAAGCATTAAAGAAGTGGAGACACTATTTGCTTCCTAATGAGTTTGTTTTGTATACTGATCATCAAGCTTTGCAATATTTGAATAGTCAAGGAAAGTTGAATCAAAGGCATTTGAAATGGGTTGAATTTTTGCAGAGTTATACATTTGTTTTGAAACACAGGAGTGGAAAGTCTAATAGGGTTGCAAATGCTCTTAGCAGAAGGCAACTACTACTGACAGAAATGCAGATTGAAGTGGTTGGGTTCAAGGAGCTCAAGCATTTGTATCCAGAGGATCTTGATTTTGGTGAAGCTTGGAAAGCTTATAAAGAACCTGTTACTCTAGACAGGACGAAATGGTTAGATTTCATCATCCAGGATGATATGCTATTCAGAAGGAGTCAGTTGTGCATTCCACGAAGTTCTATGAGGGAGAATCTCATCAAGGAGAAGCATAGTGGAGGATTGGCTGGACACTTTGGTCATGATAAAACCTTTGCTTTGGTTGGTGAGATTTATTATTGGCCACAATTGCAGCAAGATGTGAAGAAGTTTGTATAGAGTTGCAGAGTATGTCAGATGGCGAAAGGAGTGAAGCAGAATACAAGGTTGTATCAGCCATTACCTGTACCAGAGAAGCCTTGGGAGGATATTAGCATGGACTTTGTTCTTGGTTTACCGAAGACTCAGCGGGGACATGATTCAATTTTTGTGGTGGTTGATAGATTTTCAAAGATGGCACATTTCATTCCCTGCAAGAAGACTACTGATGCTGTTCATGTAGCAGAATTGTTTTTCAGAGAGGTAGTGAGACTACATGGTTTGCCAACGACCATAGTTTCAGATCAGGATGTGAAGTTTGTTGGATATTTCTGGCGTACATTGTGGAAGACGCTGAAGACAGATTTGAGGTTCAGTTCATCACATCATCCACAGACTGATAGACAGACAGAGGTAGTGAATAGAAGTTTGGGAAATTTGCTGAGATGTTTGGTTGGAGATAAGCCAACAGGATGGGATTTGATTTTACCACAGGTGGAATTTGCATACAATAATTTTGTCAACAGGAGCACTGGTAAATCACCATTCTAGATTGTATTTGGAAGTAGTCCGAGAAATGCATCTGAATTAAGGAAGATAGATAAAGGAGAAATAAGTAGTGCTGAAGCTGAGGATTTTGTAGAACACTTGAAGAACATCCATGGGGAGGTGAGGAAGCATATTACCAAGATGAACGCACAGTATAAGGCTAAGGCAGATGAGAAAAGGAGGTATAAAGAATTTTAGGTTGGAGATGAAGTCATGGTTCACTTGCAGAAGGAGCGGTTTCCAGTTGGTACATATAACAAGCTGAAAATGAAGAAGTTTGGACCATGTAAGATACTGAAGAAACATGATTCAGGAAACGCATATGAGGTAGAATTGCCTACTAAGCTAAATATTTCACCAGTGTTTAACATTTTAGATTTGACAGAGTATCATGAAGGAGGTGTTGAAGATGAGATCACAGCAGCACAGTGGAGTATTCCAGCAACTAGTTCAGACACTAAGGAGATCGAAGATATACTAGACAGTCGTGTTGGTAGAAGCACAAGGAACAGGACATATGAAGAATATCTGGTCAAGTGGAAAGGATGACCTATTGAAGATTCATCATGGCTAACAAGGGTGGAGGTTAACTGTCTTAGTTTTCCTCTGCACACCTGAGTCGTGACAGGGTCACTTCTCAAATCACCCTGGGTGTCTGATGCAGGAGCATCCTGGGTGTAAGAGCAATCTTGGATCACCCAAAAACATTTTTATTTTTTAAATTCAATGAGGGCTATCTTGTGCAGAGCTGCTATTTATGGAAAGTTACTATTTTTGGTAATTTTTGTATGTGCTCAGAATGATCTGATTTCTTTCTTGGAGGTTCATTTTTGTCATATAAGTCTGCCAGTAAAGTTTCATTGCCAGATCAAGTGTATATTGGAAGATATTGAAGATTTTCGGTATTGGCAGCAGGGGACAGAAACTTTGAACTGAGTTTTGAAGGCTTTAGAGGCCCCGGATGAGGTCGAATTTTGGGCTGAATGAAGCTTATTTGATTCAAGCGTTGTAGAGCTCCTCGGGCCCTTTCCGAAATGGGGTTACAATAGTCAATCGGGTCAACTGGTGATGACTTATGGTCTTCGGAAGTTGGGTCACCTGAAATGGCAGAAAATGATTTTTATTCAAAATTTTTGTTCGGGTTTCAAAATTTATTTTGAGCCGACTATGATGTAATGAAATGTAAAATAAAAATAATTCTAAGTTTGGTCGGCCTTATTGGCTAAAATTCTGGAACCTTCCCAGGCAGTGGAAAATTACCTATATAAGGAAGGCTGTATTATTGTCTTAGGCAGTTCAGAATAGTTCTGGGTAGTAGATCTGGGTATTGATTCGAGGCTTTGTCCTACAGAATATTGTAAAGGAATGCCCATGTGGCTTTGCATGTTGTAATTCTGAAAATTTGTAATTCCACATTTGTGGAGATAATAAGAAGCCAATTTTCTGTTCTTGCATACTGTTGTTGTTTCTCTATTTCTGTTATGCGTTTGTGGTAATAAGGGGAGCACCCTTCATCAAGTGGTATCAGAGCAGGAGTTCTTGAGTGTGTAAACAGATCGCCGACTGTGAGGCAGTTTGCACCAGGACCGTGGCTAGGGTTTCAGCGTGCATCACGAAAATGCCTCCATGAAGGGAACGTGGCGGAAGAGTTGGTGTTGTAACACCTGAGGTTAGAGAGCTGCAGAGACAAGTGCGAGCATTGCAAGAAGAGATTCACAGAGGAATGAATCTTAATGTCAGAGACGAAAGCGAGGATGAAGCTGAAGAAGAATATCAAGAAGGAGAAGTTGAAATTGTGAACCAGGAGGAAGAAAGACTTTTTCGGGCGATTTCCAAGATTGGGAAAAGACCTAAGATTGAGGTTCCTACATTTTCTAGAAATCTTAACCCAGAGGAATTGATCGACTGGATCAATGAGTGTGAAGAATATTTTGAGTATGAAGATGTTGAGGATCCTGATAGGGTCAAATTTGCGAAGGCCAGACTGAAAGGTCATGCAAAAATCTGGTGGTAAGAAATTCAGTTGGAGTGAAATAGAAGGGGAAAGGAGAAAATCATGAGATGGCATCGGATGGTGGATAAATTGAAGTTACAGTTCGTTCCTGTTGATTATGAGCTTGACCTACTGAAGAAAATGTAGAGTTTGAAGCAAGCGGGAAGATCTGTTCAGGAGTATACAGAGGAGTTCTATCGACTTCTCATCAGAACAGGCCATGCAGAAGCTGATAAGGAGAAAGTTGCCCGATACCTTAATGGGTTAAGGCCAAGCATTCAGGAGGAGTTGAATCTGGTTCGAATGAACAGTATTGAAGAGGCATACCAATTTGCCCTAAAAGTAGAGGAAAAGCTGAACAAGAAGTTTGAGAGCAGACAAAATGGAAGAGGTCACAGTGGACGATCTGGTGGACGGTCATATGGTGGCCAAAATGAACATTCGAAAAAGAAGGATTAGGCTAGTAGCAGTCAGAATCAGCGAGGAAATAATTCCAATCGCTTCCAGGATCAGAATAATAGAGATCAAAGAGGAAGACGAAGAGGACAAGGATCTGGAAGAGGTGGCTTCCGTGGAACATGTTTTCACTGTGGAGAAGAAGGTCATAGGGCATTTGAATATACTTAGTGCCAAGGCAGAACAGACAGAAGAAATGAAGGCCAGGCCAGAATTGCACATGTAGATGAAGATGTCAGATCATCAAATTCTGAAGATGCTGAAAGAGGAGAAATGTTGATTAACAGAAGAGTCCCGTTGAGTGGTGAGAATGAACCTGAGCAAAGGAGGAGCCTGTTTTGCACTCGATGCAAGTGTGAGGGTAAATGCTGTGATGTGATTATCGATAGTGGAAGCACTGACAATTTGGTGTCAGAAGAGATGGTGACAAAGTTGAAGCTCAAGAGACAGAAACACCCACATCCGTATCGGATTGCCTGGGTGCAGGATGACCACAAGGTCATGGTTAGTGAACAGTGCCTAGTGAAGTTCAAGATTGGTAGATACCAAGATGAGGTATTGTGTGATATCATATCTATGGATGCATGTCATATGTTGTTGGGTAGACCATGGCAGTTTGACAGATGTGCTGTACATGATGGCCGTGCGAATACCTATTCCCTGACAAAGGATGGAGTGTGACATAAGCTAAAACCATTGAAAGAGACTGAAGAAAAGGTATGTGGTAATGCAACGATAACTTTTGTTGATGGAAGAAATTTCTTAGATGGTATGAGGCATGAGCATGTATGTTTTGCTTTAATTCCAAAAGCTGGTAAAGAGGAAGTAAAAGATGTTCCTGTAGAAGTTGCAGATTTGTTGAATGAGTTTCAGTATATTGTATCCGATAACGTGCCTGATGGATTACCACCAGTCAGGAAGATTAGTCATCAGATGGACTTGATCCCAGGAGCGAGTTTTCCAAATAAGGCAGCACACAGAATGACACCTGTAGAAAGTGAGGAGTTCAACAGACAAGTACATGAACTGTTACAGAAAGGATTGATCCATGAGAGTCTAAGTCCCTGTGTTGTACCAGTAGTATTAGCACCAAAGAAGAATGCAGAATGGAGGATGTGTACAGATTCTAGGGCAATAAACAAGATCATAATCAAGTACAAGTTTCCATTGCCACGAATGGATGATATTATGGACTGTTTGAGTGGAGCTGTGTATTTCTCAAAGATAGATCTGAAGAGTGGATATCATCAGATTTGGATCAGAGAAGGAGATGAATGGAAGACTGCCTTTAAGACAAAGGAAGGACTGTATGAGTGGTTAGTCATGCCTTTTGGGCTAACCAATGCACCGAGCACTTTCATGCGGCTCATGAACGAGGTTCTGAAAGAATTTCTGGGTAAGTTTGTCATTGTTTACCTAGATGATATTCTGATCTTTAGTAAGACATTGGAGGAGCATATGATGCATATTCGTATGGTATTTGAGAAGCTGAGAGAAGAGAAACTGTTGATTAATTTGAAGAAGTGCAGTTTTGTGAAGAAAGAGTTGGTGTATTTGGGGTTTGTAGTTTCAGGAGAAGGTCTAAAAATGGACCTAGAGATGGTACAGGCTATCCTTGAATGGCCTACTCCAAGGAATGCTACTGAGGTAAGATCTTTTCATGGTCTAGCTAGCTTTTACAGAAAGTTTATCAAAAATTTTAGCAGTATTTGTGGACCCTTGACTAAAACAATGAGAGGGGATAGAAAAGAGTTTAAGTGGACTAATGGGGTAGAAAAGAGTTTTCAATTATTGAAACAAAAAGTTACAGAACAACCTGTTTTAGCACTTCTAGATTTTAATAAAGTGTTTCAAGTAGATTGTGATGCTAGTGGTACTGCAATAGGAGCTGTTATGAGCCAAGAAGGTAAACCTATTGCTTATTTCAGTGAGAAGTTGAATGATGCCAAGAGAAAATATTCTGTTTATGATCAGGAATTTTATGCTATAGTTCAAGCATTAAAGAAGTGGAGACACTATTTGCCTTCTAAGGAGTTTGTTTTGTATACTGATCATCAAGCTTTGCAATATTTGAATAGTCAAGGAAAATTGAATCAAAGGCATTTGAAATGGGTTGAATTTTTGCAGAGTTATACATTTGTTTTGAAAAATAGGAGTGGAAAGTCTAATAGGGTTGCAGATGCTCTTAGCAGAAGGCAACTACTACTGACAGAAATGCAGATTGAAGTAGTTGGGTTCAAGGAGCTCAAGAATTTGTATCCAGAGGATCTTGATTTTGGTGAAGCTTGGAAAGCTTTTAAAGAACCTATTACTCTAGACAAGACGAAATGGTTGGATTTCATCATCCAGGATGATATGCTATTCAGAAGGAGTCAGTTGTGCATTCCACGAAGTTCTATGAGGGAGAATCTCATCAAGGAGAAGCATAGTGGAGGATTGGCTGGACACTTTGGTCGTGATAAAACCCTTCCTTTGGTTGGTGAGAATTATTATTGGCCACAATTGCAGCAAGTTGTGAAGAAGTTTGTACAGAGTTGCAGAGTATGTCAGATGGGGAAAGGAGTGAAGCAGAATACAGGGTTGTATCAGCCATTACCTGTACCAGAGAAGCCTTGGGAGGATATTAGCATGGACTTTGTTCTTAGTTTACCGAGGACTCAGCGGGGACATGATTCAATTTTTGTGGTGGTTGATAGATTTTAAAAGATGACACATTTCATTCCCTGCAAGAAGACTACTGATGCTGTTCATGTAGCAGAATTGTTTTTCAGAGAGGTAGTGAGACTACATGGTTTGCCAACGACCATAGTTTCAGATCGGGACGCGAAGTTTGTTGGATATTTTTGGCGTACATTGTGGAAGAAGCTGAAGACAGATTTGAGGTTCAGTTCATCACATCATCCACAGACTGATGGACAGACAGAGGTAGTGAATAGAAGTTTGGGAAATTTGCTGAGATGTTTGGTTGGAGATAAGCCAACAGGATGGGATTTGATTTTACCACAGGCGGAATTTGCATACAATAATTCTGCCAACAGGAGCACTGGTAAATCACCATTCCAGATTGTATTTGGAAGTAGTCCGAGAAATGCATCTGAATTAAGGAAGATAGATAAAGGAGAAATAAGTAGTGCTGAATCTGAGGATTTTGCAGAACACTTGAAGAACATTCATGGGGAGGTGAGGAAGCATATTACCAAGATGAACGCATAGTATAAGGCTAAGGTAGATGAGAAAAGGAGGTATAAAGAATTTCAGGTTGGAGATGAAGTCATGGTTCATTTGCGGAAGGAGCGGTTTCCAGTTGGTACATATAACAAGCTGAAAATGAAGAAGTTTGGACCATGTAAGATACTGAAGAAATATGATTCAGGAAACGCATATGAGGTAGAATTGCCTACTGAGCTAAATATTTCACCAGTGTTTAAATTTTCAGATTTGACAGAGTATCATGAAGGAGGTGTTGAAGATGAGATCACAGCAGCACAGTGGAGTATTCTAGCAACTAGTTCAGACACTAAGGAGATCGAAGATATACTGGACAGTCGTGTTGGTAGAAGCACAAGGAACAGGACATATGAAGAATATCTGGTCAAGTGGAAAGGATGACCTATTGAAGATTCATCATGGCTAACAAGGGTGGAGGTTAACTGTCTTGGTTTTCCTCTGCACACCTGAGTCGTGACACGGTCACTTCTCAAATTACCCTGGGTGTCTGATGCAGGAGCATCCTGGGTGTAAGAGCAATCTTGCATCACCCAAAAACATTTCTATTTTTTGAATTCAATAATAGCTATCTTGTGCAAAGCTGCTATTTATGGAAAGTTACTATTTTTGGTAATTTTTGTATGTGCTCAGAATGATCTGATTTCTTTCTTGGAGGTTCATTTTGGTCATATAAGTCTGCCAGTAAAGTTTCATTGCCAGATCAAGTGTATATTGGAAGATATTGAAGATTTTTGGTATTGGCAGCAGGGGACAGAAACTTTGAACTGAGTTTTGAAGGCTTTAGAGGCCCCGGATGAGGTCGAATTTTGGGCTGAATGAAGCTTACTTGATTCAAGTGTTGTAGAGCTCCTCGCGCCCTTTCCGAAATGGGGTTACAATAGTCAATCGGGTCAACTGGTGATGACTTATGGTCTTCGGAAGTTGGGTCACCTGAAATGGCGAAAAATGATTTTTCTTCAAAATTTCTGTTCGGGTTTCAAAATTTATTTTGAGCCAACTATGATGTAATGAAATGTAAAATAAAAATAATTTTAAGTTTGGTCGGCCTTATTGGCTAAAATTCTGGAACCTTCCCAGGCGGTGGAAAATTGCCTATATAAGGAAGGCTGTATTATTGTCTTAGGCAGTTCAGAATAGTTCTAGGTAGTAGATTTGGGTATTGATTCGAGGCTTTGTCCTACAGAATATTGTAAAGGAATGCCCATGTGGCTTTGCATGTTGTAATTCTAAAAATTTGTAATTCCACATTTGTGGAGATAATAAGAAGCCAATTTTCTATTCTTGCATATTGTTGTTGTTTCTCTATTTCTGTTATGCGTTTGTGGTAATAAGGGGAGCACCCTTCATCACCAGTAGTCTCCAAAGCATTCAATAAGTGAATATGAATGTTTGAAAACTTTCCTCTCAACTTCCCCAACCACTCCTAATCGGTTAGAAGGATATTTCTAGAATCTCCACTATTCCTATCCTTACCAACAATTCTTAAACATACTTTATCTGATATGATAATAACATGCTAAACTGAACCAATGGCATGTTCTTCATGTGGTACAAGGAAGATTTGGCTATCAAATCTTCCTTCGTGCAAGCTGAGCGTGAGAGAAGGTATGTGATTTCTTCATTTTTGATTGGTATCTTTGACAAGCAATGTCTTTCTAGCCTCTGGCATCATATTTGACTACAAATTTCAAATGCATTGCATTTTATTTGATCATGAATGCTCACTGAAATGACTACATTCTACTAGTGTTGTGCCCTACCCCGTGCTTTATCTCCATTATTTGATGTTATTGGTGCTTGTGCTCAAGGATATTGATTCACTATTTTCAAATGTTTGGATTCACGTTTGTTGATATTACAATTCATCATATCAGATAAAGTATGTTTAAGAAGTTTTAGTGTCTAAACACTCAACTAATCCCTCTAACCGATTATGAATAGTCGGGGAAGTTGAGAGGAAAGTTTTCAAATATTCATATTCACTTATTGAATGCTTTGGAGACTACTGGTTTGATTGTCCATGCGTTAATGTTTAAAAGAGATCAATGAAGTACTTAAAGACATTTTTACATGTTTGGAGAGGTTTAAGAGGCACTTATCATGACTGTACCCCCACAAACAGTGGCATAGATTGGTTTTACTAAGTTTCCTTTCTCTATTTTGAGGTTTCCTTTCTCTTCCATAGGGGTACAGTCAGAGGGTTCATTGACAAAATGATCCTTTTAATGCTTACTATGAATATGAATGATTTGATATAGCATATTGCTCATTTTACTTGAAGTTTGGAATAGCTTTTGCAATGGTGAAAGTAGTTTTGGTCATGACTATTCCTCTACACAGTCAGAAAATGTAACTGTCTAATGATTATATGTAATGTTGAATGGATTAAATGCTTTATTCTTGGTAGAAGTGAATGGAAGGAATAGTGTTTGTGTTAGGTTTCATTTATTGTTGAATTCAATGGTTTCCAAGATGTGTTAAGGAGTTTTCTCCTTGTTTAATGTTAACTGTTCCTGCATAATCTACTCATACAACAGTGGAATGCTATGTGATTGAAAATTTCATACAAATGATCCTTTGGCATGTATTAAATACAATCTAGTCACTTATTGAATGCTTTGGAGACTACTGGTTTGACTGTCCATGCATTACCAGTGTCTGAGATTCATTAAAGGATACAAAACCCTTCATTTTGGGGTTATTGTGTGTGGATTCAAATGTAGGTTTGATTTGGTTAATGTTTAGAAGAGATCAATAAAGTATTTAAAGACAATCTTACATGTTTGAAGAGCTTTGAGAGGCACTTATCATGACTGTGCCCTAACAAACAGTGGCATAGACTGGTTTTACTAAGTTTCCTTTTTCTATTTTGAGGTTTCCTTTCTCTACTGCAGGGGTACAGTTAGAGGGTTCATTGACAAAATGATCCTTTGAATGGTTACTATGAATATGAATGATTTGATATAGCATATTTCTCATTTTACTTGAAGTTTGGAATAGCTTGTGCTTGTGCTGGAATTCTTCGTAGAAGTGAGTGGAAGGAATAGTATTGGTGTTAGGTTTCATTTATTATTGAATTCAATGGTTTCCAAGATGTGTTGAGGAGTTTTCTCCTTGTTTAATGTTAACTATTCCCGCACAATCCACTCATACAACAATGAAATGCTATGTGATTGACAATTTCATACAACTGGTCCTTTGGCGTGTATTAAACAAAATAGAATTTTCAGCATATTATTATAATTCTATTTCTTTGTTGTAAACATGCCATTGGTTCAGTTTTGTAAAAAAAAATTCGTGTACAATTTTTTTTTTCTATTTTTTCCATTTGATAACCACAGTCAACATTTCAAAATAGTGAATAACATCAAATAATGGAGATAAAGTATGGGCTAGGGAACGACACTAGTAGATTAAAACTGAACCAATGACATGTTTACAATGAAGAAATAGAATGATAATAATATGCTGAAAATTCTATACTATTTAATACATGCCAAAGGACCAGTTGTATGAAATTGTCAATCACATAGCATTTCACTATTGTATGAGTGGATTGTGCAGGAACAGTTAACATTAAACATAGCCAGTGTTCTCTTTACTTTCTCAAATCTCTGCAATTCAAAAACATTAGAGTTGTATAATACATTGTTAGTATCCTTTTTCCATGGGTCCTAGGTCTTTGGGTCCATGGAAAGGAAATAGATTACAAAATACACTTCAAAACAAAAGAAAAGCTTAGCAAATTCAGTCTAAGTCGCTATAGATGAAGGAACAATCATGCTAATAGTTCCTCTAAGTCTTCCAAAACATTTATTAAACTCCCCTAAAGTCCTATTGGATCCCCAAATTGCTTAATCCAATCAACTTACATCAGGATCATGAGAAACTTCAAAGGATTAAAAACATTAGTTAGAACAGTCAAATCATTATGCTTTCAAATCAATTACCTATCAACATATCCCTTATGAGGGAGAAAAGACAAACACATAAAGAACATGCACATAAACACGGTAGCTGAAAAACTTAAATGGAATACACCAAGAAGTACCAAATGATGAATGCTCAATTGTTGTAATGGAAAAGCATCAGAACCATCCATTTCTAGAACTTGATTTTATAGTCTAAATGATTTTTCTATAGTCGTAATGATTTTTCTAGAACTTGATTTTGTAGTCTTAATGATTTTTCTATAGTCCTAATGATTTTTCTATAGTACTCTTAATGATTTTTCTAGAACTTGATTTTCTAGTCTTAATGATTTTTCTATAGTCCTAATGATTTTTCTATACTCTTAATGATTTTTCTTTCATCCTAATGTTTGTTTCTCTTGATAAATTAGGCCTTGAATTTGAATTTTTGTTCACTATTTTATTTCAGCTTGATATTTCATTCATTTTTCATATACACAAAGAGTACACATGCTGATAAAAAAATGAGGTATTTGATTAAGGTTAACTATTCATGATTGTAAATAGTCAATATTTCTGATGGTACTCCTTGGTGTATTTCATTTTTAAATAATCATGTTTCTATGGCTATGATAAATGTCCCTTTGTGTTGAGAAAATTAGAGTTGAAAAAATGGTTGCAAACAAATCATCCTTCTTCCACCAACATTCTAGTCAATGTACAAGTAATGAGTCATTCCATTCAAAAAAGACCATGTCTAACAATATCAATGCAGAACAAAATAAAGAGTATGCAAAATTTAGTGATTGTATCTTCCATTAGAGCCAATTCATATGCACAGGTGATGAACATGCATATTTACCTGAGCACTATTGGGAGCTTACCCAACATCATATACCTTCTATGATCAACTCTTATATGCACAGGTGATGAACATTCAGATTTTCTTAAGCAGTACTTTTAGTAGTCCTCCTACACATGTACTGTTGTGAAAATCATCACAAGCCCACTTGTTGGAGGGCTACTAAAAGTACACATGTTTGGAGGTCTGAAGGAAACAAGAGAATTTGAAGAGTCGCGAGTCTTAAGATTGTACTTAATATAGCCAAAATACCAAATGATGAATGCTCAATTGTTGTAATGGAAAAGCATTAGAACCGTCCATTTCTAAAATTTGATTTTGTATAGTCTTAATTATTTTTCTATAGTCCTAATGATTTTGAAAATTTTTGACAAAGAGTGTTTCTTTTTTTGATTGTAGTACAAATGATTTTTCTATAGTTGTAATGATTTTTCTTATTTCTTGTCTTTTGTCCCTTTTTGATTTCCTATGTCTGTGCTTCGTGACAGGATTTTGTCACCTTCTTTTGATGGTATATTTCATTCAGTCTATGTGGATCAAATACTATTTTGTTCACTATTTTATTTCAGCTTCAGATTTCTTTCATTTTTCATATACACAAAGACTACACATGCTGATAAAAAAATGAGCTATTTGATTTAGGTTTACTTTTCATTATTGTAAATGATTAATATTTTTTATGGTACTCCTTGGTGTATTTCATATAAAAATAATCATATAAAAATAATAAATGTAGTAACGATGGTACGTTGCATTATTGATATATAGGCTCGATGACTCTTGCCAATGTGCCAAAGTATCGATGTGGTGGTGGGCAGTGTGTGTTGAAGACTTCACGGACACCGAACAACCCTGGACAACAATTTTGGTGCTGCCCAAATAGAAAAAAGGTTGTTGATGTGTATATATTTAATGTTTCTAATGTAAATACTATTCATTATAATATAAGAACTAATGTAGACTGGGCATCATAGGGAAATAATGGTTGCGGATACTTTAGTTGGGTCGATGACAACTCATTTGCATCTATCCACCCATCTCCACTTATCTGTGATGAAGGATTTGAGTGCAAAACGTGTCAGGCTAGGGAAAATTCTGAAATTACATTTTTATGATGCCTTCTCTGTATTGTAATCGCAAATCTTTGTTGCGACCATATGCAGAGATGAACTTAGGAATTAGTTAGTTTAGTATTTTTATATTGTAACTAATATTTTAATATGGATATGATGTAACTTCTCTTTGCTTCAAGTGCACATATATATGGTTTACATCTTTTTTTAGAATAATTCTTCATGTTTATGGCTCAGGTGAGCCCCAATCTACTATCAATCGCATGATTTAACGTATAGTGTTTTCTTGGTTGTTCCATTTGTTCCTTGACCTTGACTATGGATTGACTATCATTTTCAATCTTGAGCGTGACTTCATAACACACACCGTCTGTAGATTTGTATGCAACGCTGCTTTACGAATGTAAATAATGCATTGAACATAATCTATGAACATTGCATGTATGAAGTCTTGCTGAAGTTTGAGCATCCTCCCTTTATTCCAGTGAGGGATTGGAATGAGTTCATTTTGGATGGAAAGGAGAAAGGGGATACTCAAAGAGGAATAACACCAGCAAATGGGGGAAGGTATAAACATTTTAATAGATTTTTATTATTAAATAATGAAATTTGCATATACTAGTGTTCTAAGCATCCTCATTACATGATTTAAGGTCTTAGTCCATAGACAAATTAAATTAGACTTACTATCCAAAATACATAAAAAACATGCACATAAACATGACAACTGAGAAACATAAATGTAGATTTCACAATAGTTGAGAAACATAATTGTAGGCATCATAGTCACAATCTTTTGGAGACAACATAATTGAGTTGTGTACCCAAGTGGTGTAGAGAAACTTTTGCACCCCCAATTCCAAGTTGAATACATCTATTGGAGGACCTTGTATTCATGAGCAACAAATGTAGTCAACTTGGAATTGGAGGTGCAGGAGTTTCTCTCCACCGTTTGGGTATACAACTCAATTATGTTGTCTCCAAAAAATTGTGACCAGGATGCCTACAAATATGTTTCTTAGCTGTTGTGTCCCAGGACCCCTTATGACCCTTTACGACCATTTACAATCCCTAAGAATACATCTTAGAGGTCTTAAAATGTTGTAAAGGGTCATAAGAGGCTCCTAGGAGGGGCCAGATGAGCTTCCACCTTCACATGGTTGGCCCTGTTAAGTAGAGAATGTTTAAATATTCTCAAAACAAAGAGAAGCTCAATAATTTAAGGTCTCAGTCCATCAAGATGCTGAAAAAATGATAGGAATCAATGATGGAGAGGTTTTAGATTCTGAGAAAATGTATATGGAATGGAGGCCAGATTGAGTACCAGTGCAGAGTGTTAATAATTATAGCCTTTCGGCCAAGATCAAACTGATCAAATAAATACCCTTGTGTGATTTATAATAATAAGGAGATTATTATTTCATTTATATATATATGTGTTGGTTGAATTAGTTAAGCACCCAAGGTCAGCCTCTTGGCTTTAACAATAAATATATTTAATAAGACTAGGTCGGCCCTCTTGAAGATAATTCAATTCATATATATATATGGTGTTGGATTATAGGGAGAGAAGCACCAAAAACATAACGTGCTTCCCTCCCCCAAAACCTTGATTCTCTGCCTTAAGAAAACTAGATTAGCATATATTGGTGTGAAAGATAAGCAGCTTCGGCTAATAGATAAGAACAAGTCTAAGCATGAATAAAGATTAGATTATGATTTGATCCATACAACCAGCAATTATTGGCAATGTTAACTGCAATTTGATTAGGGCTGGAAGCCTTTGTTAGGACTGGACTCTTCCTCAATACACTAACACTAAGGTACTAATCAGGTTCTCCTCAGCACCTTTGTTAGTACAGTTGGAGGAATATAGACTAGAGTATACTTGGTTGATATCTGGGTATCTTCTATCCCTTCTTGTTTACTTTATTCTATGTTTAGTTGTGTTAGATCTCTATAGTTTGTTCATTCCAGAGTAGAATTTGAAATATATCAACAAGAGATGCTGATTTAGTAACCTACATCTAGAAAACCTTCACAATTATCCCTTCTTTGGCCTCCACTTTTTCTTCTTCTCAAAAATGGTTATCTAGAAAATTTGGAGCCTGTCGATTCTTTCCATACACAACCTATGCATGTTGATGACAATAAGGACGTGCATCATAGTAATACAAGTAAACATCTTAAATTGATTGGTGTAGTAATACAAATTTAATTGCAATTGGTGTTTGGATTAATGTAACAATTTGTATTGCAACTGTAGAGAGTGTAGAGGCCATTGGTAATGAGCAGGTTGAGGTTGAGGCTGAGGCCAGACAAACTAACCTCGATGTTGATGATGTGAATAGATCAGGTAAAGAGCTATACACTTATGAATGTTATCAATGCCTTTATTACCAAGGAATCACCACCTGCCATTAATGAATATTAATGAACACTTACACCATGAAGAAGACAAATGATTAAATAGAAAGAGAGGACCAACTGAACCATATTGTGGTTAGTCTATATCACATTGAGAAACAATGTCAAGACTTGAGAATCAAAACAATCAAAAGTTTCTTCAAGACCATGAATGATCAACAACATTCCATCAGAAAACAAAACACTAATCTATGTTATCATTAAGCCATAAAATATGTCTTTAAAGTTTAGAAGCATCACAAAAACTTTCAAGAAACATAGTACTATCCAAAATATGTCTTTAAAGTTTATTTCTAATGATTATGATGATGTTGATGTTGATGTCTATAATTTATTTCACTTACTGATGCTTCCCTAGATTGAATTTTGAATTCCCAGGTTGGAGAATGCTTTCAAAGTTTAGGGTTTGTTCCACATGATACTCTTAGTTACAGCTCAAATGCAACTCAACATATTTTTGATGCTGGGCAACCCACTACAGAAACTCATCCGCAGGTGAGATTTAATGCTGTGAATCTTGGCATTGTTAATGTTATTACTTTTCCTTAGTTTCATATTTATGAAAATGCTTCTTGGCACTATCTTCTTTTTCAATTCCTATATTTGCAGTTTTTTAGATCATTAACTTAAGCATTACATGTCTTTGTTCAAAGTTTATTCTAACACTATATTATATCTTATTCTTATTACAATGTTCTTTTTTGTGGGGTAGGAGGTCAATCTTCATTGTCTTCATTGTGGGGGACAGTGAAGATTTCTTTGACAAATAGTAGGTCTTCTTTAGTATCTTATAATAACATGCTAAACTGATAAAGATGTTATGGGAATTTAATCTACAATTACTAATAGATTAAGCATATTATTACTATGCTTAATGTTCCATTTAAATACATTTAACACGAAAAAAAAATTTACAAAACTGAACTAGTGGCATGTTTACAACAAAGATGTGTTGAGGAGTTTGCTCCTTGTTTAATGTTAATTGTTCCTACACAATCCTCTCATACAATAGTGAAATGCTATGTGGAAGGGATGGTTGATAGTGTCCCTTGAGGGAAGGGGGATTTTGAAAGACTTGTTATCATTGTATTGTGTATTTCCAATATGTTTGGATGCAGGGCAGACCAAGAGAATGAAGGATCATTCACTGATTACATGATAACCCAGTTTTGAAGGGTCACTGGTTGAGGGGACAGTCAAGGTCCAGATGATTGGGCCATTGGAGGACCGTATTTATTTTTATTAATTTCTATTCAAATTGGATGCATGGATTTCTTGTGAATTATCGGCTGCTATGTATCTTGCAACTGCATTTGTAAATCTACATATACTTCTCTAGGGTTGTAAGCCACTTAGAGATCAAAATAGAGAAACTAAATTAGAATCATTCTTTGTCCTATTTCCTTTTAACAAAGTCTCAACTATCAATGATACAATACATTTGATGCCCTAAGCTATCAATACAAATGATGCCTAGCTAGAAGCTCACAGGTTGTCCATTTGATAACCACGGTCAACATTTCAAAAAAATGGATATCCTTGAGCACAAGCACCAATAACATCAAATAATGGAATTAAAGCACGGGATAGGGCACGACACCAATAGAATGCGGTCATTTCAATGAAAACAATATACAATGGCATCATTAAACATATATGCCAGTAATATCAACAAACATGAATCCAAACATTTGAAAACCAATGACATGTTTACAACAAAGGTCTAATAGAACTCCCAACAATTCTTAAACATACTTTATCTGATATGATGAATTCTTAAAAAATTAAGGTTGGAGTAGACATAGTTATCACACATTTTTTTTTGTGTGGTAAAAGGAAAATTTGGCTAGATCAAACCTTCCTTCGTGCTAGCAGTCTATAGAATTAGACCTTTATTAACAATTGATCATATCAAATAACTAGTATGTTTAAGAATTGTTGGGACTGGTCCTTTGGTGTGTATTAAATAGAATATATAGAATTTTTAGCATATTATTATCATTTTATTTCTTTGTTGTAAACATGCCATTGGTTCAGTTTTGTAACTTCACTGTTGTATGAGTGGATTGTGCATGAACAGTTAACATTAAACAAGGAGCAAACTCCTCAACACATCTTGGAAACTCCATTCACTTCTACCAAGAATAAAGCATTTAATCCATTCAACATTACATATAATCATTAGACAGTTACTTTTTCTAACTGTGTAGAGGAACAATCACAACCAAAATGACCAAAACTACTTTCACCCTTGCACAAACTATTCCAAACTTCAAGTAAAATGAGCAATATGCTATATCAAATCATTCATATTCATAGTAACCATTCAAAGGATCATTTTTTCAATGAACCCTCTGATTGTACCCCTACAACAGAGAAAGGAAACCTCAAAATAGAGAAAGGAAACTTAGTAAAACCAGTCTATGCTACGATTTGTGAGGGTATAGTCATTATAAGTGCCTCTCAAACCTCTCCAAACATGTAAGATTATCTTTAAATACTTTATTGATCTCTTCTAAACATTAACCAAATCAAACCTACATTTGAATCCACACACAATAACCCCAAAATGAAGGGTTTTGTATCCTTTAATGAATCTCAATCACTGGTAACACATGGACAATCAAACTAGTAGTCTCCAAAGCATTCAATAAGTGACTGGATTGTATTTAATACATGCCAAAGGACCAGTTGTATGACATTGTCAATCACATAGCATTTCACTATTTTATGAGTGGATTGTGTAGGAACAGTTAACATTAAACAAGGAAAAAACTCCTCAACACATCTTGGAAACCATTAAATCAATAATAAATGAAACCTAACACCAACACTATTCCTTCCATTCACTTCTACCAAGAATAAAGCATTTAATCCATTCACCATTACATATAATCATTAGATAGTTACATTTCCTGACTGTGTACTAGAGGAACAGTCACGACCAAAATGATCCAAACATTTGAAAACAGTGAATTGATATCCTTGAGCACAATCACCAATAACATCAAATAATGGAGATAAAGCATGGGCTAGGGAATGACACCAGTAGAATGCAGTCATTTCAGAGAGCATTCATGATCAAATAAAATGCAATGTATTTGAAATTTGTAGTCGAATATGATGCCAGAGGCTTGAAAGATGAAGAAATCACATACGAAGAACATGCCATTGGTTCAGTTTTGTAAATTTGTTTTTTGTGTAATTAGTAATTGGTAGATTAAATGTAGATAACACCTTTATCAATTTAATTAGCATGTTATTATCATATCAGATTAAGCATGTTTAAGAATTGTTGGGACTGGTCCTTTTGCGTGTATTAAACATAATAGAATTTTTAGCATATTATTATCAATCTATTTCTTTGTTATAAACATGCCATTGGTTCAATTTTGTAGATTTTTTTTTTGTGTTAAATGCATTTTTTGTGAGGAGGGGTCTTGTTCTAAGGAGATTGATGAAGATTGTGCACCTCAAAAACCAATTCATAAGGTACCAATCCATGTTTCCTATTCACTTATATTTTTGGTTTGGTAAATCTCCTTATAAGTTTCATGTCCTTTCTTTTGATTACTATGGATGAGATATATATCTTACATTTAACATTCAACTTCTTTACATTTTAGAACATGTAGTGTGTTTTTTGAAGATTTTACCAAATCAACTTTTAACATAAACCAAAAACACCAAACTAATATCTTGCCCTTGCAACGTGACAAAATATTTGTATTTGACCAATAACTGCAACCAATTGAACGATAAATCCACATACTTGTATCTTTGTAAAATACCGGGAACATCAAAAAGATGGCTAAGTGGCTACCGCCATGATTTTTATCTACTGAATATGGGAAATAAAAACACCAAAAGGAATCGAATAGAAAACATGATTGGTCATTTTAGAGAGCAATTATGATCAAATAAAATGCAATGCCTTCTCTCACTCTCTATCAAATTTCACCCGCTCATTTTCTCCCACTCCTTTTCTTTACAATCGAAATAAAAATGATTTGGCTGTTTCAAAATAGTGAATCGATATCCTTGAGCACAAGCACCAATAACATCAACTATTTTGATCTATGGGTACCCTAATGTTGGCAAGAGTTCTTTTATTAATAAGATTACTCTGCAAGCTTGAAGAAGCGATATATTTTGGCAAATGAAGAGTGGAAAGACGATGATGTTCCTGAGATCATGGATCGACACAATGTTGTAGACAGAATGGAAAGACATCTTTTGAGCCTGGCCCTAGATCCTTTGACAATTGGGGTAGGATTAAGACCCAGGATAAAAAGATGTCTTCCTTTTTGTTGTGGAATATAGGCTCTGTTGTTGCAACAATGACAAACTACGATGTACATATCACAACAACTGAGAAACATAAATGTAGGCATCACGGTCATAATTTTTTGGAGACACAAAATAATTGAGTGCTATTCCCAGATGATGCAAAGCAACCACTACTTTGCATCATCTTAGAAAACCACTCAATTATGTTGTGTCTCCAAAAAATTGTGACCATGATGTCTACATTTATGTTTCTTAGCTGTTGTGTCCCAAGACCCCTTATGACCCTTTACGACCATTTACGATCCCTAAGAATACATCTTAGAGGTCTTAAAATGTTGTAAAGGGTCATAAGAGGCTCCTAGGAGGGGCTAGGTGAGCTTCCACCTTCATGTGGTTGGCCCTGTTAAGTAGAGAATGTTAAACTATTCTCGAAACAAAGAGAAGCTCAATAATTTAAGGTCTCAGTCCACGGAGATGCTGAAAAAATGACGAGAATCAATGATGGAGAGTTTTTAGATTCTGAGAAGACATATATGGAGTGGAGGCCAGATTGAGTACTAGTGCAGAGATGATGATTCAGTAACCTACATCTATAAAACCTTCACAATTATCCCTTCTTTGGCCTCCACTCATTCCTCTTCTCAAAAACGGTTATCTAGAAACGTTGGATAGTTTTTTCTCATCCATGCATGAAATGTGCTAGTGATCATATAAAATTACTTTAGGCCTCCAGTATTGATGAGATGTACAAGTGTAAAATTTTTTTGCAAGACTGTGATCAATTTTTGTAGTGTACATAAATGCAAGGTGGTGATTATTCTCGACAATCGATAGGTAACTAGGACTAAAGATAACACAGCTCAAGAGACCATCATAGGTTGTCTCTTTCTTCGGTCTATATTATTGACAGAATGTTTTACCTTTCATTAGCTCATCAAATATGTGGATTTGAAAGAATTTAATAGAATATTTTCATGACAACGTATATTATTTAAGTTGATGTTGCACAAATTTATCTACTTCGTGCACTTGTATACTATGAAGACGATGATAAAGAAGCATCTCCTCCCATGGCAATGCTTCTTTATCACCATCCTCATAGTCTACCAGTGCGCGAAGTAGATAAATTCATGCAATGTCAACTTAAATAATATACATTTTCATGAAAATATTCTATTAAATTCTTTCAAATCCCCAAATTTGATGAGCTAATGAAAGGTAAAATATTCTGTCAATAATATAGACCGAAGAAAGAGACAACCTATGATGGTCTCTTGAGTTGTGTTAACTTTAATGTGCCTATCCATCTATTTTTTGACAATTCATAATTAATTCTGATAGAAGCACTATGCATTCGACAGAAAAAATGTCAAAAAATAATAATTTTTGACATTTAGTGCGATAGTAATGCTATACGTTCAACAAGAAAACCTGTCGGAGAATAGTGCATAACTATCGCTATTCTGACATTTTAAGTGTCGTAAAGAGAACATTTTTTATAGAACTTTCGAGAGTGAGGCCATATCACTGATAGGTAGACCTATTGGAATATGATGCTAACTGTCGGTATTCCAACAGTTAAACCGTTAGAATGAATATGGTTTGACAGTCAGTTCTGATAGAGATTGTATATTTTCGATAGGTCTTGTTATTGGAATTTTGATGGATGAACTGGAGGAAATGCCATTTTGAAGCTATTGTCATTTGCAACTTTCTGATGTGAGAAGGTGTCGGTAAATCGATAGGTAGGTCTTTTATCACAATCTTCTACACAAAAATGGTGACGGACTCATGTGTCAAAATCCTGACAAATGAGCATTGCAAATCTGACAAATGGCCATCAAAATTTTGCCCCAAATGTAGTAGTGGAAGATTGAGGAGTCAGGGTTACGGTGTTTTACATTCTTCCTGCAATCCTTCCACAATGACTAGATAAGAATTGTGCTAAGCAGATTTCATGATGGAAAATTTTAGTTGGATAAACCTATTGAGGTCACTAAGAAGATTATTAGTAGGGTTACTGGATACCCTACAACCGACAAAGCCAAAGCCTTCCAAAGTTCATCTCGTCCTGACATAGAAAAGAACACTAGACCTCAATGGGATGGTAGGGCACTGAAAATATCAACTATCAAAGATCCAACAGTAAAATTCATAGCTCATGTCATCAAGTACAAGATATTCCAATCAAGCAGACCAAATAGTGTACCCTGCAGCGCCGTGGACATGGCTTACAAAATTGTGAAGAAAGATCACCAGGTTGATCTTTTCGAGCTACTACTACACCAACTGCATGACAATATGAAGACAATAAAAGAAAATAAGTCTAATACATGTAAGTATGGATCACTGCTTGTTTGTACATTTCTATATCTATAGAAATATGTACCGGGTATCGATAAAGTAAACTGGCAATCATACAAACTGATAATTGCTCAAATCGGTGAAATGATGAAAAGTTTAGGAGATAATTTGAATAAAGAATTCAATGTATATTTCAAGGAATTTCAAACAAAAATGCAACAAAGGAGTAGAATTCCAAGGGAATTAGTAAGTAAATTTGAAGATGATATATGCTTTGTGGTAAGCACAAACCACTCAATGATAAAGGCAGTAGAACCAAGAACAAAATGGCTAGCACCGATGGGATATGAAATGAATCATGATTTTGCTTTGAAATCTATCAATGCATTGCTGGCATTATCGATAAACATCACTGCCAGTAGGTTCGGTGTATATGAGGAAGCTAAGTCTAGAATCACAACAGACATAGAGATCGGTAAAATGTCAAGAAGGGCAAAGAAAATGAGAAAAGATCTCTCAGAAAAATATGGAAATGTATCTGACTCACCTAAGGAGTCACTGGTTAATGATGCAACCAAAGGTCAATTATAGTTGACTAAC
>BSBK01001357.1:1915000-1927500 GCA_027943335.1 Chamaecyparis obtusa | reverse complement strand
GTAGTCCAAGGAAATAAAATCACATATAAATATATACAATTCAATGCTACATAATTTGTAGACATTATTCAATACATAGAATTCAATTTCTAATTACAATTTTTATTAAAGTAATGCTCAAACATAGTACCTACAAAATTCTAACATCATGACAAATTATCAATGTTATTTCTTAAACTTAAAGCATAATCCATGAAATAATCAAATCTAACCATGATTAAGTCTTTCTCATCAAAAAACATATCTAATCATGTATAACAAAATCAACAATATGCTCTAGGTTCTAATCTGCATCATAAATAGAATCCACATAATATGATCGTCATCATAAGACATAATAACATGAATCATTGCTAAATCGATTAGAAAGTGTATCAAAATATTAGATCATAAGATATCAAAATGCGAATGTATCAATAGTGCTATGATGGGTCGGGGTGAGGCCTCACAAGTACAAGCAACATATGAGAATATTAGTCTACCCCAGTAGTTGAAGAGAAAAATTAATCGTAAAAGCATAGATCATTTTATTGAAATAGATGTAGAAAAACTAAGTGATTATACTAAACAACCCATAAATACTATGAAAAGGGCATTGAATAAAAATTATAAGAAAATAATTGTACAATTTGAGAATCTTGATACACTTGAAAAAAAAACCAACTATTATCAATTACACTTCTTAAATATGAGTTAAAAGAACCATTAAATTTTTTGGGTGTAGATGCAAGTTTGAAAAAGATAAAATCATGTAACGTACAAAAAAATATTGTTGAAAGTGTTAAGGAAGGTTTTCATTCCATTGGGAAAACAAATAGATCTAAAGATAAGTCCTTTTCAAGAAGAATGATACTAACATCTATTTTAAATAAAAACATGTCCCAAAAAAGACAAATTTCTACACTTTCATCTCATATCGAGTACATTAGGAAGAAAATTACACATTATTTGAAAAGGAGAATCAATTTGGATGATACTACATTGGAAGGTAATTGGGAAATAATGTGTAGAGCTCCTTGCTTTGATAGGATTAAGGAAACAATTTGGAACTTGGTTATGACATTTTGGACTTATCATACTCATCCTTCACTAAATACAAGAGATGCTATCAAGAAGAGGACTGGGCCTAAGGAATATTTATAGCACACAAACAATTGGTTGGACACCACACAACATGAATTTTATTTCATATTTTATAATTCAAATCCTGACATTAAGATTGGAAAAATAATGTTTGAAAAATTAAAGCCATATTTTGTACAGATAAATAAATCTTTTGAAACTTGTTGTTATCGATATCATATTGAATTCGATCTCTACTATCAAGGGTTTATAAAGATGATAGAATAAAGTGGTGGTTCTCAAAATTATTTTTCTAAACATATATCTCAAGTATATAGCATGTCAAACATCATTCATAGAATAAACTTACATATAACTTAGATCATCAAACATATAACTTGGATCATAAAACATGTATATATTAAACATATAGATTGAAAGTATGTGAACATCACACATGTATAGAGTGAAAGTATACAACTGTATCACCTAAAATGTGTTGTCAAAGAATATTATACTAATCTAGCATTCAACAAAACAAAGAAGATAAACACTTAAGATTAGACCAAAGAAGCTAAGATAATAACCAACAAGGAAATGAAAACCTTCTTTGTTGAAGAGATGTTGTCAAATGATGGAGATATGTGGGCTCAAAGATTCATGCTCAAGCTTCAAAGGATATGGTTTTGGGATGATTTTGGCATTATGATGGTAGTTTGGTATTTTTTTAGGCTCTCAAACTAGCATGGTAACTTTGCTCAAATGGTGGATGATTTGTGAAGAGATGAAGGTTCAATTTATAGGCAAGAAGAGGGTTGAATAGATGGTCAAGATGGAAAGATGAGGAAGGGTCAAGATGCATCCAAGAGAGAGCACATGGATTGTATTTTCTCAAATGCATAGCATTGTGACAAGTGTCACAATGAGAGAGTTTGAGAGGAGAGGTCAAATCCTTGAGAAATGTGACCATTTTTGGGAAGAGGGATGGGGGACAAAGGTGTAAGAGGGAGATGGAGTGTGTAAGGGATGTGTAAGAGAATTCATGGTTTACATGAGGTTTGGGGGTTGAGAGATGTGAGGATGTGACAAGAGAGTTGACTTGGGTTTTATAATCCATTTAATTAGGATTGTGCAAATGATTAAGGGGTGATTAGGCTTGGATTAGAGGGCAAGTGGGAGCATTAGGATAATGTGAAGGGGGAGAGAATGAGTGGAGGGTTGGATTAGCTAATCATGGGTCATTAGCTAATTATGAAATATTAGCATGTGTGAATTGGTTGGGTTGAGTATGAACTCAAGGTTAGGTTTTTGAGATTGGTTAGGTTAGGGGTTAAAGTTAGGAGCCATGTGCTCTAATTAATTAAATAGGAGTTATTTAATCAAAAAGGGATTTATGAATTATTTTAAATAGATAAATGTATTCATTTAAATTAATAGATGAAGGGGATTTAATTAATTAAATGGTTATGGATTTCCATTATATTAATTGGACTATATTTAATTAATTAGATTAATTAACTAGGGGGATGACATTAATTAATTAAATAATGCATGATTATTTAATCAATAATGTGAGTAAGATGACTAAATTTAATTAAAATCGTTAATTAAATTTAGGTGTCTACAATAACATGTAAAACATCAATCATAGATCAAGTATGTTCAAAACATAGAGATCAAGTACTATAAACATGAAACATATGTCAATCATGCCAAACATAGATCAAAAGTCAACAAATCAAATAATATCAAAGTACAATATATGTCAATTGTCTAGAGTATAGAGAGGAAATATAACATCAAATACATGTAATATGTCTAGATCAAATATGAAAGTTCCTAGGCCTCATCATGACGACTGCTCACTAAGAGGTCCCCAGAGTGACTATTTGTTGTGAAGGATGTGAAGAGCCCTACAGAGAAAGCGATATAAATTAATACATGTACATCTTTTTAAGTTTGATTAAATATTACAAGAAAACATGTTATAAAGTGTATAAATTAAATACATGTACACATCGATAAATTAAAAAATCACCTGTCTACTATTGATGTCATCATCAAGTGAGTCTTGATGATGTACACGATCAGTCCTCAAAGAAGGAGTAACAAGAGGCATATCCTGCTAGAGAAAAAATATCATATATGTATATATCTGTATATCTATATATATATGTATATATGTATATGTATATATATATATATATACATATATATATACATATATATATATACATATACATATATATATACATATACATATATATATACATATACATATATATATACATATACATATATATATATATACATATATATATATATACATATATATATATATATATATATAGATATATATATATATATCATGTATTGAAATTTCAATTTTTTATTATAAAAAAAGTAAATTTACATGCCATGAAATATTGAAAAATTAACTTAAATTGTAACATTAAAATTTAAGATTTATACCTGTGTAGATGGTGGCACGCGATAGTACTCAAACTCTCTAGCATTGATCCTATCAACCAAGATATCAAGATTTTGCTACTTCTGGTCCAAGCTCAACTCTACACTTGCAATATGAGTAGTTGACACACATCCCTCTAATTATGAATGCAATAGAATAACCAAATGAGATGGCATGGAAGTCATATCATCACATGTCAAAAAATCTAGGTAACCCATAGTGGTCATGCTGAAGTCAACATCCTCAAGGCCAACATCAGAGAATTGTTGCCTTGCACTCATTGAAGGGTGTGTATGTTGCGCCTCTCCCTCTGTAGTAATAGAGTGGTTGGTAGGTGGATCCTCATGGGTACTGCCACTATGGCCACAGTCTAGGTGATGAGAAGGGTGTCACTAAGTGTATCTGATAGTACCCACATGAGCTCTAACATTTGATATGGGGATATCATACTCTGCTACTATAAATACATATGCATCCAAAAGATCCTTAGCCAAACTAGTCAATGTGACCCGTGTCATCTCTCATGTAAGTCCCTCTAGGATAGAAAGTAAAGGGATGCCCTCTACACTATACATGTCATGTGAGGTCCTGCTAGAGGATGCTCCACCTAATGATCTAGAGTGTCATTGAGACATCAAATACTGGCCAACCTGATCACTAGATATGGATGTAGTAGATGTTGCAATGTCCCCTACACTATCAATCGCACCCCAAACCTGGGTGCTAAAAACAAAATCATCTACCATAGGATCCAATGAAAGAGCTATAATAGGTGCCCTTTGACCAAAAATGGCATTGTGTACTAGCCTTTAGTGATCAACTCGATGAAAAGAATCTCTATCAGCAAGCTTGACATGCCCCTATCCTGGATGTGTTGGGAAATCAGTGTAATTAGCAGCCCTCCCTAAATGAACCTCAAAAAAATTATGTTGTGAAAAATACAATGGAATCTGGTAATTATTTGGATAACAACCATGGGAAGCTAGAAACCGTGGGTATATCAATGTTGATATAGCAAGATCCTTACACTTGGTAACCTGATATCCCTTCACATACTATACATCTACATAATATGGGAAAGCTTCCCTTTTTAGGGTCTCTTTAGGCACTAAAGAATGTACCTCCTTAAGAGAAAGACCAGAGCCAACTTCTCATCTCTTCCTGTCAAGTATGGCCTCTATAATGTTTGGTGTGTATGGAGTGGTATCATGAATGTCATCTCTAATACTAATGAAGATAGAAAGTATGGATTGGTTGTTAGGAATAGTCCCAAGAGATAACTGAGAGGGGGGGGGGGGTGAATTAGTTATCTACAAGTTTCAATTCTTTATTCAATTAAGTATACTTAAACATAAAGCATAAACATAATGAAAGAAAATTGAACACAACACCAATATTTTGGTTATGGGAAAACCCAAATAGGTAAAAACCTCGGTGGGAATTAACACCCACTAATATTCTGCACTAGTGTATTATGATCCTTATTAGAAGATCCTTAACCCTGTTAGGAGTTTCTTTACAATATATTTAGTATAGTAGACCTGGTCAAGGGTCGGACCCTATTAGGAGTCTTTTACAATAGTCCCTATTAGGGGAGAGGACACATTGTCTGAAAGCACACTACTCAAAGGGGTGAAGGCTACAACCTTTTGTTTAATAGATACACACTATATTTGGATCTTGGTGAATTGCGCTTTGACCTGTTGTCTGGATCAGTTCCAATGTATAGCACAAATACTTTACTTGGTCACATAGACCTTCTTCTAATGGCTCAACACTTTGCACACTCTGCTCTGCTCTTACTGTCAACCATGAACCACACTCAAGCAATAAAAAATGACTGCCTATAAATATCTTTCCTCTAAATGATATAATCAAGTCAGCCTATTAGAACCACCTTGAAATCATATTAGAGAAGTCATAACAAACTCCAATAATAATTTAGTTGGCTCTACTAAGCATGCAACACATTCTAGGACCTATCCAATTAGATAATTGTAGATGCACGCTACACACTATCGGCTCTACCAAAATAACTATATATTTCTCCTCAAGCTGAATTACTTCATGTTCTCTTAGCTAAACTTCACTAACTCTTCTCTAAGCTTAAATCCAAGGGCGCATACTAAAATGATAGGTGCAACTCCAAAACCAATACAATCTTTGTCGGCTCTTCTGAATAAACATAGGAAACTGCTACTGGCAAATAGAGACTGCATAACTTCACTTCTACCAATCATCAGACTCTGTGTCCATGAATGTAACATCACTAACATGTCTCCATCATATATCCAAAGGAGAAAGGCTCCATGATAACTATACAAACAATCATACGTAGAACACTGCCTGTTACTCTGTCAGGAACACTACTGACACAAGGTGCTATATAACTATCTGTACTAACAGTTAACCTCTGTGACCATGATATCATGTTGATAATATGTCCATGCTACATATACTTAAATTTTACTACATAATTCATCCACGCATGCTACTTACCATATGTTGTCATCAATGACAAACATACAACCAGTACTGGCCTGTTGGCAAATCTCCAACACTGGCATGTGCTCTTATAGACACTAGAGATAGTCAGACTATTTATTGAATCTTGCAATCATTTAATTTCCCTATTAGTCTATGCAAATAGTTCCTTAGGGGGAATCAGTGCATCTTCCATGATGTCTAATAATATCTATATCTATATATGTGTACCTGAAAGATGTTATTTACCGTCAAATGAAGTCTATATATATGTTTTCCAAATTTAATTGAAAATAAAATTAAAGTACATTTCTCTTCATTATTGAACTAAAATCAATTACATAAATTACATTTAAATGTAAATAAACATGTAATACATATACATGCACACACACATGCATATATACATGTGTACATACATACATGTACACATATATATACATATGCATACACACACACACACACACACACAAACACACACATATATACATGTGTAACATACATATATATGTGCACATGTATATATCTATTAGAAATTAAATTCCACTAAGATAATTGAGAGGGGGGGGGGGTGAATCAGTTATATGAATAAAACAACTTTTATCAAGCTTACTATTTCTGAAACTTGTGATCAACATAAACAACAACCATAAAAAGATAACCATACACAATGACACTAGATTTGTTAACTAGGGAACCTCTTGATCAAAGAGTAAACCCTGGTGGGGATGGTACCCACAAAAAGATGTACTAATATGAAAATTCCTTGTGAGAGGATGGACCCTGTTAGGAGTCTATGAAATACATTTAGTACATATCAATCCCTATTAGGAGACTTTGAATCCCTGTGAGGAGATTCTAACCCTGTTAGGAGTTGAGAAAGATAGAAGGACCTACTATCCAAACAACTTCAGGGGCAAGATCACTAAACACACTATCCAATTGATCTTTGTATTATCAAACAAAATAATACCAAGTATAACTAATATCAACAACTTTTCTTCTCTCATCTGACTGTGCCAAACCACACCAAATGATTCTCCAGATCTCAATACTAGATTTGCTCACTTTGCATCACATATCAATCTCTTAGATAACTAATTTGTATTATTTCACATCTACATATTAAATTTCTCATATCAATCAAGGAAAAAATATCATGGTCAATATTTCATAATTAAGTTGGCCAATTAGGCTCAACCAATTACAAAATATAAAACATTACACGTTACATAATGTTTCCATAATTTACACAAAATTATCGGCTCACAAACTTAATAAATCTTCACATGTACAACCTTTGACTATGATGACTTATCTAGGTCACCTCCAAAATGTCTTCAACCTCTTTATAACTTTGCTTGACTAGATTCTATCCCTATTAGGAGATATAATCTGATTATCACAAATCGCTTCTCAGGAACTTTGTCAGAATAAATTTTCCACTAGATTTATTATAACTGATGTAAATAATTCAATTTTTGTATGCCCTCTTAACCATGATATCAATACACCATAAGAAACATGTCCTCATATTCACATAACCTCATCTATAATACTCTATGTACGCTAATCCAAAATCTATTTGCTGCTCTGCTACTCTTCAGTATAATCAGTATGTTGACATCAATGACAAACATAGTTATGAATGCAACATGTGACTACTCTAGAAATGGTAGAATACTCCCCCATAGGAAATATTCAACATTCATGCTAACAATCTCCCCCATTGTCATTGATGGCAACATAGATGAAAAACACATCCAAGTTCCATGAATACCAAAATGCAACTCTACTACTCTTTCTTTGAGTTTTCAAATCCTCTTCATCAATCATTCAAATGTTTTTCATGTATTCTTCTCCCCCATTGAAATCAATGACAAAGGCATCATTATGTCAGAACAATCTTACTGCTCAAAACTTTTAACTAGCTCAAGTGTCCAAAGACACTATTTGAAAATACCTTTTACCAAGAGTCCTTCATGACTCATCTCAAAACATAAATACTCCCACATAGAGGAAGCATCAACATACAGTCTAGAAAGATAGTGCTTTGTACCATTAGACTGATGCAACTTTTTGCATCACTACTCAAAAGTAGGTTGGGGCATAACTCCAAGCATACCTCTCAAATAATCAAATGTATCTTTAGGTAAAGGCTTTGTAAATATATCTACTATTTTCTCCTTTGTGCTAATATACTCAAGTATGACTTATTTCTCTGCAACTTTCTCTCTTACAACATGATACTTTATCTCTATATGTTTTGTTTTAGAATGTAACACAAGATTCTTAGACATACTGTACTTGTGTTATCACGATGTATGATAATAGGCTCATAAAACTTAATTCCAATATCCTTCAACATTTTTTTTGAAATCCATATTATCTTATTACAATTATTTTCTATTGATACACATTATTCTTCTATTGTACTCTGTGAGATACAATTCTATTTCTTTCTCAACCAAGAAACCAATCTTCCTCCAAGAAAAAATGCTCCACCACTTGTAGTCTTTTTTATCATCCACACTACCTCCCCAATTCACATCTGTATATGCACATAGGGTAAAGTCATTTGATTTATCATACCATAACCCATAATCAGTTGTACCTTTCAAATATTTGAATATCCTCTTTACTGCTGCATAATGTGATTCCTTAGGATCAACTTGAAATCTCACAATAATCCCAACTACATGTGCTATATCTGGTCTTGTGTGAGTTAGATATTGTAAACCTCCAATCATAGATATGTACTTCCTTGTTCAATTGTAGGAGTCTCATCTTTTCTAGATAACTCATGACCAGTTACCATAGGTTTAGCAATAGGCTTACAATTTTCCAAACCAAATCTCCGCAATAAGTCTCTTAGATACTTAGTTTGAGATTAAAAAATACCATCACTATTCTACACAATTTGCAAACCCAAGAAAAATTCCATTTCTCCAATCATGCTCATCTCAAATTATCTCTTCATTTCATCAACAAATTTATCACTTTCCTCATCTTCTCCTCCAAAGATTATATGATCAACAAAAATGACAACAATCATTAGATCATTCTCTATTTCTTTTAGATACAAGTTACTATCTGCAATACCTTTAGCAAATCCCAATTTTGCCAAATATTTATCTAACCTCACATATCAGGTTCTAGGTACTTTCTTTAGTCCATATAGTGCTTTATTCAACTTACAAACCATGTCTCCTTGAGTCAAAGGAAAACCATATGGATTCTCAATGTAGACTTCTTCTAATTCAACATTCATAAATGCTAACTTCACATCCATCTAATACACTTTGAATTTCTTATAAGCTGCATAGGCCAAAAAAATTCTTACTGCTTCAATTCTCACAACATGTGAAAATATTTCTTCATAATCTATACCTTCTTGTTGTGAGTATCCTTTACATACCAGTCTTGCTTTGTTTCTTACAACTTCACCTTGTTCATTCATCTTATTTCTAAAAACCCATTTAGTTCCAATAACATTTTTGTCCTTAGGTATCGAAACCAATTCCCAAGCATTATTCTTCTCAATCTGATCTAATTATTCCTTCATTGCTTGAATCCAATTATCATCTTTATAGACTTCATCAATAGTTTTAGGTTCAATTTGAGAAATCAAACATAATTCTTCATATACCTTATTTCTTGTCATAACTCCTTTGTCTTTGCTCCCAATAATCTGATCAACAGGATGATCCCTTATCAGATTCTTATTAAGTGTTACTGTTTCAACTCTTGCTTCAACTCTAGGTTCAGATCTTGGTTCTTCTATTTGTCCTTCATCATGAGTCTAATTTTTTAAATCATTGTTAGTTTCATAAAAAAAATCAACATTTTCTTGACTAGTTTTAGGATAGGCTTCTTCATCTGAATCATAATCTAGTACTCTTTCCTAAATTTTGAACTTTTCTTCCACTTTAAACATTTTCTCTCTCAACAAGAGTCTTAGTTCTCTTATTAAAGCATCTATAAGCTTTTATTTTCAATGAATAGCCAAGGAAGGTACCTTCATCACTTCTCAGATTAAACTTACCAATATTATCATCTCTCTTAATGTAACACTTACTTTCAAAGTTTCTGAAATATTTTTACTGATGGTGCTTGTCCAAACCATCATTCATAAGGAGTCTTGTTCGTATGTTCTCTAATTTGCAGTCTATTTATTGTATATAATGTTGTGTTTATTGCTTCTCTCTAAAATATATTTGCTACATCATTCTCAAACAACATAGCTCTTGCTGTCTCAGTTACTGACATGTTTCTTCTTTCAACAATACCATTTTGCTCAAGTGTTTTAGGGACTAAAAGTTGTCTCTTAATGCCAATCATTTCACAAAAAGTATTAAATTCATTTGAAGTAAATTATCCACCTCTATCAAATCTTAAACATTTAATCTTCATTCCCGATTCATTCTCAACTTTATTCTTAAGCAATCTAAAATTTTCAAATTATTCTAACTTTTCTTTAAGAAACGCTACCCACATCATCCTAGTAAAGTCATTAACATGAATCATAAAATACCTTTCACCATAGAATCCTATTGTTCTTGTAGGACCACTCACATTTGTATGAACTATCTCCAATTTTGCTACTGTGGTGAACTTCTTGCTGGGAAAAGAACTTCTCTTATATTTTTCCAAAACACATTCCTTGCACACCATGTTAGTAGGTTTCACAATTTTAGGTAAATCTCTTACTACAAATGTAGTACTTTCTTTCACAATGTTATCAAAGTTTATGTGACAAAACCTTTTGTACCATAACCAACTATCATCAACTTTAGCAATCAAACATTTCATCTCAGTAGGATTCAACTAAAATACATTACCTCTGGTTCTTTCTCATTTTTGAATCATCTTACCATTCTTATCCTTGATCATACAAGTCATTTTAGTAAATCAAACCTGATACCCATCAGTAGTAAACATCATCAATGTTAGTATTTCCATCAATAGTAATAGATCCTATACCTTTTATTTGGCAAGGTGCATTATTTCCAACTCTAACAATTCCTCCATCATAATTTTTAAACTTTATAAAATTATTCATATCACCAATCATATGATGTGAACAACCACTATCTATGATCCAATCAGTTTTCTTTTCAACTTGTGATACTAAAGCTTTTTCTTCTTTGACTTCTATTTTAGAATTTTCTTCTTTTATTGCAACAAATCTTATATCATCACTTTCATTATCACTTTCACTTAAGAATTTATCAATACTAGCTTCAAATTCTTCATCAATTAGCATAATAACATTCTTTAGGTCTTCTAGGCTTAAAGTTATTCTTATATTTCTTCACTCTCTTAGGACATTTAGAAGAAAAATGACCATATTCTTGACAAGTCCAACATTTAAAAAATTCTTACCTTCTGGTTCTCTTTTCACAAGAAAGGAAATTCCTTCTTCAATCTTTCTATCTTCTTCAGTCTTAGATCTTCTGGTGTTGGCATAGTCTCCATTAACACTAGGCACTCTTTGAAAAAGTAGGGCGAACACTAAGTGCGTTGAAGGCAGTTTCAATCCTAGGTAAATCTCCAAATTGTTTCAGACTTATCTCTGCTACTTCCAATCTTCCAAGAAGACTATCTATGGTAAACTTCTTAGTACAAGGTATGACTTGTTCAATCATCTGCGCTATCATTTTAAATGTCGGGGTCAATATTTTCAAGATCTTCTAGATATGATTTCATCTTCATCCTTATTTCCTTCACAAGCTTTGATACCTCCAACAATTTTTGATATTCTACAAATATAGCTTCTAACAGATTCATCTTCCATCATTTTATCCTCTTGAAATAAACATATCCAATTTTTTAATCTAATTCCTCTTAGCATGTTTATCCCCTTCAAAATTAGATTCCAAATCTAACCAAATTTCATGAGATGTCTTTAGAGTTTTACCTGACTATATTCATTCTCAGGAAGAGGTGACAAAAGTGCTTCTCTAGCAAGCATGTTACACATGAATAGATCTCTTTCTTTTTTCAGTGCAATCCTCATTTTTTTCTTCTTCAATGATAAATTTCTCATTCTTTGTGATAAGCCAATATCCTGGCCCTAAACATAGAAGATGTTTATTCATCTTCTCTTTCCAGCTATAATAGTTAACTCCATCAAACCTAGGACTTTCTTTTCTGAAATGACTCGCCATGGATCTCCTTAAGTTGTTAAAATTTTCCTTCAAGGACTTGATGCTCAGATACCAATTGTTAGAAAGTAAAATACACCAAGATAACTGAGAGGGGGGGGGGGGGGGGGGGGAATCAGTTATGTAATTTTTTTTATCAACCTTACTATATCTGAAACATGTAATCAACATAAACAACAACCATAAAAAGATAACCATACACAATGACACCGAATTTGTTAACTAGGGAACCTCTTGATCAGAGAGTAAACCTTGGTGGGGATGGTACCCACAAAAAAATGTACTAATATGAAAATTACTAGTGAGAGGATGGACCC
>BSBK01001357.1:0-10000 GCA_027943335.1 Chamaecyparis obtusa | reverse complement strand
TGTAATTTTTTTTTTTTTTTTTTTTTTTTTAACTCTGGTTTTTTCGTTCTTATCCTCGTACGGAGCCTCCTTTGTTCATTTTTTTCCCGCGAGTTTCGACCCCGCCCGGGAGCGAGCTCGGCGCCGATCCCGCCCCGCCGCTCCCCGGAGAGCTCGACCGGTTCGGTTCCGCTCGGATCGGACCCCGCCCGCGAGCGCCGCTCGGCTCGACGAGCTCGATGGGGATCCCGTCCGCGGGCGAGCTGGGCGTGGCTACACGTATGACCCGAATGTAATTTTTTTTTTTTAATTTTTTTTTTAACTCTGGTTTTTTCGTTCTTATCCTCGTACGGAGCCTCCTTTGTTCATTTTTTTTTCCGCGAGTTTCGACCCCGCCCGGGAGCGAGCTCGGCGCCGATCCCGCCCCGCCGCTCCCCGGAGAGCTCGACCGGTTCGGTTCCGCTCGGATCGGACCCCGCCCTGCGAGCGCCGCTCGGCTCGACGAGCTCGATGGGGATCCCGTCCGCGGGCGAGCTGGGCGTGGCTACACGTATGACGCGAATGTATTTTTTTTTTTTTTTTTTTTTTTTTAACTCTGGTTTTTTCGTTCTTATCCTCGTACGGAGCCTCCTTTGTTCATTTTTTTTCCGCGAGTTTCGACCCCGCCCCGGAGCGAGCTCGGCGCCGATCCCGCCCCGCCGCTCCCCGGAGAGCTCGACCGGTTCGGTTCCGCTCGGATCGGACCCCGCCCGCGAGCGCCGCTCGGCTCGACGAGCTCGATGGGGATCCCGTCCGCGGGCGAGCTGGGCGTGGCTACACGTATGACCCGAATGTAATTTTTTTTTTTTTTTTTTTTTAACTCTGGTTTTTTCGTTCTTATCCTCGTACGGAGCCTCCTTTGTTCATTTTTTTTCCGCGAGTTTCGACCCCGCCCGGGAGCGAGCTCGGCGCCGATCCCGCCCCGCCGCTCCCCGGAGAGCTCGACCGGTTCGGTTCCGCTCGGATCGGACCCCGCCCGCGAGCGCTGCTCGGCTCGACGAGCTCGATGGGGATCCCGTCCGCGGGCGAGCTGGGCGTGGCTACACGTATGACCCGAATGTAATTTTTTTTTTTTTTTTTTTAAACTCTGGTTTTTTCGTTCTTATCCTCGTACGGAGCCTCCTTTGTTCATTTTTTTTCCGCGAGTTTCGACCCCGCCCCGGAGCGAGCTCGGCGCCGATCCCGCCCCGCCGCTCCCCGGAGAGCTCGACCGGTTCGGTTCCGCTCGGATCGGACCCCGCCCGCGAGCGCCGCTCGGCTCGACGAGCTCGATGGGGATCCCGTCCGCGGGCGAGCTGGGCGTGGCTACACTTATGACCCGAAAGTTTTTTTTTTTTTTTTTTTTTTTTTTTTTTTTTTTTTTTTAACTCTGGTTTTTTCGTTCTTATCCTCGTACGGGGCCTCCTTTGTTCATTTTTTTTCCGCGAGTTTCGACCCCGCCCGGGAGCGAGCTCGGCGCCGATCCCGCCCCGCCGCTCCCGGAGAGCTCGACCGGTTCGGTTCCGCTCGGATCGGACCCCGCCCGCGAGCGCCGCTCGGCTCGACGAGCTCGATGGGGATCCGTCCGCGGGCGAGCTGGGCGTGGCTACACGTATGACCCGAATGTAATTTTTTTTTTTTTTTTTTTTTTAACTCTGGTTTTTTCGTTCTTATCCTCGTACGGAGCCTCCTTTGTTCATTTTTTTTCCGCGAGTTTCGACCCCGCCCGGGAGCGAGCTCGGCGCCGATCCCGCCCCGCCGCTCCCCGGAGAGCTCGACCGGTTCGGTTCCGCTCCGATCGGACCCCGCCCGCGAGCGCCGCTCGGCTCGACGAGCTCGATGGGGATCCGTCCGCGGGCGAGCTGGGCGTGGCTACACGTATGACCCGAATGTAATTTTTTTTTTTTTTTTTTTTTTTTTTTTTTTAACTCTGGTTTTTTCGTTCTTATCCTCGTACGGAGCCTCCTTTGTTCATTTTTTTCCCGCGAGTTTCGACCCCGCCCGGGAGCGAGCTCGGCGCCGATCCCGCCCCGCCGCTCCCCGGAGAGCTCGACCGGTTCGGTTCCGCTCGGATCGGACCCCGCCCGCGAGCGCCGCTCGGCTCGACGAGCTCGATGGGGATCCCGTCCGCGGGCGAGCTGGGCGTGGCTACACGTATGACCCGAATGTAATTTTTTTTTTTTTTTTTTTTAAAACTCTGGTTTTTTCGTTCTTATCCTCGTACGGAGCCTCCTTTGTTCATTTTTTTTCCGCGAGTTTCGACCCCGCCCGGGAGCGAGCTCGGCGCCGATCCCGCCCCGCCGCTCCCCGGAGAGCTCGACCGGTTCGGTTCCGCTCGGATCGGACCCCGCCCGCGAGCGCCGCTCGGCTCGACGAGCTCGATGGGGATCCCGTCCGCGGGCGAGCTGGGCGTGGCTACACGTATGACCCGAATGTAATTTTTTTTTTTTTTTTTTTTTAACTCTGGTTTTTTCGTTCTTATCCTCGTACGGAGCCTCCTTTGTTCATTTTTTTTCCGCGAGTTTCGACCCCGCCCGGAGCGAGCTCGGCGCCGATCCCGCCCCGCCGCTCCCCGGAGAGCTCGACCGGTTCGGTTCCGCTCGGATCGGACCCCGCCCGCGAGCGCCGCTCGGCTCGACGAGCTCGATGGGGATCCCGTCCGCGGGCGAGCTGGGCGTGGCTACACGTATGACGCGAATGTATTTTTTTTTTTTTTTTTTTTTTTTTAACTCTGGTTTTTTCGTTCTTATCCTCGTACGGAGCCTCCTTTGTTCATTTTTTTTCCGCGAGTTTCGACCCCGCCCGGGAGCGAGCTCGGCGCCGATCCCGCCCCGCCGCTCCCCGGAGAGCTCGACCGGTTCGGTTCCGCTCGGATCGGACCCCGCCCGCGAGCGCCGCTCGGCTCGACGAGCTCGATGGGGATCCCGTCCGCGGGCGAGCTGGGCGTGGCTACACGTATGACCCGAATGTAATTTTTTTTTTTTTTTTTTTTTTAACTCTGGTTTTTCGTTCTTATCCTCGTACGGAGCCTCCTTTGTTCATTTTTTTTCCGCGAGTTTCGACCCCGCCCGGGAGCGAGCTCGGCGCCGATCCTGCCCGCCGCTCCCCGGAGAGCTCGACCGGTTCGGTTCCGCTCGGATCGGACCCCGCCCGCGAGCGCCGCTCGGCTCGACGAGCTCGAATGGATCCCGTCCGCGGGCGAGCTGGGCGTGGCTACACGTATGACCCGAATGTAATTTTTTTTTTTTTTTTTTTTTTTTTAACTCTGGTTTTTTCGTTCTTATCCTCGTACGGAGCCTCCTTTGTTCATTTTTTTTCCGCGAGTTTCGACCCCGCCCGGGAGCGAGCTCGGCGCCGATCCCGCCTCGCCGCTCCCCGGAGAGCTCGACCGGTTCGGTTCCGCTCGGATCGGACCCCGCCCGCGAGCGCCGCTCGGCTCGACGAGCTCGATGGGGATCCCGTCCGCGGGCGAGCTGGGCGTGGCTACACGTATGACCCGAATGTAATTTTTTTTTTTAATTTTTTTTAAACTCTGGTTTTTTCGTTCTTATCCTCGTACGGAGCCTCCTTTGTTCATTTTTTTTCCGCGAGTTTCGACCCCGCCCGGGAGCGAGCTCGGCGCCGATCCCGCCCCGCCGCTCCCGGAGAGCTCGACCGGTTCGGTTCCGCTCGGATCGGACCCCGCCCGCGAGCGCCGCTCGGCTCGACGAGCTCGATGGGATCCCGTCCGCGGGCGAGCTGGCGTGGCTACACGTATGACGCGAATGTATTTTTTTTTTTTTTTTTTTTTTTTTTAACTCTGGTTTTTTCGTTCTTATCCTCGTACGGAGCCTCCTTTGTTCATTTTTTTTCCGCGAGTTTCGACCCCGCCCCGGAGCGAGCTCGGCGCCGATCCCGCCCCGCCGCTCCCGGAGAGCTCGACCGGTTCGGTTCCGCTCGGATCGGACCCCGCCCGCGAGCGCCGCTCGGCTCGACGAGCTCGATGGGGATCCCGTCCGCGGGCGAGCTGGGCGTGGCTACACGTATGACCCGAAAGTAATTTTTTTTTTTTTTTTTTTTTTTTTTTTAATTTAACTCTGGTTTTTTCGTTCTTATCCTCGTACGGGGCCTCCTTTGTTCATTTTTTTTTCCGCGAGTTTCGACCCCGCCCGGGAGCGAGCTCGGCGCCGATCCCGCCCCGCCGCTCCCCGGAGAGCTCGACCGGTTCGGTTCCGCTCGGCTTGATCAGCTCTGGTCGCTAGATCACTTGACAAAATTAGGTCAACAGGCAGATCAACTCGGGTCACCAACTAGATCAACTCAGGTCGCAAACTAGATCATCTCGGGTGGCTAGATCAACTCTGCTCGCTAGTCGGTAACTCATACTGCCATAATAAATTAGGTCACTACAACGACTCTGGTCGCTCGGTCGACTAAGGTGACTCAGGTCACTGGGTGGACTTGGTCGACTCGGTCGACTCGATCGACTCGGGTCACCGAGTTGACTCAGGTAGCCAAATCGACTCAGGTCGAGTCAGTCACCTGACCGACCCGGTCGACTCGGGTCGACGCAGTCAACTTGAGTCAACTCAGTTGACTTGGATCACCGGGTCGACTAGGGTGACTTAGGTCGACTCAGCTGACTCGGTTGACTCAGGTCGACTCAAGTCGACTTGGGTTGTCGGATCTACTCGGGCCTCTAGATTGCACGGGTCACTAGATCAACTCAAGTTGCTAGCGAGATCAGCTCAGGTCACCACACAGGTAACCAACTAGATCAACTCGGGTCACTAGATCAGCTTGGGTCACCAGCTAGATCAGCTCTAGTCGCTAGATCACCTGACAAAATCAGGTCACTAACTAGATCAGCCTGGGTCACCAACCATTTCATCTTAGGTCGCCAACTAGATCAGCTTAGGTCGCTAACTAGATCAACTCAGGTCGCCAGATCAGCTCTGGTTGCCAGCCAAAAACTTTGACTGCCATAATAAATTGGGTCACCACAGCGACTCGGGTCACCAGGTCGACTCGGTTGACTCGGGTCACCAGGTCGACTTGGTTGAATCAGGTCACTGGGTCGACTCGGTCGACTCGATGGACTTGGGTCACCAGGTCGACTTGGTTGACTCAGGTCACCGGGTCGACTCAGTCACCTGACTGACTCGGTCGACTCGGGATGACTCAGTTGACTCAGGTCATCGGATCGACTCGAGTCACCAAGTTGACTCGGGTCACCGGGTCGACTTGGGTTGTCAGATCGACTCGGGCCTCTGGATCAGTACGGGTCACTGGATCAACTCAAGTCGCTAGCGAGATCAACTCAGGTCACCACACGGGTCGCCAACTAGATCAACTCACATCGCCAGATCAGCTTGGGTCACCAACCAGATCAACTCTGGTCGCTAGATCACCTGACAAACTTAAGTCACCAGCCAGATTAGCTTAGGTCACCAGCCAGTAACTCTGACTACCATAATAAATTAGGTCACCACAGTGACTCAGGTAACTGGGTTGACTCAGTCGACTCAGGTCGACTCAGTTGACTCAGGTCACCGGGTCGACTCGATCGACTCAGTTGACTCGATTCACCGGGTTGACTTAGGTTACTGGGTTGACACGATCGACTCAGTTGACTCAGGTCATTGGGTGGACTCCGTTGACTTAATCGACTCAGGTCACCGGGTTGACTCAGTCACCTGACTGACTCGGGTCGACTTGGTTGACTCGGGTCACAAGGTCGACTTGGTTGACTCGGGTCATCAGGTCGACTTGGTTGATTCGGGTCATCGGGTCGACTCGGTTGAGTCGGGTCACCAGGTCGACTCAGGTCGACTTGGGTTACCAGATCGACTCAGGCCTCTGGATCAGGATGGGTTACTGGATCAACTCAAGTTGCTAGCAAGATCAACTTAGGTCACCACACGGGTCACCAACTAGATCAACTCTGGTCGCCAGATTAGCTTGGGTCACCAACCAGATCAACTCTGGTCTCCAGATCACCTAACAAAATTAGGTCACTAGCAACTTGGGTCACTGGGTCGACTCAATTGACTCAGGTCACCGGGTGAACTCGGTCGACTCAGTTGACTCGGGTCACCGGGTCGACTCGGTTGACTCGGGTCATTGGGTCGACTCGGTCGAGTCAGGTCACCAGGTCGACTCGATCGAGTCGGGTCATCGGGTCGACTCAGGTCGTCGGGTTGACTCAGGTCAACTCGGTTGACTCAGGTCACCGGGTCGACTCGGTTGACTTGGGTCACCGCATCGACTTGGTTGACTCAGGTCACTGCGTCGACTCGGTTGACTCGGGTCATCGGGTTGACTCGGTTGACTCGGGTCATCGGGTCGACTCGGTTGACTCAGGTCACTGGGTTGACTCAATTGACTCAGGTCACTGGGTCCGACTCGGTTGACTCGGGTCACCGAGTCAACTCGAATCGACTTGGGTTGCCGGATCGACTCAGGCCTCTAGATTGGGATGGGTCACTAGATCAACACAAGTCGCTAGTGAGATCAACTCAGGTCACCACACGGGTCACCAACTAGATCAACTCAGGTCACCAAATCAGATTGGGTCACTAGCCAGATCAGCTCTGGTCGCCAGATCACCTCACAAAATTAGGTCGACAGCCAAATCAGCTTAGGTTTGCCAACTAGATCAATTCAGGTCACCAGATCAGCTCTAGTCACCAGCCAGTAACTCTGACTGCCATAATAAATTAGGTCACCATAGTGACTCAGGTCGCTGGGTCGACTCGATCGACTCGGGTCACCAGGTCAACTCGGTTGACACGGGTCACTGGGTCGACTCGGTCGACTCTGTTGACTCGAGTCACCGGGTTGACTCGGTCGACTCAGGTCACTAGGTCGACTTAGGTCGACTCAGTCACCTGACTGACTCGGTCGACTTGGGTCGACTTGGTTGCCTCGAGTCATCGTGTTAACTCAGTTGACTCAGGTCATCGGGTCAACTCAGTTGACTCCGGTCATTGGGTCAACTCAGTTGACTCAAGTCATCAGGTCAACTTAGTTGACTCAGGTCACTGGGTCGAGTCGGTCGACGCGGTTGACTCAGGTCACCAGGTCGACTTGGGTTGCCGGATCGACTCGGGCCTCTAGATCAAGATGGATCATCGGGTCAACTCAAGTTACTAGCGAGATCAACTCAGGTCACCACATGGGTCGCCAACTAGATCAACTTGGGTCACCAGATTAGCTTGGGTCACCAGCTAGATCAGCTCTGGTCGCCATATCAGCTTATGTCACCAACTAGATCAACTCAGGTCGCCAGCCAATAACTTTGACTGCCATAATAAATTGGGTCACCATAGTGACTCGGGTCGCTAGGTCAACTTGGTTGACTCAGGTCATAGGGTCGACTCGGTTGACTCAGTTGACTCAGGTCATTGGGTCGACTCAGTTGACTCATGTCACTGGGTCGACTCGAGTCACCAGGTCGACTCGGTTGACTCAGGTCACTAGGTCGACTCGGGTCAACTCAGTCACCTTACTAACTTAGGTAGACTTGGTTGACTTGGGTCACCAGGTCAACTTAGGTCATCAGGTCAACACGGTTGACTCAGGTCACTAGGTCAACTCTGTCGACTCAGGTCACCAAGTCAGCTGGGTCGACTTAGTCAACTCTGGTCACCGGGTCGACTCAGTTGATTCGAGTCACCGGGTCACTGGGTCGACTCGGTTGGCTCGGGTCATCGAGTTGACCAGGTTGACTCGGGTCACTGGGTCGACTCGGTGGACTCGAGTCGACTCGATTGACTCAGGTCGAGTTGGGTTGCCGGCTCGACTCGGGCCTCTGGATCGGGATGGGTCACTGGATCAACTCAAGTCGCTAGCGAGATCAACTCAGGTCACCACACGGATCACCAACTAGATTTACTCAGGTCGCCATATCAGCTTGGGTCACCAACCAGATCAGCTCTTGTCACCAGATCACCTGACAAAATTAGTTCACCAACCAGATCAGGTTAGGTCACCAATTAGATCAACTCAGGTCGCTAGATTAGCTCTGGTCGCCAGTGAGTAACTCCGACTGCCATAATAAATTGGGTCACCACAAAAACCCTGGTCGCTGGGTCGACTCAGTCAACTCAGTCAACTTGATCAACTCGGGTCACCGGGTCAACTCGGGTCATCGGGTCAACTCGGGTCACTGGGTCGACTCGGTCGACGTGGGTCACCGAGTCGACTTGGGTTGCCGAATCAACTTAGGCCTCGAGTCGACTTGGGTTGACACGGGTCGACCTAGTCGACTCAGGTCACTAGGTTGACTCAATTGATTCAGGTCACTAGGTCAACTCAGTCGACTCTGGTTTACTCGGGTCGACTCGGTCACCTGACCGACTCGGGACACCACGTCGACTCAGTCGACTCGGTTGACTCGGGTCATCGAGTCGACTCGGTTGACTCGGGTCATCGAGTCGACTCGGTTGACTCAGGTCACTCGGTCAACTCGATAGACTCGGGTCACCGAGTCGACTTGGGTTGCCGGATTGACTCAGGCCTCTGGATCAGGACGGGTCACTGGATCAACTCAAATCGCTAGCAAGATCAACTCAGGTCACCACACGGGTCGCCAACTAGATCAACTTGAGTCACCAGATCAACTTGGGTCACCAGCCAGATCAGCTCTGTCTCCAGATGACCTGACAAAATTAGGTCACTAGCCAGATCAGCTTAGGTCACCCACTAGATCAATTCAGGTTGCCAGCTCAGCTCTGGTCGCCAGCTAGTAACTTTAACTGCCATAATAAATTAGGTCACCACAGCGACTTGGGTCACTGGGTCGACTCAGTTGACTCGGGTCATCGGGTCAACTCGGTCGACTCAGTTGACTTGGGTCACCAGGTCGACTCGGTTGACTCGAGTCATTGGGTCGACTCAGTTGACTCGGGTCACTGGGTCGACTCAATTGAGTCAGGTCACTGGGTCGACTCGGTCAACTTAGGTCATCGGGTCGACTCAGTCACCTAACCGACTCGGTCGACTCAGGTCGACTCGGATCACCGGGTTGAATCGATCGACTTGGTTGACTCGGGTCACCGCGTCAACTCAGTTGACTCGGGTCGACTCGGTTGACTCAGGTCACTGGGTTGACTCAGTTGACTCAGGTCACCGGGTCGACTCGATTGACTCAGGTCACCGGGTCGACTCGGGTCACCGGGTCAACTCGGTTGACTCGGATGATCGAGTCGACTCGGTCGACTCGGATCGACTTGGGTTGTTGGATCAACTCAAGCCTCTAGATCAGGATGGGTCACTAGATCAACACAAGTCGCTAGCGAGATCAACTCAGGTCACCACACAGGTCGCCAACTAGATCAACTCGAGTCGCCAGATCAGATTGGGTCACCAGCCAGATCAGCTCTGGTTGCTAGATCACCTCACAAAATTAGGTCGACAGCCAAATTAGCTCTGGTCACTAGATCACCTCACAAAATTAGGTCGACAACCAGATCAGCTTAGGTTGCCAACTAGATCAATTCAGGTCGCTAGATCAACTCTGGTCGCTAGCCAATAACTTTGACTGCCATAATAAATTGGGTCACCACAGCGACTCGGGTCGCTGGGTCGACTCGGTCGAGTCGGGTCACTGGGTCGACTTGGTTGACTTAGGTCACTAGGTCAACTCGGTCGACTCAGTTGACTCAGGTCACCGGGTTGACTCGGTTGACTCAAGTCACCGGGTCGACTTAGGTCGACTCGGTTGACTTGGGTCACCAGGTCGACTCAATTGACTCAGGTCATCGGGTCAACTCAGTTGACTCAGGTCATCGAGTCGACTCGATCGACTCGGGTCACTAGGTTGACTCGGTCGACGCGGTTGACTCAAGTCACCGGGTTGACTTGGGTTGCCGGATCGACTTAGGCCTCTAAATCGGGATGAGTCACTTGGTCAACTCAAGTCGCTAGCGAGATCAACTCAGGTCACCACACGGGTCGCCAACTAGATCAACTCAGGTCACCACACGGGTCGCCAACTAGATCAACTCAGGTCGCCAGATCA
>BSBK01001356.1:455000-573895 GCA_027943335.1 Chamaecyparis obtusa | reverse complement strand
TAAGGGGTCTAAAATATGAAATAACACGTGTACATAAGTCTAAAATAACATGTATATATATGAAATGTCACATGAAATATCTGAAATGTCACATGAAATGTCTAAAATATGAAATAGCATGTGTACAGATATGTCTGAAATATCTAAAATATGAAATAACATTCACGTACATGAGTCTAAAATAACATGTATATCTGAAATGTCACATAAAATATCTGAAATGTCACATGAAATGTCTAAAATATGAAATAACATGTGTGAACATATGTCTAAAATATCTAAAATATGAAATAACATGTGTGAACATATGTCTAAAATGTCTAAAATATGAAATAACATGTGTGCATGAGTCTGAAATAACATGTATATCTAAAATGTCATATGAAATAAGTCTAAAATAACATAGTTGCTAAATTAGGGCTAGGTGTTGATCCGTGACCTGATGGTGGTCCACCTCCTCCTGATCTCTATGTACAATAAAAGAAATATATGTGTGACACATACATAAATGTATAATAAATTAAAAACTTATGATCATCTAGAAAAAATATTTTTGAATAAACATCTATATTTACCTGTGTATCATGATGTAGCAAATCACCCGGAGTCTATAAATCTCCATATGGTCCCATACTATCAAGAATACCCTGGAGTACATATATATAATATATATTAATCAATATATATATATATATATATATATATATATATATATATATATATATATATATATATATATATATATATATATATATATATATATATATATATATATATATATATATATATATATATATATATATATATATATATATATATATATATATATATATATATATATGCACGTAAAATTTATAGATAAAATCAAATTTTAAATAAATATATGTATCGTAGCAGCCTCTAATGCTCTCCTGATACCGCTAAAATCTGAGTCATGTAATGAACCTCGTGAAGGATCAAAATCATCATCTATGAGAAATGTAGTAAATAGATGATGAGCTATACATGATGAAGTGCCCTAAGTGAAATTGGGAAGTGCATCCTCGCCAACTGTAGTCTGTTGAGAGGAGTTGTAGGTGGTGCAAGAATATCCTCGTGTCTCTGTGCACCCTGAGAATTTGCTCTAGTAGATCTAGTATGAATGGTAGTCACAAATGATGGAACATCCCTGAGTGGAACCCCACCAAGTATCTATAAAGACTCTTATGCACAAATTAGATCACTGGATAAAAATGCATTAGTACACCGCAAATGGTCCACATCTAATAAAGTTGTCACCTCTAAGGGAGATGGTATATCTACAATATGATATGGATCATCACTGGATGATGTATCCTATGCAGGTAGAGGAATGATGGAACAAGAGCGTAACATGTATCTCCCCACACAATCAGATGACATCTCCTGAACCTATATTGCGATACTGGAAATACTAGAATATACCTCCATCCTGACCATGTCATTTGGTACCCTGTGTCCTGTAACTAACATCTCCAAACCTTTTGGTATGACCAAAAGTTTTGGACCCACACTTGCCCACTTATTAGTAGGCACTGGGGAATTAGGCCCTCTAAATCTATCTGATAATCTCCCTCTCCCCTGCCCAACATGACCAGGAAAATCTATATAATCAACCTCATGATGCAAATAAAATTTTGCAAACAATTGTTTGCAGAAATATAGTGGAAGCTCATCCTTATGGGGCCACCTATGATGAGCAGCCAACCATCGAAGATATATAAATGGTGCAACTAGATTTTCCTCACATCTAGTCTTCATGTATCCTCTCACCTATCGTATGTCTCAGTAATGAGGAAACATGGTCTTCACATAAGCGGTGGAAACCTCTGTATCAACCTATCTATACTTCACAACAGCAACAATGCTGCGAGAGAGAGAAGCATAGAATGTATCAATGCTAATATTGTCATAAGGATTATATGAATGAACTGTGTCAATCATACAAACCAAGTCAGCTCTAATAATGTTCACCCTATCCCTATTAGGAAGGGTGGTGCAAGAAGTAATAGTATCATCAAGAACCTCTATAGCTTGTCTCAAACGAGCAACGATAGAAGCAAATAGCTTCACCCTGGCATCTCTAGAATCGACTGATCTATGTGAAGATCAACCACTACCACCCCCCTATACACTAGGCTCTCCTGAATCTATAGATGGTGTTCCTCTACTCAATGCCATGTGATCTAGATAAAATTAATATATGCACAATCTAGTATAAACATAAATATATATAGATATCTCTACACACATGTACATTATAATCATGATGCAATTCTAATTTACTAAATCATATTTAAATACATGTACATGAACTACAAATAATTATTTAAGAAAACTCAAATACATATATGTTTGAAAGAAAAATGATCCTTGAATGATTCTTATTAGTTCTTAAGGTATTAGTTAGATTAAGGGTGCTATTATGTCCTATTGGTCTTAAGGGGTTGTATTAGATCTTATTACTAATGTTAGGTCTTAAGAGTTCTTAATTGGTCAGGTATTAGGTCTTATTAGTAGGTATTAGGCCTTATTAGGCCATATTAATCATTGTAGGTGCTAATATGTCCTATCAGACCTCTTATTAGTCTTGTCAGAACCTAGTAGGTATTGTTAGGTCTTAAAGTGTCGTATTAGGTCTTAAGAGGTCTTAATTGGTCAGATATTAGGTCTTATTAGGTCTTAATAGGTGATATTAGGTCTTAGTTGCTCCTATTAGGTGTTAACGGTGATATTAGGTCTTAAGGGGTCCTATTAGGTCTTAAGTGGTCCTATTAGCTCCTATTAGGGACTATTAGATCTTAAGGGGTCCTATTAGATCCTAAGTGGTCCTATTAGGTGTTAAAGGTCTTATTATGTCCTATTAGCTCCTATTAGGGACTATTAGATCTTAAGGGGTCCTATTAGGTGTTAAGTGGTCCTATTAGGTGTTAAGTGGTCCTATTAGGTGTTAAAGGTCTTATTAGGTCTTATAAATCATATTAAGTCTTAATAGGAATGAATTGTGTCTTGTTAATAGGTGTTAAAGGTCTTATTAGGTCTTATAAATCATATTAAGTCTTAATAGGAATGAATTGTGTCTTGTTACTGATGTGAGGTCTTTAAGGGTTCTATTATGTCTTATTAATCATGTTACCTGTCTTAATTGGTCTGAGAGAGAGGGGGTTCATGTTGTTTTCTAGTAAATGGGTTTATGTTGGTTTCTAGTAACTGGGTGTATGTTGGTTTCTAGGGTTATGGTTTATGTTGGTTCATGTTAGATAGTTTCATGTTGGTTTAATGTTATAGCTTATTTATGTTTCATGTTAGGGTTTATTTCTCAATTACGTGTAGGGATCTTTATTTAAATTAGGTTTATGGTTACATTTCATGTTTATTTAGTGTTAAATGTTGGTTCATGTTCTAGTTTCATGTTTATAATGATTTGTAACAATTTCCTAATGTTTTGTAATAATTTTCTAATATTTTGTAATGTTTTCGTAATATTTCCCTAATGTTTTATTTAAGACATGTAATAAAACTAAATTAATTTTAACTAACTAACTAACATATTTTTCAAATGAAAAAAAATTACATTAATTAAATAATTAAAGCAACATAAAATATTATTATTTAATTCTATAATAAAAAATAACAAAATTACAACAAAAAATATTAAATAATACAATGACTATGTTAAACTATCAAAAAAGCATTTAAAAACATTAAAAAAACATGAAAAAAAAACCCCTACTTGTTTCGATCGAAAATCTCCAGAGGTGCTCCACAATTCTCGAAAGCCGCTCAATTCAAATGAGTTACTTAAGGGGTTTTTTTGGTATATATAGTTTTAGGGTGTTCTGGCTGAAACAGGTTTGACTAGAACCCCTGAGCCACGTCGACGCCAAATGGTGGCGCCTGTGCGCCACATAGTTTCGGTCGAAACTGTTTCAGCTGGAACACCCCAAAATGTCCTCAAGTGCGACACAGATCTGTACTTTTACCCTCCTACTCCTACTCCTACTCTCTCCTACTGCTCCCTCTCTCTCTCTCCCCTAGGTATTATTGTTATAATATAAATATTAATAAATAATTAATACTAATATTATACTATTATACAATAGAGAAATAAATAATAATAATATAATACTAATTTATATAATGCAATACTAATATTTAAATAATTATATAATACTAATGCTATTACCATCTAATATTAATATTAAAACAAATGAAATTTATAATATATAAACTAAAAATATAAAATTGAAAAATTGAAAAAAATTAAATCATAAAATTGAAAAAAAGTTTGAAATCAAAATGTTGTATTTGGGCAGGAGTTATCAGATATGTGATAATATTGGATATATGATTAGGCTTGGTATTTGCTTTGGGTTTTGGATTTCCAATGCCAAACATGGATAGTCAACCCAAATGATATGTTCACCATATTTCCTCTGATCTCCAAACTTAGACCATGTAGCTGACGACCTTTTTTTCACCTGAAATTGATGAAACAAAAAGGGTTTCTTAAAGACATTATCAACTTTCCATCAATATAATTGCTGTCAAAATTTGAGTTCAGTAAGTAATTATTATTTAATTTCTAATTGAGTTATCTCTAAAGTCCTGATTGACAGACTGATTGAAAAACAACTATAACTTTCAAATGGTTTGACCTTTTTGAAATCCAAAACATGCGCCACATTCTATGCTTCGCCTACTATAAGAATTTTTTTTTTTGCAATTTTGTAAAGTTTAGAATTAGTTAAGGTGGTCAGACAAGAGAGTTTTTTTATTTTGAATAAGTTGTAGCAGAAAATTTATAATTAATTATTTATTTGGTAAGAACTTACACAAAAATATGTGTCACATCCGAGCATGAGTCTACTACTTATATTTAGAATCTTGTGAAAATATATCATCATTTGATTGTGATTAAGGTGGTCAGACATAGACATACTTTTTATCCTTTTCTTGAAATTTTTGTACTACTGCATTGAAATCTAAAATATTGAACAATTAAATTAATTTCTTTTCAAACAAGGGCTAGTAGTTTAGAAACAACATTAAATTTCCTATAAATTCTATTGTTACAACTTTTTCACATAAGGTTGATAAGATTTTCAACATTTTACGTCAAGTTGACTAACCCTATTTTTTTATTTTTCAGTGCCACTTAAGGCCATAACTTGGTATACCATGATCCTGCACAGACCCTTTGGATGAATTATGTACTTAAACTGATCTAGTTTAATTATATAATTGTGATAATGCTACCAAATCAAAATGGACATGAGATATGTTGATTTTCAGTTGAAAATGTCCAGATGAGAATGATAAGCTTGGAATGGAGATTTTGATTCCAATAGAAAAGATACTGGTGAGAACCATGAAGAAATTGCTTTTCATTTCGTTAAAATTGGACTCCGTATGGTGAAGTTAGAGCCAAAAAGGTGCAAGAAGGTTGTGTAAAGATTTTTGAATTTAATTACCCAAAAATGAGATTAAATAGGGTAAAAATAAAAAATTTACTATCCATTTTCACTATTCACATCACAAAATTTGAGAGCTTAGAGCAAGAAAATATCGATCCTAGTGGAGAAACATCAATTTGAGGTCGTCAAGTGTCTAGCCCACTATCCTCCTATGGTATGTAGTTGATACTCGCTTGTGACTTTCATAATTTTGGCTCATTTCTACTTAAAAATTCCTTTCAAAATTCAAATTTCCTATTTTTCATTGAAAACCATTTGAGATAGTTTGAGATCTGTTTAGTCATTTTTGGTAAATAGATAGTTGTTTCCCGTGGTTTAAACATCGTTTCCCATGCAATGTAGTTTGCTGTAAATTAAAAGCCATCTATGGTTTGTAAAGCATCATTTCCAGTAGGAAACATCATTTTCTAGGAATTAAGTGTCATTTCTGGTGGTAAATGTTGTTATTGGGGAATGAGATGTCATTTTTGGTAAACCATCGCTAGGGGTCCCTAAAACATTGTTTCCAGGACAATGAGCCTTAGACTTGATTTTGAGGCCAAAATTTTGTTGAATCTAGATGCTATTAGCTCTGTTGACTTGCTTAAAAAATTTACCTTTTGAGTCTGACCTATTTCTGCCTTCTTGTCTGACCCAAATATCTAATTTGTACCTATGTTTGCCTATGTAGGTTGATAGAGGTACGTTACTGATGCGAGGGCCATACCCTCTAGTTTTCTCTATGATTTGATTATTGTCGGTGGAGGATTATCGAGATATTCCTTGTTATGGCCTAGGTCATCTTCTGGATGTGCCAGAGTACCAGGTCAATAGAGGTTTGTTGAGTGCATTGATAGAATGGTGGCATTTAGAGCGTAACATGTTCCACCATCCCACTAGCGAGATCATAGTGACCCCTGAGGATGTGTGGGGGATTATTCGGATTCATGTGATGGGAGAGCTACCATTCTATGATTCAACTGGACGTGATTGCATTGATGTTGTCATTCATGTATTCCAAGACCCCTTGATAGTTGAGAGACACATTACTTCGGAGAGGATTGAGCGACAATGTATAGCGTTGTCGGGTGTCCTAGTTGGATTGATTGGAGGCTTCCTTGTTCCTGATCGCAGTGCATAGGGGTTTTCTATTGGTTGGTGCAGACTGTTGGAGGATTTGATTCAAATTCCCTAGTAGATGGCTTGGGGTACCTATCTCCTTTCGCATTTATATCAATACTTGCATTAGGTGGTCTATCGACAAGATAGATCAATGTCCATTGGACTTATATTATCGTAGATTTGGGCCTAGGAGCACATCCTAGGTACATGACCAATAGTGGAGTGGTCTCATCAGAGAGATGAGTCATATGTATACATGTATGAAAGAAATATTATAGAGCCTCGACTAGGAAACCTTGAGTACTGGAGGCGAGAGATAGATGACATGATAGTTATTACTTGGTGACTGTATTCAGATTGTGAGGAGTGAGGCAATGATAAGTGAGAGATGCCATTTGTCTATATAGAGCATTATTTGATTGGTCAGACTCCATATATCATCAAGAAATTCATAGTCACACACATCCCTAGATAGTTTGGGGTTGCATATGCTCGGACTTGCAATGAGGAGCCATAATAGGGACCACGATTGAGGTATGATATTGCATTAAGTGAGCATCAACATTTGGTACCTATTTGGTGGAATTATACCCTAGATATTATAGATGTCAAGATGAATATGGATTATTCTCAGTATTTTGCACAGCATCCATTTCCTTGCTTGACAACTCCTAATGAGGTAGTACCTACTTTGGGAAATCCTAGAGAGGATGATGATGATGATAGAGGTGGCGGAGCACTAAGAGCTCCTTCTTGCGGACATTTCAGGAGTAGTGATGATAGTGGTGGCAGAGCTCCTAGTGGACAACCCTGACAGGTGAGAGTGACAGTCATAGGTCCTATACAACCAGTGGATACTCAGGCTCCTTCCTCTTCATAGATTCCCTCTTCATCACAGGTGCCTCCTATTGCTTCATCTTCTCAGGTTCCTGTGGTTTCCTCTGCTCAGAATCCTGTGGTTCCTTCTTCTCAGACCCTAGTGATTTCTTCCTCTTAGGCCCCAGTGGTGTCACAAGGTCTATCTGTGGCTTAGAGGGTAGAATTTTCTTGAGTTTTATTTTCTTCACAGGTGCCTCCATGACAAAGAGTTGGTAGGATAGGTGTTACAAGGATTCAACGTAGTATTCAGATTAGTACCCCATAGGTGCAGAGAGGTCCTACAAGTGCATAGGTACCCAAGCCTACAGAGATAGGTGCACCATCACAGGGTATAGGTGATGCATCTTTGATTGCTCGAGTGCGTAGAGAGAGAGGGTAGCTATAGACTCATATAGATTTCTTGCAGACACAGTTGGAAGACATGGACAAGACCCTAGACCGATCACAAATAGATGTTGCCCAGCAATATAGTAGGTGCCTCCATGACAGAGAGTTGGTAGGACAGGTGTTACAAGGATTCAACTTGGTACTTAGATTAGTACCCCATAGGTGCAAAGAGGTCCTCTAGGTGCATAGGTACCCAAGCCTACAGAGATAGGTGCACCATCACAGGGTACAAGTGATGCATCTTTGATTGCTTGATTGTGTAGAGAGAGAGGGTAGCTATAGACTCGTATAGATGTCTTGTAGACACAGTTGGCAGAGATGGACAAAACCCTAGACCAATCACAAATAGATGTCGCCCAACAATATAGTAGAGCATCATATTATCAAGTTACATACTTTAAGATAGTCCCAGATCCTACTGCTAGGGTTACTCCTTTTTCATGGGCATTAGCACAGTTAGAGGGTGCAGGGTCGAGTAGAGTAAATTGTTCGTCCACCGGAACCACCACCATAGAGGGATGATACAGGCAATCAATCATGATTGTCTTTGAGTATTGTATCGATGTATTAATGATGTATTTGATATGTACTTTGATGTAGCACCATTTTGACCAATGTATATGATGTACCTCATGGTGAATTTTTTTTATATATGATGACATTCTCTTATAGTGATTTCATTATATCTTGTCACTAATGTTTTATATATGCACATGATATGATTATGATTATGCTTTGAACACTTTATTTTATTTCCTTATGTTGTGGATGCAAATGTATGGATGCATTTATTTTTGTATGTTTTTTATGCATATATGTGATGTTAGATTAATGCTATGGATGCACATGTATGGATTTTAATGATAGTTAATGAAATGAAAATGGATATGCAGGTGACATGATTATGCAAATGAATATGCAGCTAGTTGTTTTTGGTTCAGTGATTAAAATACCCAATCATAAGAGAATTGATATCATGTTGAATGTTTAAAGTTTCTTTTCCCTTTTGAAATTGATGTTATTACAACCCTTCATAGTGTCATTTCCTAGAATGCCATGCAACTACCTAGAATGCACTGCAGCTTCCATCCTTGTCTTTAGTGCATGCTTAGTTTCATCATTGAACTTTAGTGGACCCACTTAGATACAACTAACATTCATATCCTGGCGATCATGTTAGTATGAATATCTTTCCCTCAGATTCAAGTGTGTACAATCATCACTAGTACTCAAACAACCATGACAATATGAATACCACTTCTTGTATATATATGACTTAGTACAACCCATGGTGGGCACCAAAATTCTCATTTTTTAAATCCCCATTTAGAAACCATTTCAAATCTGCGTACAAAAATATTTAAATTTGGAATCCGCATGCAAACATATTTGATGCGTCATTTTCACTAGAGGCTCTAATGGTCATGGCAGGCGGTCACAGAAATACTAAAAATATTTCAAAGTGTACACCTTTCAACAGGGCGGGCCGTCAAATGAAACCACTGGTGGCAAATGAGATTATAATTGTTTTTCTGAACACATTCCCGTCAATATTGACAGCATTGTCATTTTTTGAGCCAATCGAATATATGCATAGAACCGTCAATATAATCCACTTTAAATTGCACAAAATTGCCTTCCTTTACAAACTCATTCTGATTATTTTCGCATAAGCTCCATAGATCTCCAAACTCTTCATTTGCCTCTTTCCCATCGCCAAGTTTATTAAAATGCAGTCCCTGCATAAAATAATCATCCGTTAGGAAACTCATTGTGATTCTGCATCTCGATCCTCCTGTTGCTTCTTTCATCGGAGCACATTCTTACATCACTCTACTCTGCAAAATATCAGAGGCAAAATGACGCGCAGATGCATTATATGTTCCCACATGTCCCTGCCATTTGACCAGCGGTGCTTAAAAGGTCTAGAGAATATTCCTGGCACACTACAGTTGTGGATACGAAGGGGTCTAGCTTAGCTGGCAGAAAGCTTTGAATACGCGGTGGTAAACAATGCGCGTGACGGGCTTGGGAAAGATCTCTTCCTTGTGTATATATTATAAAAGTAAATTAGTCGTAGTATTAATTTTAGTATTCGTTCTCAGTCATTTCAAAAATAAAAAATTAAACTAAAAATTAATATATTTGGAAGGTTTAACAAGGGAATTAAATTTTGTTTATCTTCTTCAATTTAAAATAATTTTAATTTTTTTAAAAAAAATCATATTAAAATTTCAATTTCAAAATTTGGAATTGTTGGCGAACAGATTTGTTCTCTTTATACTCTGATATTTATCCTTCGACTCTATGCCTCTGAAAACAAATCGTTTACACAACAGTCGGGTAAGCATTTACTTTGCTTCCCTCTAAATTTTGCAAAAAGGTACAGCTCCCTTTATAAGATATTCAACAAATGGAAAAAGTAATTTTAACATACAAGCTTTTAACTGAAAAGCAGTAAAAGGACTCTCAACCGTTCCTAGACAGATGAGGTAGAACAATAGAAACTTGTAAAGCCAATTGACGGAACAAAAGACTACTTTGCGGAAGAAAAATAAGCTTCAGCGGCCATTCAGAGAAATTTAAACTAACTAACAAAAATGCATCTACAGAAAAACTATAACTCAGAGAACTATAATAAATGACTGAAACTGAATAGCACATACACAAGATCGATATATAATTCCCAAAGTAGAACATATATATTTCACTATTTGATTCAAAGATCAAAATATTTTCATGCACAAGTATTCAGGTAAGACTGGCCCAAAGTCCAGTTATCATCAGTCATTCAAACTACTGCAAAAAAAAACCAAAAAAGAACTTGTACTACTGCTTTTATTCAATTCTATTTTTTTTCTCTATTCTAATCTCTCCCCCTTCCATGTCTTAAGCACTAGCTTAAATAGTTTAAACGGTCCGAGAAAGCCTCCCAAAAAACCCGGCTTCTCAGACCCCATTAAAATAAGAAACCGTTAGCAGTTATAAACCAGTTTCTAAAGAAGAGTCAAGGTAGGGTCACTTGAGTAAACAAAACTGAATTTGATTCAGTTTTCTTGAGCATCCTCTGATGTGGCAACCTTTACGAGCTTCCAAGACCGGTAAACTCAGAGTAGCTCCTGAGTAGGCGAGGCGTGCAGGTTCTTCAACGCGGTCAACTTGGCATGCATGGCATTTTTCTCCCATCTCATCTCTTGAATTTTCTCCGCTTGCTTTGGCAATTGACCTCGGTTTAAGATAAGCATTGCTTCTATGTTGGCGGTCCTCGTGAGGTCATGAACCATCGGCGCTTCACTTTCCTTGAAAGCGTTCATTTCATCCACAAAGGACTTCACTAATGCATCAACTCCCTGGTCTGCATCTTCCAATTGTAGAATACCTGAGGGATTTACTATTTTAATGTCCTTCAGGGTGTCAGAGTGAATCTCCTTCACGGCCTTTTCCATCACCCGCATCTGAGAAATGGCTGTCTTGAACAAAGTGTTCTTCCAGCTGAAGTTCTTCTTCAGGATGAACAGCATACATGGGTCAACCAGCTTCATGGGGTTCTCTGTCAGAAATTGCTTCACTCCATAATCTTCAATTTCTTGTACTCTTTTCATGATCTCTGAATAACTTTCAGCTTCACTTTCCCATATTGGGATCAATGTCTGAATTTCCCCCAAGAGCACTTTGCCGTCTGTACGGGTGCTCACTAACTCTTTTATGAAAGCACTGCCTTCCGCTATGATGCCGTCTGTCCATGCCTTCATTACCTCTGTCCAGGTCCTCCCCTGCTGAACTTGCTTAAACAGCTTCTGACTTTCCGTCGAGTTAGGGTCGAACCCCTGATGAGCCTGCGCTAGAGGTATTGCACCATTCTCAGCAAGCGAAGATAGAAATTCCGCCATGGTTGAAACTATCTGTTTCAACTCGTGCTTCTCTCTGCCATCCTTCTCCAACTGTCTGAGCATACGATCGGTAGAGAATTTAAAAATGTGATCACAGGAATCCCTGTTCAGTACTCCAAAATCCATCTTCGTTATCTCATAATCCTCGAGCTCAGGATCTTGGGTATTTCCCATAGATCTCACTGTAGCAATTTCAACAGTGACTTTCCTGGTAGAAGGATCTGTTATTAGCCTCGCATCACTCTTCATCCTTTTAGCTTTCGGAGTACGAGCTGTGTACCTTGTCACTATTTCTTTAACTGGCATAGATAGAGGCTTGAAGCTTTTCCTTTTATTAACTGATTCCGTGAGCCAAGGTGGGATTGTGCTGGACACCATTCAATTGTCAGGGGTCTTGACAAGTGCATCTGCATTCTGAGATAGGTCTTGGCAGTGCGTGAGACCTTCCTGCATCTTCCCCTTATGATCGGGGGTGAAGGTGAGATCTTCATCGTTGAGGTCACCGACGTCATCCAGATAATCAGGCTCCTCTGAGGCCATTTGGATTTTCTTCTCAGATCTCATCCTTGGTCTTGACCTTGGCGCGGTTGGATGTTTCACCGGGGCTGTTTTCTCCTTCACTAGTATTTTCTTACCTGCATTTGATGACAAAAGAGATTTATTAGCAAGGGCTTGTGTTACACTCTTAATGGGCGAACCAGTGTTATGACTTGTATCTGTAAGAAGTTGAACATCTTTCTTCTTCACCACGATCTAGTTTTCTATTTCCCCAAAAATGTTGCGGGCCCGGAGTCTGATATCACTAGACTCCTCTCTACTCCAATCGATGATCGAAACAGCATCCTCTTCAGAAACGGTGGCGGATGGACGGGGAACCTCTGGATCATTATCTTCTATATTTCTGGTATCAAACTTCAACCGCAGCAGTTTAATTTGAGATACCGTAAGCCTGGTTCTATCTCGTTCCCAAATCATTTTTTCATTGGCGAGATCTTCCCACAGGTCCTCCAGATGGTAACTTGGTGAAGGGCATTTTCCTAATCCCAGGGTCTGTCTGGCAAAGCCTTTACTATAGAACCCTGTTCTTGGTTCATAGAAAGGCATGTGGAAGTTCAGTAAATTACTCCCCACAACAGATGCGTCCAGCATGCTGTTACAGATTAAGTGGCCTAACTTCACTGGGAACAAAGAGTTCCATTTATCTTCCGGGAGAGCTATTTTAATGACAATGAACAACTGTCTGCAAACCTCTGCAAGAATGAAATAGTCAAAAGCGTACCTAGGCAGCTTCAATGGTTCTTCTTCGAATCCTCCTACCCAAATATAAGTAAAACAGGGAAATTGAATATAAAAGCTGCCAAATACTTTAACTAATCTCTGCGCATTGTCTGAAATCCTCTGGTTAGGCCTGCCAGCCAATTCCTGACGCAATTTCCCCCAAAACATATCATGTATTGTTCTATAATCCTCCAAAACCTTATCTCTTCTTAGTAATGGACAACACTCATAGATAAATAAATCTCCATTCTAGGGAGCTTTCTGAATAGGGTATAGGTCCTGAGTACAGGCCAAGCAATACATCAGGTACGAAGACATGTAAAATCCTTCCTTGGTCATCTGAGTCTGTCTGAGCTGGTCCCGAAGAGATGCGGCTATAATTTCAGCCCAGTCAATGTGTTGACTTCCTTCTAAGATGATTTCTACAAAATGATACATCCACTTATCAAAGGATAGGGCCTGTTCTGAACCTTTTAATTGGTGAAGGAAAACAACCAAATCATGTATTAGGGGGTTCATATGATCCTTGGTGAGAGTTTTGGGTAACCGGGACCCTCCTTTATAGTTGGTCTTCGTCCACCTTCTCGTTATGTGACTCCTATTTTTACCAGCATTTTTCTTGAATTGGGCCAGAGACTGGGTAGGCGTGAAGTTGACCAGACCTTCATTTGGTATTTTGAAGACTGCTGAAATGGTTTTGCGGTTAACAGGGATTAGGGTTTGACCATCCGTGTTCAAAATACTCTTCAACTTTACATCGTATCTATTGATACATTCTTGCACCAATTCCGGACAAACAGTAGCTGGTGGGAAAGCAGCCGCTTCTAACAACCCACTAGCTAGGACTTCTATAATGTACTCCTCGTCAACACGAGTTGAGAGTTTTGAAGGTATAGTATCGACTGAGACCCCTAAAAGATTCGTGTTTGTTATGACCGGGGCCTTACATTCAAGATTCTTCACGTTGCCAAAGAAATGCATGACAGACCTCATGCCTGGCTAAAAATATGAAAGTCTACCAGCTCACTGCTTGAACCAATGAATTTGAAGGAATAATCGAAAATGAGAAGGTAGAGCTTTAAAGAAGCTACCTGTACACTTTGCACTTCGACCAGACCACCCTTCCAGCGCCCAGACCTCACAGTGTACAATAGGGAAAAAAAAAATGACTTACCCAGTTTCTATTTTTAGTTGCCACTTGAAGTGCGAAATATACTCCATTACGCGTGTATTAATAAATTTTTTGATAGCAAGTGGTGATAAGCAATAAATGCCTTCAACTCATATTAACTCTTCGTGATCCGCCACCTTTTCAATCATCATTATTCAATCTCAAACCAAATATTTCCCAATCGTGTAAGTGATTGCCTCATTTTTCATGCACTGGCCCGTCCAATGAAATCACGCCAGGTCTACACGGTGCGTCTTATCAGGACATTCCATCATTATTGATCACGCCGGTAGTCCGTTTGAACTACTTTGAACTCCTTCGAACCAGAGCTCGAAGAGGTTCAAACTCTCTCAAGAAGAAAAATGCCGCTAACCTTCCTGCATAACACATCGTTAGTAATAAAGGACTCGGGCCGCTTTTGAACTCCTTCGAACTACTTCAAACTGGAGTTTGAAAAGGTTCGAAGTGATTCAAAAGCCTTGAAAGGATATGTTATTGGCTTAAAACGGGTCAAACCGATACAAACGATGTCGAAAGCTCAGTTTTGACAAATTCAAATGCGCGAAGACTCGTGGGAAGACCAACAAGGTGGAAAAATGAACAGAGTGAAGCTTGACACGAGAACTTGAAAAGTTCAAAATAAGGCGACTCTTACTCACCCAACATCGGCTCTGACTGGGGACTGCAAACTTCCCAATTTGCAGAGAACTTCAGAAAACTGGTTTCACAAACCAACCCAAGCAAACGGAAGGGAAAAGAAAAGAGGGACACAACCAAAACTGAAAACATAGGAAACTAAATACTATTTACAAAGGGGACGAACCCAGACACTTAGAGTTTGCATAACTTCAGGTCCTGCCCATTATAGGTGAAGGGCAGATTAAGACCATCTGGATATGATAGTTTAAAGGCATTTGAGCCCAGGTTTTCTGAGATGATGAACGGGCCTTTCCATAGAGATTCAAACTTTCCATGTGCCCCCTTTGATGCTCTTCTCTTATCCCATAGCAGGACTTCATCTCCCACCATAAAACCGTGAGGCCTAGCTCTCATGTCAAAGATCTGTTTCACTTTCAGCTGATTTTCGGTAATATGGTCTACCATATTTTTCCTGTCTTCCTCCAACTTACTTAGGTGCATTATGCGCCTCTCCAGGGGATTTTTAAAATATTCATCTTCAATAACTACTTGAAGTTGTGCAGAGGATAGCTCGAGAGGCAGAGAAATATGAGCCCCGATCCCATACACCAATTCGAAGGGTGACATGCCAATGGCTCGCTTCAAAGTAATCCTGTCTACCCAAAGTGCCTCGTGGAGCTTCTTATGCCATTCTCTGGGATTATCATCCATCAACTTTTTCATTATGACGATCAGGTTTTTGTTGCTGGATTCTGCTTGGCCATTTCCCTGCGGAAAGTAATCCGAGGAATGAGCTAAGGCCACACCATGTTCATAGCAGAAGGTTGAAATTTCTTCTGAAGAGAAATAAGTAGCGTTATCTGCTACAATTTTAATTGGTACCCCCGAACCTTACAAAAATAAAATTCATCAAAAAGTCACACACCACTTGAGAATTGGCTTTCTTCATGGGTATTGCCTCCACCCATTTTGTGAAGTAATCGGTGGCAGTTAGAATGTAATTATCCCCGGTGCTGGATGGTGGGTTCAAGGGCCCGATGAAATCAATTCCCCACTACCTGAATGGTTCTTCTACTACAACGGGCTTCAGAGGTAACACTGCTAGATAGGGTCTCCCGGAGAACAATTGACACTTGTCACAACTTCTTACATACTGGTAAGCATCTTTAAACATCCCTGGCCAGTAGAACCTGTTTCGGAGAATCTTATAAGCTGTCACGGTTGAGGAGTAATGCCCTCCGCATGCTTCGTCGTGGAATGCTCTTAACAATTCTTTCCTTTGTCCTTCGTCCACGCACCTGAGGAAAGTGCCATCAACTCCCTTCTTAAACAAGGTGCCTTGGGAAATTACATATTTACTGGCTCTTAACCGTAGGTTTCGCCTCTCCTTTTGATTCAGATGATCTGGACACTCTCCATATGTCAAGAAGTAAGTAACATCTGAGAACCAAGGGTCAACTGAGCTAACCAGCAAGGCCATAGGAACTTCATCTATTTTTTCACAAATTTTGTTATCCTCTGCTATCAACTTGCACAAACCCTTGCCTCTCACCAAATTCGTGTGCTTGATCGTCAGGTCATACTCCTGGATTTTTGCAATCCATACGGCTCTATTATTCATACCGATTTCTTTCTGAATCAAAATGCTTTTCACGGCAGTCTCCGATACATATACGGTACTATGTGAGTGAAGGATATAATACCTGAAATGTTTTACTGCCTTCACCACCACATAAGCATGTTTTTCTATTTGAGGATATTTAAGCTCGTGCTTCTTGAGAGGCACGCTCATGAAAGCTATGGGTGCTTCTTGCCCGTCTTTATCCTTCTGCGTGAGCATGCTTGAAAGGGTATGCTGGGAAGCATAACAATATATAATGAAGTCCTTTTTAAAATCAGGACTTTTCAGCACTGGTGCCTGGGATATGGCAGTTTTGACTTCCTCAAATGCTTTCTTTCCGTCATCATTCCATTTAAAAGGAACCTTCTCGCTCATCATCTCAATCATGTGTCTTGTTACCTCGGAGAATTCAGGGATGAAGGCTCGCAGAAAATTGATTTGCTCGAAGGACTTCAGACCGATTCTGCTAGAGGGCAGGCTGAGCTGTTGGATTGCTTTGACCCGTTCGGGATCTATTTTTATGCCATCTTTCGATACGATATGACCGAGTAGTTTTCCCTCCTCTACAAAAAATATGGAATTTTTGGGGTTCAAGGAGATACCATGATCCCTGCACCGTTGCAAGACTCGTTCTACATCATTCAAGTGCTGATTCCTCTTTTTGGAGAAAACTGTAAGATCATCCAAATAAATCACTATGATGTTATTCCTGAGATCTTCAAATGAAGAGTTCATTGCCATTTGAAACGTGGCACCTGCATTTATTAACCCGAAGGGCATCTTGTTATAGGCGTAAGTACCCCATGGTGTGATGAAGGTTGTCTTATGCTGATCGGCCTTTGCCACGCCTATTTGATTATAACCTGAGTAGCCATCCAACATTGACATGACTTCCAAACCGGAAACTGCTTGTAAAACATGTTCCATGATGGGCAGTGCATAATTGTCTTTTAGACTTGCCTGGTTCAGGTTACGAAAATCAACACAAATTCGCACTTCGCCATTCTTCTTCCTTACTGGGACTATGTTAGCTATCCACGTCGAATGGTGAATAGGGTAAATGATTCGGGCTTGTAACATTTTCTTAACTTCCTTCAGTATGGCTTCTGACACCTTGGGATTATAGTTTCTTAGTTTCTGGCGAAAAGGAATAACCCCAGGCTTCAAAGGGATTTGATGCTCAAACCGACCACCTCTGAAAATCTTCAGATCTCCATAATCTCAGAGGAAAATATCTCTGTATTCTTTCAATAACTTCTTCCAATCTTCTTTCTCAGATTCAGTACAGCTTTGACCAATGGAGATCCACCTAGGGGAATCTTGATCACCTATATCGATCTTATCATACTCTTTTGGATTTGGGGCATGTGAGACTTTTTCTTTCGTTGTACTGTCATCTCTTCTTCTGAATAAGTGCTCCAGAAAAACCAAGCCTTTAGGGATCTTATTACTTTTTAGCTGAATTACCCCTGCATTATCATTCTCATCCTGGTAAAATTTTGTACATTCATTCTTTGAGCCTTCAAAATATGTTTCAGCGAATCCAGCAGCACACTCCAGGAATTCTTTAAGTTGTGCATCATCATCAAAAACCTGCCAGTTCTGGACATTGTCTGGTACCCTTGGCTTGTATATCATTTCAATCTGGTATTTTTCAGTTTTAAAATCAAGATGCGGCAAGAGCAAGGAGGTTGATACGGCCAAAGAATCTGCTCTAGTATTCTGATTTCTAAAGATATACTCAATGGAAAAAGCGTCAAAGGATTCTATATCATCCCAGACTAAATTTTTGTAATATTTTAATTTCTCATTCTTTACAGAAAATTGACCCCGAACCTGTTTAACTATTAATTCAGCGTCCCCTTTCACAATCAGCTTTTTAACCCTTCTCAACTTGCATTCCTCTAGGCCCAACAACAAGACTTCATACTCTGTAGTGTTGTTGGTGTTTTTAAAATCCAATTTGAAAGAAAAAGGAATACAGTCTCCATTCGGGGGGGAAAAGGACCACTCCAGCACCTGAACCTGAGCTAGAACAGCTTCCATCGAATTCCATCTTCCAAATATCTTCTTCTCTATCGGGTTCGATTTGAACATCTTTATCTGGAGCAGACAGAATAACATAATTCTGAAAATTACATTCTTCGTACAGGATTTGGGCTCTGGGTTCAGCTGAAGGCATTACGGTATATTTATTCTTGGGTTCAGGTTCTAACTTTACTTTCCTTTTGCCTACGGGAATTGTAGCTTCGGACCAATCCATTTTTATATCCCCACCCAAATCTTTACAGAAGGTTCTGCTGAGTAACATTCCGTAACTAGCAGGTATATCGGCTACTAAGATAGTGAGTTTTAGCCGCTTGTCCGGGCAGGCTGCCAGAACAGCTTGGCAGTCTTTGATCTGACCCTTCAATGGCACTTCTTTGCCATCCATAGAGTAACAATGGCCGAAGGTTTTAGTTAAGGGTAAGTCCAAGGCTTTAGCTACGGGGGCAGGCATTATGTTGTCAGAGGCACCAGAATCGATAATACAATTACTCAATTTTTGGCCATTCAACAGGAGAGATACATAAAAAGGATTTGGCTTTTCCTCTTCAGACTCAGTTTCTACAGAGTTCGTGGATCGACATCCTTCTGGAACCTGGGGAGTATCTTGAGGTTGGAAAGCAAAAGGTTCTTGAGTAGCAGAAGTTTCTCCTATAAAAGGCGTATCCACTTGAGGGCTTACATAATTTTCTCCTTTAACATATTTTACCAACCTATCCAATTCTCCAGGGTTCATTCTCAAGAAATCGAGAGAGGAAATAGAAACTATAGATGACTTACAAAACTCAACAAAATCAAAAGGAGAGGAAGGGGCAACTGCATTCCTGGAAAGAATTTTTACCTCTGAACTTTTTGAATTCGTACGTGTTTCTTCACCAGTAGGCTCCTTTCTTTTTGTATCTGTGCTCGTGGCAGCTGCACCTGGAACAAACTTCTGAGTTCGTTGGTTCCTTGTTAAAATAGCGCAGGCTGGATCTTGTAGAGTTGCCAGCACACTTCCCCCTTGCTCTGCACCAGGTACATATTCAGAATAAAAAGATCCTGATGTACCCATGTCTTGAGAATCCTTTTCTTCATGAAATTGTTCATTATTCACCTCATCCCTAGTTGCATTTAGTTGTAAGTATCTCAACCATTTGGTGCATGTATCCCCATCATGGTCAGTGGTCAAATGGAACGAGCACATAGTTTCTTTGGGAGCAGCTTCTATCTGTAACCTTGGTTGAGGACCAGGTAACTGCAGCGCTTTCATCTGCTGTTGGGGCAGTTGTCTTCGACTTATATCTTGATAAGGAGCTGGATAAGTAGTCATTCTATTCTGTTGCCTTTTTAGCATTGCTATATCATTCATAACTCTCTGTATCATTGGATCTGTAGTTGCACTTGTCGAAGTATTGCTAGGAGTTTGTGCTTCTCTCTTCCACTTGCCAGCTGTTATGAGAGTGTCTTCGAGCTCAATTGCTCTTGTCTGTGCGTCTTCGAAGTCAGGCACTCCGTCTTTCAACAAATGAAAGCTTATATCCGGCGGAACCGCATTGAGGAAGTAAATCTTTTTGTTCTCATTTCTCGGAGCAGCAGTCGTGGGAATTCTTTGTAGAATTCTGTTGAATTTAGCCACGAACTCTCTCATTGGTTCATGTATCTCCCTCTTTAGTTGACTAAGTTGTATCAATAAAGAGACCTCATTGTCAGGCGTTTTGAACCTTCTTTCGAAGCCTGCTTCATGGTGTCCCAATTCGTAATAGATCCATTTGGCAAGTGGCTGAACCAATCGGCAGCAGCATCTACTAGAGTTCTGACAAAGAGTCTCACTGCTACATCTTCGGTAGATACACTCATGATCCCGCAAACAGTTTGGAAGGCATTGAGATGATCATCTGAAGAGACTTTGTTGTCCCCGCTGAACTTAGGCAGAATTTGATTGGCTCCTTTAGGTAGATCAGCGGGTTGGTTGACCCCTAAGTTTAGAGGCCCAATGTGTTGACCCCAAGGTCTGTTTCCATCCATCAATGGAAGTTTGAGATTCAAAGGTTGAATATTTAAGACAATGGGAATTACAGTACCCAGAGAAATGATTGCTTGGACGGTTAAAGGGACAGCTGGATTTCGCGAGGGAGATGAGGGTCGACTGACAGTTTGAGCTTTCTTCCTTCAGGAACGATTTGAATCTGGTTTAAAATTAAGGCTTTCCAACAGTTCAAAATCTTCATCCACCAATCCTCTACTACGTTCCCCTCTCGTGTATCTTCTGTTTGCCAGTTCAAGAATCTGTTCAAAACTTAGTTCTGCGGTTGACCTTGTGCAAGCCTATTAACTACGACAGCTTCCCTAGCAACATGAATACCTCTCAAGCGTTCACCAAGTTCTTCTTTTCTTTCAAGCACTTCTTGAACCCGCTGGAATTCTTGATTACTTCGTCTGAATCTCCAAGCGACTGTAGCTAGGTCTGAGATTAAATCCTCCTGTGTGTCTTGAAAACCTAAATTTGGCTGGAGCACAGGGAACACATTATCATTAGGTAGCACCATTATGTGGCATTGCGATGGGAAGTGGACTAGTGCACTTGAGTGGTCTTCCCCCAGCAGAGTCGCCAAAAATCTGTTGGCAAACAGATTTGTTCTCTTTATACTCTGATATTTATCCTCTGACTCTATGCCTCTGAAAACAAATCATTTACACAACAGTCGGGTAGGAATTTACTTTGCTTCCCTCTGAATTTTGCAAAAAGGTACAGCTCCCTTTATAAGATATTCAACAAATGGAAAAAGTAATTTTAACATACAAGCTTTTAACTGAAAAGCAGTAAAAGGACTCTCAACCGTTCCTAGACGGATGAGGTAGAACAACAGAAACTTGTAAAGCCAATTGATGGAACAGAAGACTACTTTGCGGAAGAAAAATAAGCTTCAGCGGCCATTCAGAGAAATTTAAACTAACTAACAAAAATGCATCTACAGAAAAACTATAACTCAGAGAACTATAATAAATGACTGAAACTGAATAGCACATACACAAGATCGATATATAATTCCCAAAGTAGAACATATATATTTCACTATTTGATTCAAAGATCAAAATATTTTCATGCACAAGTATTCAGGTAAGACTGGCCCAAAGTCCAGTTATCATCAGTCATTCAAACTACTGCAAAAAAAACCAAAAAAGAACTTGTACTACTGCTTCTATTCAATTCTATCTTTTTTCTCTATTCTAATCTCTCCCCCTTCCATGTCTTAAGCACCAGCTTAAATAGTTTAAACGGTCTGAGAAAGCCTCCCGAAAAACTCGGCTTCTCGGACCCCATTAAAACAAGAAACCGTTAACAGTTATAAACCAGTTTCTAAAGAAGAGTCAAGGTAGGGTCAATTGAGTAAACAAAACTGAATTGGATTCAATTTTCTTGAGCATCCTCTGATGTGGCAACCTTTACGAGCTTCCAGGACCGGTAAACTCAGAGTAGCTCCTGAGTAGGCGAGGCGTGCAGGTTCTTCAACGCGGTCAACTTGGCATGCGTGGCATTTTTCTCCCATCTCATCTCCTGAATTTTCTCCGCTTGCTTTGGCAATTGACCTCGGTTTAAGATAAGCATTGCTTCTATGTTGGCGGTCCTCGTGAGGTCATGAACCATCGGCGCTTCACTTTCCTTGAAAGCGTTCATTTCATCCACAAAGGACTTCACTAATGCATCAACTCCCTGGTCTGCATCTTCCAATTGTAGAATACCTGAGGGATTTACTATTTTAATGTCCTTCAGGGTGTCAGAGTGAATCTCCTTCACGACCTTTTCCATAACCCGCATCTGAGAAATGGCTGTCTCGAACAAAGTGTTCTTCCAGCTGAAGTTCTTCTTCAGGATGAACAGCATACATGGGTCAACCAACTTCATGGGGTTCTTTGTCAGAAATTGCTTCACTCCGTAATCTTCAATTTCTTGTACTCTTTTCATGATCTCTGAACAACTTTTAGCTTCACTTTCCCATATTGGGATCAATGTCTGAATTTCCCCCAAGAGCACTTCGCCGTCTGTACGGGTGCTCACGAACTCTTTTATGAAAGCACTGCCTTCTGCTATGATGCCGTCTGTCTATGCCTTCATTACCTCTGTCCAGGTCCTCCCCTGCTGAACTTGCTTGAACAGCTTCTGACTTTCTGTCGAATTAGGGTCGAACCCCTGATGAGCCTGCGCTAGAGGTATTGCACCATTCTCAGCAAGCGAAGATAGGAATTCCGCCATGGTCAAAACTATCTGTTTCAACTCCTGCTTCTCTCTACCGTCCTTCTGTGACTGTCCGAGCATACGATCGGCAGAGAATTTGAAAATGTGATCACGGGAATCCCTGTTCAGTACTCCAAAATCCATCTTCGTTATCTCATAATCCTCGGTCTCAGGATCTTGGGTATTTCCCATAGATCTCACTGTAGCAATTTCAGCAGTGACTTTCCCGGTAGAAGGATCTGTTATTAGCCTCACATCACTCTTCATCCTTTTAGCTTTCGAAGTACGAGCTGCGTACCTCGTCACTATTTCTTTAAATGGCATAGATAGAGGCTTGAAGCTTTTCCTTTTATTAACTGATTCCGTGAGCCAAGGTGGGATTGTGCTGGACACCATTCGATTGTCAGGGGTCTTGACAAGTGCATCTGCATTCTGAGATAGGTCTTGGCAGTGCGTGAGACCTTCCTGCATCTTCCCCTTACGATTGGGGGTGAAGGTGAGATCTTCATCGTTGAGGTCACCGACGTCATCTAGATAATCAGGCTCCTCTGAGTCCATTTGGATTTTCTTCTCAGATCTCATCCTTGGTCTTGACCTTGGCACGGTTGGATGTTTCACCGGGGCCGTTTTCTCCTTCACTAGTATTTTCTTACCTGCATTTGATGACAAAAGAGATTTATTAGCAAGGGCTTGTGTTACACTCTTAATGGGCGAACCAGTGTTATGACTTGTATCTGTAAGAAGTTGAACATCTTTCTTCTTCACCACGATCCAATTTTCTGTTTCCTCAAAAATGCTGCGGGCCCGGAGTCTGATATCACTAGACTCCTCTCTACTCCAATCGATGATCGAAACAGCATCCTCTTCGGAAAAGGTGGCAGATGGACGGGGAACCTCTGGATCATTATCTTCTATATTTCTGGTATCAAACTTCAACTGCAGCAGTTTAATCTGAGATACCGTAAGCCTGGTTCTATCTCGTTCCCAAATCATTTTTTCATTGCCGAGATCTTCCCACAGGTCCTCCAGATGGTAACTTGGTGAAGGGCATTTTCCTAATCCCGGGGTCTGTCTGGCAAAGCCTTTACTATCGAACCCTGTTCTTGGTTCATAGAAAGGCATGTGGAAGTTCAGTAAATTACTCCCCACAACAGATGCGTCCAGCATGCTGTTACAGATTAAGTGGCCTAACTTCACTGGGAACAGAGAGTTCCATTTATCTTCCGGGAGAGCTGTTTTAATGACAATGAACAACTGTCTGCAAACCTCTGCAAGAATGAAACAGTCAAAAGCGTACCTAGGCAGCTTCAATGGTTCTTCTTCGAATCCTCCTACCCGAATATAAGTAAAACGGGGAAATTGAATATAAAAGCTGCCAAATACTTTAACTAATCTCTGCGCATTGTCTGAAATCCTCTGGTTAGGCCTGCCAGCCAATTCCTGACGCAATTTTTCCCAGAACATATCATGTATTGTTCTATAATCCTCCAAAACTTTATCTCTTCTTAGTAATGGACAACACTCATAGATAAATAAATCTCCATTCCAGGGAGCTTTCTGAATAGGGTATAGGTCCTGAGTACAGGCCAAGCAATACATCAGGTACGAAGACATGTAAAATCCTTCCTTGGTCATCTGAGTCTGTCTGAGCTGGTCCTGAAGAGATGCGGCTATAATTTCAGCCCAGTCAATGTGTTGACTTCCTTCTAAGATGATTTCTACAAAATGATACATCCACTCATCAAAGGATAGGGCCTATTCTGAACCTTTTAATCGGTGAAGGAGAACAACCAAATCATGTATTAGGGGGTTCATATGATCCTTGGTGAGAGTTTTGGGTAACCGCGACCCTCCTTTATAGTTGGTCTTCGTCCACCTTCTCGCTATGTGACTCCTATTTTTATCAGCATTTTCCCTGAATTGGGCCAGAGACTGGGTAGGCGTGAAGTTGACCAGACCTTCATCTGGTATTTTGAAGACTGCTGAAATGGTTATGCGGTTAACAGGGATTAGGGTTTGACCATCCGTGTTCAAAATACTCTTCAACTTTACATTGTATCTATTGATACATTCTTGCACCAATTCCGGACAAACAGTAGCCGGTGGGAAAGCAGCCGCTTCTAACAACCCACTAGCTAGGACTTCTACAATGTACTCCTCGTCAACACGAGTTGAGAGTTTTGAAGGTATAGTATCGACTGAGACCCCTAAAAGATTCATGTCTGTTATGACCGGGGCCTTACATTCAAGATTCTTCACGTTGCCAAAAAAATGCATGACAGACCTCATGCCTGCCTAAAAATATGAAAGTCTACCAGCTCACTGCTTGAACTAATGAATTTGAAGGAATAATCGGAAATGAGAAGGTAGAGCTTGAAAGAAGCTACCTGTACGCTTTGCACTTCGACCAGACCACCCTTCCAGCGCCCAGACCTCGCAGTGTACAATAGGGAAAAAAAAAATGACTTACCCAGTTTCTGTTTTTAGTTGCCACTTGAAGCGCGAAATATACTCCATTACGCGTGTATTAATAAATTTTTTGATACCAAGTGGTGATAAGCAATAAATGCCTTCAAATCAAATTAACTCTTCGGGATCCGCCACCTTTTCAATCATCATTATTCAATCTCAAACCAAATATTTCCCAATCGTGCAAGTGATTGCCTCATTTTCCGCGCACTAGCCCGTCCAATGAAATCACGCCAGGTCTACACGGCGCATCTTATCAGGACATTCCATCATTATTGATCACGCCGGTAGTCCGTTTGAACTACTTTGAACTCCTTCGAACCAGAGCTCGAAGAGGTTCAAACTCTCTCAAGAAGAAAAATGCCGCTAACCTTCCTGCATAACACATCGTTAGTAATAAAGGACTCGGGCCGCTTTTGAACTCTTTCGAACTACTTCGAACCGGAGTTCGAAAAGGTTTGAAGTGATTCAAAAGCCTTGAAAGGATATGTTATTGGCTTAAAACGGGTCAAACCAATACAAACGATGCCGAAAGCTCGGTTTTGACAAATTCAAATGCGCGAAGACTCGTGGGAAGACCAACAAGGTGGAAAAATGAACAAAGTGAAGCTTGACACGAGAACTTGAAAAGTTCAAAATAAGGCGACTCTTACTCACCCAACAGGAATCAAACGGAGGAAATGTATTTTCTCAACCAAACGGTCCAAACTATATTCCGAAAACAAAAATCAGAATATCAAATCTATGATTTGACCATTTCTAGCATTTGATCAAATTCAACATTTTCTAATTCTTGCAACCAAATGAGGCCTAAGTGGTGCCCCCCCCCCCGCCCCCCCTCAAAAAAAATTAAAAAAATATAAATAAATAATAAAATGTTTAATTAGTTATTTACTTAATAAGTTTATTATTTACTATCAATGTCTTTTCATGAAATTGCAAATAATAATAAATATATATTAAATTGAATTTATAATTATTTTTGAGACTAACATTTCAAGTATTATAGAATCCATATATTTTGAATATTTATTTCAGTTTATATAAAATATAATTAAAAAAATTAAAATCAAAAGTTATACTTAAGATAATATGCTATTTTTTAAAGTACACCAGAATTTATCTTTAAATACACAATCTTATTGATAATGAAACCTCATTATCTTCCTAATTTAGAGGTCTTGTGAAATAACCTGCCAATTGACCTCCTCTACGATAGGAATGTATGAAAAAAGAGGGCCAAAATTTTCCTTAATTGGCTTGCAAAAACTATTACACACCCATTGCGCACTAAGCAACAGTTGCTAGTTATTCAACAATATTAGTTCCTGCCATGGCAGAGAACTATTGCGGAGGCCTCTTCCCTTAACTGTTGATTAATCCATGCTGATGCAGCCAATCAAACATTCAAATTTTCTTATCAATATTTTTTCACTATACTTTTTACAGACAACTTGCTCGAATGTTAATTGATTATAATAAAATAGTACTAGTGTCTAACGTGGATTGGCTTGTTAGTAATCCCAAGGAGCTTCCAGTTCTTCCACCCAAATTTCAAGACAAGAGAAGGCACCAAAATAGAGGTGCGGACGTAAGTCTCTAGAAAAATTCAGAAAAGATTGTCAGAAGGAAGAGGTGTGTCAGGACCCAATGTAGATGCTAAGTGTCGCAAGTTTTATAATGTTTTAACTAGGTTAGGACAAATGTACTGCATGCGAACAATACGTGGGAGCTTACAATGCACGCAAGAAAAACTAATATGGTAAAATTAGCATGGTTGTTGTCCGCCTTCAGTCTTCTGGACTGATATCAGTAACAACATTTCAGCCTGTGAAAGGCATTAATTGGTTTAACATGAACTTCAAACATGGTTTGGGAGGACGTAGAGCTATGTGAGTTTCAATATTAGGGCAATCTGCGTTCACTACTTCCAGACTTGGTTTGTACATCGTACCATTTAAAAAGTTCTTGATGTTATGAAACTCTGCAGACCATAAAGTTTTGATTTTGTCTTTATGTTTGACTTTAGCAAATCGTGACTTCATCAGTATTGGAAATAATGTGTACAAATTTCTTCAAGTCTGAAATCATTAGGATTTTAAGTAGCTATGGGATGTACTAAGAAGTTCGTGAAAAATACTATGAAAAATATAGAAACTTATTTTCCTCATTCTCCATTTTGAAGCTGGCATCAGTCTTGCCAGGAAATGACAATCACATGCAATCTGTATTTATATTACAATCGGCTCCAATTTTGAATTGACCAAACCTCTAATTTCCTTTGTCCATTTTCTCAAATTTATCGTGAAAATTCCAACCTAGAATATCTGATATAGTTGATTGATGTTTCAGAGGCAAATGTATCAAAACTTTCAAATTTTGTTACTGTGTACTCATTTTCTACACCACGATCTTGTGTGAGCAGGTATTTTGTTCATTTCTTTAAATAAAGCTATTGTTTGTCGAATGTATTTATTTTGGTTATAATGGACCATCGAGTATATTTCTGTCTTATTTTTTATATTCAATTTTTAGTTCCTGCCAGGGAGTGGAGGTTCAAAGCATAAAGAGCAATTAATCTTCTTATATTAGGCAATCACATTGCAAGGTTTTGTTGCATAAATCTGTATTCAACTATATAGTATGATGAACCTGCATATTTTTTGCCTAATATTTTAGCACGAGCATTTTTTTTCAAAAATCAAGAAGAGAGCTCGCATTATTTCGTTGTCCAGGATTTGCAGTTCTCAGACTTTACAGAGCTTGGTATTTTTAAAATAATTATAATGTTTTTGTAGTAGAAGTGCAAGGTGCACAAGCTGCATGGTTTACAAAGGGCTTCTGAATTGTTAGCTTATCTCGTTGCCGCAAGACAGCAGAACATCCAAACATCTGGTTTGAAGTTGTTTGGATAGCTGGCAACTAAATGGAATAGCAGTATTTACTCTTGTTTTGGTTGTTGATAATTATGGAAGGCTTTGTCCAAATGGCTCTCGGCTGCGATTTTTAACCTTCCGGCGGTTCAACTGAAATGGGTTATGTATGGGCAGAACTCACTCATTGTTCAACGGGCTCTGTTTTCTTCAATTAAAATTGCATTGATCAAACTGGTATTTGTGTATGGAAAAGAAATCATTCAATGATTTCAAGTGTTTTATTCTACCTATGAAGCCATTAATATTCAGCATTAATTTCAAATAGAACAAGATGTGTTGTGACAAGATATGATGGAGGATTTTTTTATAATCCATTTTTGTAATATATAACTAGTGCTATATACAAGACTTTAGTCACTCTTCCACATGACGCCTGGTGTCCACACCTAAATGTTCAACAATGCTCTAATGTTCCAATATGTCAGCCCTAATAAGGAAATGGGCAAATCTTCAAATTCAACCCCTCCATTTGCAGCAACGGTGCTGATGTCAAGTTGTGGCACCTGAATGGTTACACCTGTTGTTTGAGTCTCTAGTGCTTTCTCCTAACTTCCAGCATAGCAGCTAACATCAGTTGAGGTGCCTCTCATATCAAGCCAATGAGAGGATTTTTTGTTTCCATGAGAAATGTAGCCCTGGCATAACCAACTACTCCTCCTTCAGACCCTATAATTTCCCTTGTGACCTGATAATCTATTTTCTGGTTAAGTCCTCCATCAGACTGCATAAACAATACATTAACTTAGTCCAAATCCTCATCAAATCTATAAAGAAAACTTGATAAATAATCCTTGATAACTGGAGTGAGATATGCATCAACAGTAGTTGTGTATGCTCGTGGAACAACTCACATCATTGGTTATAAGTGCTGATGACAATGACACCTACTTAAACCCTAGAGTCTTTTCCTTGTGTTCTATAGCCAATTCATGACCTGGATAGATGTATGAATGAATGAAAACCACAGCTAGGCTTCTTATGCCTTTCTTCAACAATCCTTCGAGAAGGGTTTGAAATCTTTCTCATTCAATGGTTTCACAACCTCTAAATATTCACCAGTCATCCCTCTTATAATGTTTGCACCTTCTTCTACTCCATCCAAAGCAAGTTTAACTCTTTCATCTGCCTCATTTACCTCTTCATATAGCAGCGAAGGCTTTGAGACAGTAAGATTAAATATCTTTTGTTGAGCGTGGTTGCCTATCTGAAGTGAGTCCTTAAAATCTTTTGTCACACATAAAGCTACAAGGTCTCCTTACGCCCCAACAGGGCATCTGTGGCTACATTAGTACCCATCCTAATCCATTCAATTGGATATGCAGATATCTTAGAAGATCAGTGGATCTTTTCCCCAGTGACATCTTCTAGTATTCCTCTAATTTCCTCAGCAAGTGCATCATCATAATTATTATCTAATTATTTAATTTTGTTATCAGCAAGAATGCATCCTCAATGCTTTGTTAAAAAACAAAGGGTGCTCTGTTTTATGCTCCTCCGAGCATGATACAGAGCATCGTATAAACAGACTAATAACTGTATAAAAAGTAGAAAAAACAGAGCATGCTAATCATGCACCATTCGAATGAATGCAAATAGAACCTTCCAACAGGATATTCTAAGAGAAAATTAAAGATTACTGCTACCTAAAGCAGTTATAATTATTCTAACTGTAGTCATGTATGTTGCATAAGCTGAGATTAGTTTTATACGATGAACATTAACTTACAACTATCAAATAACTAAACTGAAGAAACAAAATACAAGACTGAGCAGTGCACAATCAACCTACCCTGCCCCCACTTGGCAGGAACTATGCTGCCCTGCAGCTCTTGTTGAAATTGCTATTGTTTTATTTTAAATAGTGTTGATTGCTTTTTCCTAAGACTCCTTCGATTGCCCTAACAAAAAGTGAGAAGATGATTTCTTTTAAAGATAATCGTGGATAGAATCATATTCCATGAAATTCCCGATTATTCTAAAAAGATTATTTTATTTCCGTTTGGCTTTTATCCTTATTCGCACATTGAAAGTTTATAGTGTTCCTTCTCTGTGAAAAAAGAAGATGATCTCTTTTAAAGATAATCGTGGCTAGAATCATTATTCCATGAAATTCATGATCTCTTTTAAAGATAATCGTGGATAGAATCATTATTCCATGAAATTCCCGATTATTCTAAAGAGATGTTTTTATTTCCGTTTGGCTTTTATCCTTATTCGCACATTGAAAGTTTATAGCGTTCCTTCTCTGTAAGAACAGCTAATTAGAACATTTATTATTACTTTGATATTGTTTAAATACAGAGTTATCTAGAGGATGGAGATCGGATAATTGGTACTGCTGCTTCCAAGTATCGCCTATGTTGAGATTGGGAGGGCTACGAAGCAATGGAATTCGGTGTGCAAGTGTTGAAGGTGCTTGTTGCTATATCTGTATTTTTAATAGTTGTTGCATGGGATGTTATAAGGTCGTATAGAAATGGGGATAAGTGGATTCAGGGTAGTGGCCAGTTCACTCTCACTGCCTTGACCGTCCTATTTCTTGGGTATTTTGATGCCCAAAACGTTGATCCGTTTGGCAAATGCGAAGGAGAGCAATTCCAAATGTTGTTGGACAAGCAATTGTCTGTCGATATTGGACGACTTGTCTTCTGCGTATTTTTGGGATGCGTGCTCCCAGGCGTTGCCTTCAATGGTTCCGGAGGAAAGTGGTCAAGTATTGCAGCTTTGGCGGTAAGTATATGTATGCACATGCTCACAGAAGTTTACGTGCTTCAAAATATTGACAATCCGGCCTTGAGAAATGAAGAGGGGACGATGTTTATTCTATCTAGGATTCTTCTGTTGGTTGCAGCCATTTCTCTTGTGCTTTACATTGGATTGGCAGTTCTATATTGTAGATTGACTCGTGATCGTCTAAGTCTCGTGATTCCCCAGATGCTGTCGGAAAGTGTAACAAGTAAAATTATAGATGAAAATAAGGGTGAGTTATTCAAGTTTTGGGCCATAGCTCGTGGTTGTCAGCAAGAATTTTGGTTGAGTAGCTCAGCCTTCACTCCAGCGGTGTTAGTGATTGTGACGACATGTGTTGCAGCTGTAGTGGCCAAACCAATATATCGCCAATCTCTTTTGCGTTACAATAATAATATTGTGACAGTGTCGTTGTGCCTTCAGTGTGTTTTCATCTTCACAGGATGGGTCATCCTCGTCTGGAGATGGTTAATATTTCTCTTGCTTCTTTCACCACGTAAAGAAGATAATGGCCTTTTAAACTACGTTAATTATACATGGGTTTGTGGCATTCGGTTCTTCTGGTTAATATACCTTTATCTCCGAAAAAAATTGAATCTTATTCTGCTCGATAATGTCTCGCATTGCAAATTTATACCAACAATTGTGTGGAAAGTGCTGAGAACATTAGGTTTCTTGATTTTTCTTACAGCAATGCTTCCTACGGTCCTCCTCTTTGTGTTGATCTGTATACTCATGCTCTTCAACATTTTCTGTTGGCTGTTGTCGAGTTTGTTGGTTTCCTGTGTCGTCAAGGTTGCGCAGGTCATGCAGTGCATCGACATGTTCAAAGCCTTGGTGTCGGATGCAGAAGTGTTACTGGAAACAGAAACCGGCGAATATTTGTACGTGGCTGATTCATCAAATAATCAAGCAAAGTCTGCGATGGAAGAAGGTTATAATAAGGGCGATCATTCTCAAAAACTATTAGACGTCATTAAGCGCAGTGTTGATGAAAGCCGTGAAGTGATTAAAAATAAGCTTTCCGAGATTGAAAGAAAAGATAAATATGATGGCAAGGGGATATGGAAGATGTCAGCAGTTGCGGCAATTTCAATCATTGCAGAACTTGCTTATGGTTGGGATTCGAATGAAATTGTGAAGGATGCTGTGAAAGCTTACAAAGAAGCACAAAATTTACTGGAATTTCTAGACTGCCCATCTAACATAACAGTGAACCCCTTGAATTTGTTTGATTCAGGATGCAGTCGAGCCTACCAAGCAAGTCTAGAAGCAGACATCAAAATGCTAGAGATAGAAAAACAGGTTCAGGTAAACAACCATCGTCATGCAGCGTTTAAGGAGGTTCTTGAAGTTGTTACCAACTTCAAGGAGAATGGGGAGAGTTCATTGCATCCCCATATCAAGTTCTGTAAATATTGGAGTGGCGAAACAGGACTGGATACGATAAAATATAATGAAGGTACATGTCATCTAAAAAGAATTAGCATGAAATCTGTGTGCGAAGCCATGTTGAGGGAATCTTGCACCAACGAAAGGGAACTGGTTGATAGGGCAGTGACATGCCTTGGAGATATTATAGCATGTGGTATTTTACATCTACACGATGTCTTAGATAAACACTGCAGGGAATGGGCGGAAGATTTAAAAGAGGAGAATTTAAGAAAAGCACTTGAAATACAAGAAAAGTTCAAAGCAATAGAGAAAAACTGGAAGTCAGCTGTATCAGCGCTTAAAAAACAAGCAAACGGGGAGGATAAACATAACTTCGCAGAAGATACTAAGGTGGATGTACAGGAAGCAGAAAAGAGAAACTGGACTTCATCGGACACAGCAGCAACAAGCGGGCAGGAGGAGAATAACTTATCAGAGGATACCAAGTTGGACGTACAGGAAACAGAAACAAGAAACCGGACTTCATTGGATACAACACCAACAAGCGGGCAGGAGAAAAACAACTTATCAGAAGACACAATGGTGGATGTGCAGGAAACGGAAAAAAGAAAACGTGAATTTATTGAAGCTGAAGAGGATCTCGAAGGCGAACTAATTGATGTGGAGGCGAAATAAGCGAGTAAGTATCTAGATTATTATTTTGTGTCTTCGTTTATCCGTTTATCCGATTATTAGTTCGGCACGAATCCTCTGCATCCTTTGGATTGAAATTTCTGTATAATTAATTTTCTTACCTGTATAATTTGAAAAATGCTATTCCATATTTTTCTATGTTATATAAGTAGTAATTTAATATTTTTTTATTGTTTTTTAATTTTAATATTAATTACTAATGTGCATAATTAATATATTTTTAAAATTGTTTATTAGTTGGCAAAACCACACTTTTAAATCTATCTAGGTTACAGATTGCTAATAGATCATGTAAGTCAAAATTTATAGTTAATTGATAATAGAATTTATTACCATATATCTCAATCTCATTAAACATTTTTTTTTGAGTTAACAATACCAATTAATTCAAACTCTTATATCAATCCAGTCCAAAGATCTATGACTATGTTGAAGGAAAAGTAAGTGGCACAATTTTGTTTTCTCATTATTTTCATTTAATTTGTAAGCCTTCCAAAATTGTTTATGCTTTTGCTCTCTATGCATCTAATTTTTTTTATCTTCATTACAAATCAATTCCTTCTTCTCCCTCAACCACTTGGGTTTCTAACATTTCTTCAGTTTTTTAAAATTATGTGTCTTTAATTTTCAACAATGAAAGTTATTAAATAGTGGGTAAGAATATCTTTGAAAGATAGGCTACTTCTAATCTATCCCTTCTTCTCCCTTAATCACTTGGGTTTCTGACATTTCTTCAGATTTTTAAAATTATGTGTCTTTAATTTTCAACAATGAAAGTTATTAAATAGTGGGTAAGAATATCTTGGAAAGATAGGCTACTTCTAATATATTCCTTCTTCTCCCTCAACCACTTGGGTTTCTAACATTTCTTCAGTTTTTTAAAATTATGTGTCTTTAATTTTCAACAATGAAAGTTATTAAATAGCGGGTAAGAATATCTTGGAAAGATAGGCTACTTCTAATCTATTCCTTCTTCTCCCTTAATCACTTGGGTTTCTGACATTTCTTCAGATTTTTAAAAATTATGTGTCTTTAATTTTCAACAATGAAAGTTATTAAATAGTGGGTAAGAATATCTTGGAAAGATAAGCTACTTCTAATCTATTCCTTCTTCTCCCTCAACCACTTGGGTTTCTAACATTTCTTAAGTTTTCTCCCTCAACCACTTGGGTTTCTAACATTTCTTAAGTTTTTAAAACTTATATGTCTTTAATTTTCAACAATTAAAGTTATTAAATAGTGGGTAAGAATATCTTGGAAAGATAGGCTTTTTCTAATTATTCCTTCTTCTCCCTCAACCACTTGGATTTCTAACAATTCTTCAATTTTTTAAAATTATGCATCTTTAATTTTCAACGATGAAAGTTAGTAAATAGTGGGTAAGAATATCTTGGAAAGATAGGTTACTTCCACTCCACCTCTATTGCTGTCTCAACCTACTCTTCAAAGTCATTTTAGTCAATCACACTTTTCTCTACCTTACAACCAACTAAGCAATATTTTATTCAAATCAAATTGAATTGTTCCACGAAGTAGTGGAATATGAAGTTTGAGGTTGAACAATAGTGTCTAAAATAATTTTTTTGTTTGAATTATATTTGAGTCTAAAAAATCCCAAAAGTCAAATACAAAACTAATTCTAAAACCTAATTTTTTTTATATCAATGCTCATAATAAAATATGTTAAATCATATAGATTAAATATCAATGCTGAAGATAATTAAATAATTCTAAAAGGAAACTAATAGAATTCTCTAAATTATTACTCTAACAAATCGGCCTTATTTTGAAATGTATTTCTATGATAATGGTGTGTATCTTCAAGGCAACTTCGGGGATATTTTGATTTTCTTATACTTTCATATAAGCACAAGTCTAGGGAGTAATTTTGATTTGTATGGATGCTCCCTTAGTTATGTAGTTTGACCATAAGATGGACAAACTTTTTAGATGTAATTATATTCTTAAATTGTTTGACATTGATGAAGGACAATTTAAAAAGACTACTTCTAATATGTACTATATATTTTCACCAATATCTATAACACCTTCAATAATAAGTATATCATAAGTGACATTAAATAAGTCCTAAAATTTAATTAAAGTTGAATCTAAATATACAATATTTCTAAACAACTTAGATTATCTAGAAAGTGAAAGTGAAGACTGAAAAGAAGAATATAAAAAGAAATAAGAAAATCGATGAGAGTATGTCTCTAGTGATTAAAGATTTGAGAATGCTAAGAATCCTACGAAACAAAATAATATATCTTTGCATAATCTACTAACATTACCTATAAATTTTTTGAATGGATAGGGGAAAAGATCTAGTAGCCGCCTAAACTAACTTTGCGCACCTAGAACTCCTAAACCGTAAGTTAGATTTTGCCAAATTTTTTGGTGTAGCTTGTTAGGTGAGTGAAGTGTTTAAAGCTAAGGTTTCGACTTAGTGGTCCAAAAGTGTCATTTCAAATACTCATATGTTCTTACACCAATAGTTGTTTTACTCAAAAATGCCACTACTTGTGCCACGTCTTAGTAGTCATTACAAAATGTCTCAATAATGGTGCACAAATGGGTCATGTTTTTCATTTTTAGAGCTCCTTTAATACTAGTAATTGAAAGATATCTATGACAAAAGCATAATGGTTATCAGACCCCCTATGAGTAATTAGATCTTTTCCCATCAGAATATTTCTCATCCTGGCTGATGATGAATGCACCCACTAACAAATTGTGAAATTTAAATGAAAATCATATTTTACCAAAGTATATATTCACTATACCTGAACTCGTGTCCTCAATATATCTTTGTGGTAAGTGGAGCCAATTTTCGTATGATACGATGGGCTGATTGATTTGACGAGTGATCACTAATTTTCAGTTGTCTGCCACCACAAAAAAGGTTCCTTTTCAATATCAGCGATGGGTGACATTTCTCTCAGAACGTACATCAACTTTCGGCATATGACATCGGACATCTTTGGCATGATTTGTTTGTACTTCGAGACGGACAAAAACACGGAGGGAGTTTTCAAATTGATATGAGTTGTTCCGCATGTCATTGACACGTCTTTCTTTGTCGTTTATACAAAGATTTCTTACAGGTCTCATTTTATCAAATTTTAAATATAGAAATACTATTACAATTATGGATACCTACTCACTCACGGCAGCATCTATGTAGTCATATATTTAGGAAGAGACATTTAATTTATTTAAAAAATCTTTTATATAATTTTTAAATATATTGTTAGATTGCTGCACGTCTCGTCTTATTGACTCTTTTTATTGATAAAGTGTACACATCTATTTACACTTGTGTCAATCAAGCTTGTGTAGAGTTTGTAGGCTTGCGTGTTGTACTGTAACCACGATAATGATAATATAGTTTAATGAAATATTTTTTTGTACAATTGATCGATTGATATAAGAAGTGCTTCTATAATTACGCTTGATCGATTGATATAAGAAGTGCTTCTATAATTATGCCGAAGGCGTTCTCTATATGAGAAGAGCAAGCTGATTTTGCCCATCTACGGCTTAAAGTTCCCAAAAAGCTAAGGACTACCATTGAAATCATCACCACCGTCCACCGTGAAGATGAAGATGTAACTCTGATTTGATTGGGACGGATATGCGCCCCAATGTTCTTGTCACTGTCGTGTAATTTCCCCATCTCAGTTTCGCGGCACATTTAATTTTGCATTGTACACTGACGGGAGCCTGGAGAAAAGACTCTCACAAATTGAAGCTATTATAACGCAGGGGCCTTGAAGCGCATTAGCTGCAATCGCAGATGACAATGTTGTGATGAAAAAGTAAATTAAATAGCCGAGAACAATTTAATATCTAAGTCGTGTATACCCAGCATCTACAAACAAATTTGCTCCTGAAAACCTGCTTAACCAATTACACAGTTTAACAAAAGCAGAAAACTTTATTGAGAAAAAGATCATAGGGTAAATATTTACATTTTACCGACAACTTGTAGTTGAATGTGGAAATAGTGTGGAAAAATATGGGGAAGTGGACCCACTTGCTTTATGAATAAACCATTTACATTTTACCGACAACTATTTTACCGACAACTTGTAGTTGAATGTGGAAATAGTGTGGAAGAATATGGGGAAGTGGACCCACTTGCTTTATGAATAAAGCATTTACATTTTACCGACAACTTGTAGTTGAATGTGGAAATAGTGTGGAAGAATATGGGGAAGTGGACCCACTTGCTTTATGAATAAAGCATTTACACTTTACCGACAACTTGTAGTTGAATGTGGAAATAGTGTGGAAGAATATGGGGAAGTGGACCCACTTGCTTTATGAATAAAGCATTTACATTTTACGGACAACTTGTAGTTGAATGCGGAAATAGTGTGGAAGAATATGGGGAAGTGGACCCACTTGCTTTATGAATAAAGCATACACTTACTCTGTGCAAGGACACATAGATATTCGTAAAATAATTTTAATTCGTATTTTTTTTTTTACTTAAATTCTATTAACAAATTGGATGAATCATGAACTATAGTAAAAAGGAGCTTTTATCCTTTAGCCAACTGAAATGCTCAATAATTTACCATAAGGAAGCCTATGTTTTTTTAACATGTCATATAGCATGTGTATCTCCATAGGTGATTCCTTCTTTGATTTCCATACAAAATTTAGGACTAATGTTAACTAGATGGTCATTCATCACAATGCACCCACATAGTATGAAAAGAATATATAATTCTCTATAATTACAATTATATTTTTCTATTGCGATGCACCCCCTTATAATATGAAAAGAATACACTTAATATGGAGCGTATTTATGATTAGTAATATGATTCTATGTATTACAATTATATTTGCCTATTGTGATACACTCCATATAGTATGAAAAGAATACACTTAACTTGGAGTTTATGTATCATTAGTAATATAATTCTCTGTAACTACATTTATATTTGTCTATAATAATAAAATTTAAACTTGATAAGTAAGAGATATTTTCTACAGCAAGTCAAATTGTGATATTGCTATCGGGATTCAATTGTATGCTTTTTATGTCAAACTCGTTGACCCATATTTCATGAGTAGTGGTTCACAAGAACTCATCTCTCGTGAGAATGAATGAAACACTTAACACCCATTGCATCTAGGTGATGCTCACAAAAGTGAAGCATTGGGACTTCTCGAGAGGCCAACCATCCCAGTACTACTCTACCTCAAGCACACTTAACCACAATTTTTTTCCAAGGTTAAGCCCACTTTGATTTCAATCTCATTTGTAGAACCTTCACCAATTGTTGTGTCTTATGAACCATTCATTATAAAGCCCCTTAAGCTCATCAATTGATAAGTAGGAGATATTTTCCATCGCAAGTCAAATTATGACATTTCTATCAAAAGGTTCAATTATGTACCTTTTGAGTCAAGCTCATTGACCCATATTTAATGCATAGTGATTCAAAAGAATCTATCTGTCACGAGAAATAATGGAACACTTAACACTCATTGTATCTAGGTGATTCTCACAATTGTGAAACACTAGGAATCATTTGAATTTTTTAAATCATAAACTCTTAATAGGTGCCCTATTTTTGGAATTAAAGTTGTGAAATTATGTGCATAGGTTAAATCAATTTTTAAGCATTGTATACAAATAGGTATTCAATGCCTTGTGTGTGCTAGATTGAATGTAGTTGTGCAAATGAATATGCTTCCAAATTGCTTAGTAATTCAATAAGAGAAAATACTATTTCTCTTGTTTCATTTTTATAAGAATTTGTTACAATTTTTTGAATGGTTTAAAAGAAAGCAAAAAAAAAGTATAGTCAACTCCAGTAAGTAGCCACTATTCTCTATCTATCCCTCCCTTCTTCATGTATTTTTTCAAAATTTATCTTCAATATATCTTCGGCGTACCCATTGCACGGGATATATGTTTTGGATTTTCTTATCTTTTGTTTTAGAGAGTGAGAAATACGAGATGGAAGAATATATATCATTATTGCTAGAACATTGAGAGCACCAGCCTTTAAATTAATACCATTATGGTTGATACACAATTGTTGTATGTGAAAGACATAAAATGTGGAAGCATAGACTAGGCATGTGAATTGTTTGACAAAATGCCTCACAAAAATGATGTCTAATGTATTGCTATGGTTGTAGAATATATACAAAATGGATTTGTTGAAAAAGTCCCAAAAATTTCAAGCAGACGCAATCAAAAGGTGTAGAAAAAATTCCACAACCTATGCTAGCATGATTCCAATGTGTGCCAAAATGGGGGGTTTGACACAAGGTACAGACATCCATCAAAGCATGAAAAATGTGGAAGCATACAAAGGCGTGTCAATTATTTAAAAAAATATGTCAATGAAATGTGGTGTCGTCAACTACAATGATTGTAGTGAATGCAGAAAATGGATTTGTTGAAAACACCTTAGAAACTTTCAAGCAAATGCAATTGGTAGGTGTAAAGCCAAATTCCACAAAATTTTCCAGCTTCCTATCTATGTCCGAATGGGAGCTTTGGAGCAGGGTATAAACATCCATCAAAATATAATGGAAGAGGGATGTTGTAATTGCAAGTGCTCTGGTAGACATGTATGAAAAATATGGAAGGAAACATTAGGCATCTCAACTGTTATGAGAAAATGTCTCAAAAAATTGTGGTCTCATGAACTACAATGATTGTAGGATTTCATTGTGCAAAATATTCAGGTGAGTCACTTACCACGGTACATTGAATTTATATCTTATATCCAGGCATTCTTGAATTTTTAAATAATTTTAGTTGGGCTTTCAATTATTTGGTGAACAACAAGAGGAATTGCATATAGACATCTATGTGCGATATTTAAATTTTAGTGTGTTTTTTTGTACAACTTCTATATAAGGTAAACTATTCACACTCTCAACAATAGCTTTATTATTTACATCTCTTCTTAACTGACAGACACGATATCTCATTAATGATTAAACTATTATGCTTTCTATCTTTATTCTATCCAATTTATTAAATACTCCACTTAATCTAAACATATTTTTCATGTATCATGTTTAATCTGTGTATATTTCATTAAACGATTTGCAAGATTTGAATTTTCTTGTTGTTGTGTAACTAGTTGGGGGTACATGTTTTACTCTCTTTTGCTACCCCATTTTCTTGGAAAGTCTCTTGTGGGTTTACTTATCTCATACCAAGCGTGGTTAAATTGTGTTCTTTACTTTCTAAAATGATTGATATAGATGGATGTAAGGTATATCTACAACTGTTGAGACTACAAGAATTCATTTGTGTAATTATTACTTATTCCTTAAAATCATCTATTTATATCATTCATCTCCTATGTTTAGAGATCGGTAAAGACAACCAGATAGACTATACATAATAGATCAACCAAATAACACTCCATGCAATTATCACATTTTCCTCATTATAACTAACAAATTTGAATCTGTCCCTTTTAGTTTAAATGAAAGAAAACAAAGACTTATGAGAAATTGTGTACTGTGTATATTGCAACAGAAAGTGACTTTGTACTATCTTTAGAAAAATATATATGCGATATGTGGGTATGTCATGAAATATTTATAAAATTTCAATTTCCAAATTTACCTTGTACAAGATGAATGATTTCTCTTTTTCATTATTGGAATCACATTTTGACCTCCCTACATGAGAAGGAGAAACTGAATTTTAACATCACCAATCCAAATTTTGTTTAGACGAATGACTACCATTAGGAGGATCCTGGCCATTAATCATTTTTCAAGACCCTTGCAGCTATATTTTGCGTGGATGTGGACATCAAAGAAATAGATTATGTTACATAATCTATAAAGCTACAAGCTAGAGCTACAAGCTTGTGACCTTGCTAGTCAACCACACAATGAGAGATTCAAGTGAAGACAAGGGCAAGAATGCCAATATCTCCAAGAATCACTATGAAAATGCAATGCAATGCAAACTAGTCTATGGGAATGAAAATGCAATGCAACTAAGCTATGAAATGGAAAGAACAATGTGTTACCAAGCCTTCCTATTAAGCTATGTGAGATTAATCTATTGCATAAAAGGAAACTAAGCTAGATGCCATGAAAGCTAAGATGCAAGAATGAAGGACTAAGAACAATAAGGTCTTCAAAAGCTCCAAAAGTCTCCAAGAATTCCTACAGCATAAGATTAGTATTCAAAACATGGATATCCAAATGAAGGAGAGAGCTCTCCTTTTATAAGAAATGCAAAGGAATGGACCATGGAGATTAAGAGGCAAAAGACTTAATCAACGGTGGAGGTTGAAAGAGGAGCAATCCATGTGCACAAGTATCCTCCAATAGGAAAATAGGAGTTGACTTTTGTGTCCATATGAGACAAAAAATACTTTTTCTCTTTTTATAAAATAGGAATAATGCTTTATTTGTGCAACTTAGGATAAGAGGAAAAGTGGAGGCTTTTTATTTAAATAAAAGGGGAGGAAATTCCTTTTAATTAAATAAAAGCTTAGGATAAAGTGATTTTATTATTTAATTAAAAGAAATTTTTAATTAATTAAAAAAGAGATTTTTAATTAATTAAAAGAGAGCATGTTCTCTTAATTAAATAAGATTTTTATTTTTATTTCTTCTTTTAAATTAAATAATGCTCAAACCTTAGGAAATATTGAATTGATTATGATTTGATCAAGGAAATTGATATAATTGATAAAATGTTGATATTTGAAAATATTGATTCAGGGATTTGATAAATTGCAAAAATGGGGGCCCAAAGTCTAGGCGACCATTTTAGGGTGCATACAACTAGTATTAAACTATCAGGAGTTTATCTTATAAATAGATTATAATCTACTACTCCTTCCTTGAATCTAATCTTTTTTAAGTATCCATCTAATCTTTCATACCAAGTTCTAGGGGCCTGCTTAAGTCCATATAGAGTTTTCTTTAGTCTGCAAACCATATCAGGTTGGTCTGAAAAGTCAAATCCTTCAGTATGCTCTATGAAAACTTCTTCCTTCAACTCTCCATTCAGGAAGGATGACTTGACATCCATCTGATATACTTTGAATTTTTTGAATGTAGAATAGGCTAGAAATAACTTTATGGCTTCCAATCTGCTTATAGGGGAAAATATATCAGAATAATCAATTCTTTCTCTTTGTGCATATCATTTACATACTAGTATTTCTTTGTTTCTTACCACTGTACCATCTTCATTCATCTTGTTTCTGAATATCCACTTGGTTATGATCACATTCTTATTACTAGGTCTAGGGACCAATTCCCATATGCCATTATTGATTATCTGATCTAATTATTCTTCCATTTCTTTATGCCAATATGAATCATTACATGCATTCTCAACACTCAAAGATTCAATTTGTGAAAGTAAACATACTTGTTCATCAATTGTTACACTTTTTTCTTTAGATCTTGTGAAGACTTTACTACTCTGATCTCCAATGATATCTAATTTTGAATGGTACCTAGATAAGAATTAAGAAACTTTAGGTGTGACTCTTTCATCTGTCTTCTGAGATTCTTCTTCACTTGATTCAGGGTCATTACAAAATACATCAATGTTTTCATATATTTCTTCAATAACTGCTCCACTACTACTAGGTCTAGGTTCATCTTCAATCATAGGTGCATAATCATAGTATCTCTCTTAAATCATGAACTTTTCATCAATCTTTACATGTGTACTTTCTTTTAGTAAAATAACCAAGAAAAATACCTTCATCGCTTCTTACATCAAACTTACCAATACTATCATCTCTTTTGATAAAACACTTCCTTCCAAAGATTTCGAAGTATTTCACTGTAAGAACATTACCAAACCATAGTTCATAGGGTGTCTTGTCTGCACCTTCTCTCAGTTGAATTCTATTGATAGTATAGACTATTGTATTGACTGCTTCACTCCAATAGGTATGTGCAACTTTTCCTTCAATCATGATAGTGTGTGATGTGTCAGGTATGATTCTATTCCTCCTTTCCGTAATTCCATTTTTCTCAAGGGTTCTAGGTGCACTTAACTGTCTTTTTATCCCATGTTCTTCACAATATTCATAGAATTTATCAGATGTGAATTCTCCACCTCTATCTAATCTTAAACATTTTTATCTTAGATCTAGATTTATTTTCAACTTTAGCTTTGAATATTTTGAACTTATCAAATACTTTTGACTTGAATTTTAAGAATGCAATGCACATCATTTTGGAATAATCATCAACAAAAAAAATAAAATACTTTTCACCATAGTATGATCTTGTTTGAGAAGGACCATATAAGTCTGTATGCACTAGCTCCAATTTGTTCTCTACTGAGTTCTGCTTGATTTTGAATGAAATTTTTACATGCTTTCCCATCACACATTCTCTGCATATAGTATCAGTAGGTCTAGCAATAGTAGGAAGCTCTCTAACTACCTTTATATTACTTATCTTCATGATATTATCAAAATTGTTATTGTGAGGCCTCATCCCTACCCATCATAGCATTACTGATTCATTCACACTTTGATACTTTATGTTTTGATATATTGATACACTTTTGGATTATCCGACAAAGACTCGATATATTATGTTTGATGATGATTATATTGTATGGATTACATTTTGATGTGGACTAGGACCTAGAACATGGGGGTGATTTTGATTATACATGTTTAGATAGATGAATTGATGAGAAGATTGGATCATGATTAGATTTGATTATTTCATAGATGTTATTTCATGATGATTATGGAATTACTATGCTTAAACATTTCTAAATGAAAATAGTAATTAGGAATTAAATTTTGCATATTGATTAATGTTTCTAAGTATGAATTGAATATGTATATTGCATGTGATTTTATTATCTTGGACTACTGATGCTTGATTTTAATATGCAGGAAAAAGAACCATAGAATTATTCAGAGAATCGAGTATAAACATATGTGAATTGAGTAAGCCAAGGTTTAATCTGATATGTGATTAAAAACCTCATTGTAATGTGACTTTATTATAAATGTGATTTATATGTGTGTTAATGTTCTAATTCATATTGTTATTTAAGATATGCCATTGTAAATGTGATGTGCTTATTTTGGTGTCACTTGACACTTGTATTGTATATGTAGAGGATGACATGTCAAAATAGGGCTTGGTGAGAATCACCTAACCTCATAAAACATTATGTTAGTCCCACTTGCATGTAGATGTCTTGTAGGGATCACATCAAGTTAGAACTTGGATTTGGACTTTAGGGGTACTTTAGAGGGGTCAAGAGTGACTCTAGCTTGTATTTTTAGCTTAAAAGATAACCCTAAGTAAGTACCTTAAATTGGGAGTTAGTTTTTAACTATGGAAAATACTAAAACCTCATTATAGACCTAAAAAAAAAATACTTTTCAAAAGTGACAAAAATAAAAGTGGCCACATGCATTCTAACTTGCCCCACGCACTTTGCCAAACCCATAATTAAGAGGGGAGATAAGAGGGAAGACTAAGGACTTGGTGTTATGTCCCATTTGATCTTAGGTGTTGACCACTCTTTAGATGCCTTTTTAGAGGGATGGGAGAGACTTAGTGGGGTGTTCACCCACTCTCTAATTTTAGAGATAATTAGGGTTGGAAAAAAGAAAAAGGGAAAAAAGATAAAAAGCTCTTCTCAACTATCTCTTGCCATTTTCTTGGACAAATATTGGTGATTCTTGTCATGGAAGAATGTGATGCAGGAGCATCTTGGGTGTAAGAGCAATCTTGCATCACCCAAAAATATTTCTATTTTTGTATTTAATAAGGGCTATTTTGTGCAGAGCTGCTATTTATGGAAAGTTACTATTTTTGGTAATTTTCGTATGTGCTCAGAATGATCTAATTTCTTTCTTGGAGGTTCATTTTGGTCATATAAGTCTGCCAGTAAAGTTTCATTGCCAGATCAAGTGTATATTGGAAGATATTGAAGATTTTCGGTATTGGCAGCAGGGTACAGAAACTTTGAACTCAGTTTTGAAGGTTTTAGAGGCCCCAGATGAGGTCAAAAATTTGGGTGACAGGCGCTTGCGCGGATCAAGCCTGTAGAGCACTTCGTGGCATTTCTGAAATGGAGTTATAATAGCCGAGTGGGTCAACTGGTGATGACTTATGGTCTTCGGAAGTTGGGCCACCTGAAATGGCGAAAAATAATTTTCTTCAAAATTTCTGTTCGGGTTTCAAAGGTTATCTTGAGCCGACTATGATGTAATAAAATGTAAAATAAAATAATTCTAAGTTTGGTCGGCCTTATTGGCTAAAATTATGGAACCTTCCCAGGCGGTGGAAAATTGCCTATATAAGGAAGGCTGTATTATTGTCTTGGCAGTTCAGAATAGTTCTGGGTAGTAGATCTGGGTAATAGTTCAAGGCTTTGTCCTACAGAATATTGTAAGGGAATGCCCATGTGACTTTGCATATTGTAATTCTGAAAGTTTGTAATTCCACATTTGTGGAGATAATAAGAAGCCAATTTTTTGTTCTTGCATATTGTTGTTGTTTCTCTATTTCTGTCATGTGTTTGTGGTATTAAGGGGAGTACCCTTCATCAAGTGGTATCAGAGCAGGTTTTCTTGAGTGTGTAAACAGATCGCCGACTGTGAGGCAGTTTGCACCAGGATCGTGGCTAGGGTTTCAGCGCGCATCGTGAAAATGCCTCCACGAAGGGAACATGGCGGAAGAGCTGGTGTTGTGACATCTGAGGTTAGAGAGCTGCAGAGACAAGTGCGAGCATTGCAAGAAGAGATTCGTAGAGGAATGAATCTTAATGTCAAAGACGAAAGCGAGGATGAAGCCGAAGAAGAATATCAAGAAGGAGAAGTTGAAATTGTGAACCAGGAGGAAGAAAGACTTTTTCGGGCCATTTCTAAGATTGGGAAAAGACCTAAGATTGAGGTTCCTACATTTTCTGAAAATCTTAACCCAGAGGAATTGATCGACTGGATCAATGAATGTGAGGAATATTTTGAGTACGAAGATGTTGAGGATCCTGATAGGGTCAAATTTGCGAAAGCCAGATTGAAAGGTCATGCGAAGATCTGGTGGCAAGAAATTCAATTAGAGTGAAATAGAAGAGGGAAAGATAAAATCACAAGATGGGATTGGATGGTGGATAAATTGAAGCGACAGTTCATTCCTGTTGATTATGAGCTTGACCTACTGAAGAAAATGCATAGTTTGAGGCAAGCAGGAAGATCTGTTCAGGAGTATACAGAGGAGTTCTACTGACTTCTCATCAGAACAGGCCATGCAGAAGCTGATAAGGAGAAAGTTGCCCGATACCTTAATGGGTTAAGGCCAAGCATTCAGGAGGAGCTGAATCTGGTTCGAATGAACAGTATTGAAGAGGCATACCAGTTTGCCCTAAAAGTAGAGGAAAAGCTGAACAAGAAGTTTGAGAGCAGACAAAATGGAAGAGGTCGTGGTGGACGATCTGATGGACGGTCATATGGTGGCCGAAATGAAGATCCGAAAAAGAAGGATGAGGCCAGTAGCAGTCAGAATCAGCGAGTAAATAATTCCAATCGTTTCCAGGATCAGAATAATAGAGATCAGAGAGGAAGAGGAAGAGGACAAGGATTTGGAAGAGGTGGCTTCCGTGGAACATGTTTTCACTGTGGAGAAGAAGGTCATAGGGCATTTGAATGTCCTTAGCGCCAAGGAAGAACAGACAGGAGAAATGAAGGCCAGGCCAGAGTTGCACATGTAGATGAAGATGCCAGATCATCAAATTCTGAAAATGCTAAAAGAGGAGAAACATTGATTAACAGAAGAGTCCTGTTGAGTGGTGAGAATGAACTTGAGCAAAGAAGGAGCCTGTTTCGCACCAGGTGCAAGTGCGAAGGTAAATGTTGTGATGTGATTATTGATAGTGGAAGCACTGACAATTTGGTGTCAGAAGAGATGGTGACAAAGTTGAAGCTCAAGAGACAGAAACACCCACATCCATATCGGATTGCCTGGGTACAGGATGACCACAAGGTCATGGTCAATGAACAATGCCTGGTGAAGTTCAAGATTGGCGGATACCAAGATGAGATATTGTGTGATATCATATCTATGGATGCATGTCATATGTTGTTGGGTAGACTGTGGCAGTTTGACAGATGTGTTGTACACGATGGTCGTGCGAATACCTATTCCCTGACAAAGGATGGAGTGCGACATAAGCTAAAACCATTGAAGGAGATTGAAGAAAAGGTATGTGGTAATGCAAGGATCACTTTTGTTGATGGAAGAAATTTTCTAGATGGTATGAGGCATGAGCATGTATGTTTTGCTTTAATTCCAAAAGCTAGTAAAGAGCAAGTAGAAGATGTTCCTGTAGAAGTTGCAGATTTGTTGAATGAGTTTCAGGATATTGTATCCGATAACGTGCCTGATGGATTACCACCGGTCAGGAGGATCAGTCATTAGATGGACTTGATCCTAGGAGCGAGTTTGCTGAATAAGGCAGTACACAGAATGACACCTGCAGAAAGTGAGGAGTTGAACAGACAAGTACATGAGCTGTTACAAAAAGGATTGATTCGAGAGAGTCTGAGTCCCTGTGCTGTACCAGCAGTATTAGCACCAAAGAAGAATGGAGAATAGAGGATGTGTACAGATTCTAGGGCAATAAACAAGATTACAATCAAGTACAGGTTTCCATTGCCACGAATGGATGATATTATGGACTGTTTGAGTGGAGCTGTGTATTTCTCAAAAATAGATCTGAAGAGTGGATATCATCAGATTCAGATCAGAGAAGGAGATGAATGGAAGACTGCCTTCAAGACAAAGGAAGGACTATATGAGTGGTTAGTCATGCCTTTTGGGCTAACCAATGCACCGAGCACTTTCATGCGGCTCATGAACGAGGTTCTGAAAGAATTTCTAGCTAAGTTTGTCATTGTTTACCTAGATGATATTTTGATCTTTAGTAAGACATTGGAGGAGCATATGATGCATATTCGTATGGTATTTGAGAAGTTGAGAAAAGAGAAATTGTTGATTAATTTGAAGAAGTGCAGTTTTGTGAAGAAAGAGTTAGTGTATTTGGGATTTGTAGTTTCAGCAGAAGGTCTGAAAATGGACCCAGAGAAGGTACAGGCTATCCTTGAATGGCCTACTCCAAGGAGTGCTACTGAGGTAAGATCTTTTCATGGCCTAGCTATCTTTTACAGAAAGTTTATCAGAAATTTTAGCAGTATTTGTGGACCCTTGACTGAAACAATGAGAGGGGATAGAAAAGAGTTTAAGTGGACTAATGGGGCAGAAAAGAGTTTTCAATTGTTGAAACAAAAAGTTACAGAACAACCTGTTTTAGCACTTCTAGATTTTAATAAGGTGTTTCAAGTAGATTGTGATGCTAGTGGTACTGCAATAGGAGCTGTTATGAGCCAAGAAGGTAAACCTGTTGCTTATTTCAGTGAGAAATTAAATGATGCCAAGAGAAAATATTCTGTTTATGATCAAAAATTTTATGCTATAGTTTAGGCATTGAAAAAGTGGAGGCACTATCTGCTTCCTAAGGAGTTTGTTTTGTCTACTGATCATCAAGCTTTGCAATATTTGAATAGTCAAGGAAAATTGAATCAAAGGCATTTGAAATGGGTTGAGTTTTTGCAGAGTTATACATTTGTTTTGAAACACAGGAGTGGAAAGTCTAATAGGGTTGCAGATGCTCTTAGCAGAAGGCAACTATTGCTGACAGAAATGCAGATTGAAGTGGTTGGGTTCAAGGAACTCAAGAATTTATATCCAGAGGATCCTGATTTTGGTGAAGCTTGGAAAGCTTATACAGAACCTGTTACTCTAGACATGACAAAATGGTTGGATTTCATCATCCAGGATGATATGCTATTCAGAGGGAGTCAGTTGTGCATTCCATGAAGTTCTATGAGGGAGAATCTCATCAAGGAGAAGCATAGTGGAGGATTGGCTGGACATTTTGGTCATGATAAAACCCTTGGTTTGGTTAGTGAGAATTATTATTGGCCACAGTTGCAGCAAGATGTGAAGAAGTTTGTACAAAGTTGCCGAGTATGTCAGATGGCGAAGGGAGTGAAGCAGAATACAGGGTTGTATCAGCCATTACCTGTACCAGAGAAGCCTTGGGAGGATATCAGCATGGACTTTGTTCTTGGTTTACCGAGGACACAGCGGGGACACGATTCAATTTTTGTGGTAGTTGACAGATTTTCAAAGATGGCACATTTTATTCCCTGCAAGAAGACTAATGATGCTGTTCATGTAGCAGAATTGTTTTTCAGAGAAGTAGTGAGACTTCATGGTTTTCCAAAGACCATAGTTTCAGATCGGGACACTAAGTTTGTTGGATATTTCTGGCGTACATTGTGGAAGAAGTTGAAGACAGATTTGAAGTTTAGTTCATCACATCATCCACAGACTGATGGACAGACAGAGGTGGTGAATAGGAGTTTGGGAAATTTGCTGAGATGTTTGGTTGGAGATAAGCCAACAGGTTGGGATTTGATTTTACCACAGGCAGAATTCGCATACAATAATTCTGTCAACAGGAGCACTGGTAAATCACCATTCCAGATTGTATATGGAAGTAGTCCAAGAAATGCATCTGAATTGAAGAAGATAGATAAAGGAGAAATAAGTAGTGCTGAAGCTGAGGATTTTGCAGAACACTTGAAGAACATCCATGAAGAGGTGAGGAAGCATATTACCAAGATGAACGCACAGTACAAGGCTAAGGCAGATGAGAAAAGGAGGTATAAGAAATTTCAGGTTGGTGATGAAGTCATGGTTCATTTGCGGAAGGAGCTGTTTCCAGTTGGTACATATAACAAGCTGAAAATGAAGAAGTTTGGACCATGTAGGATACTGAAGAAACATGATTCAGGAAACGCATATGAGGTAGAATTACTTACTGAGCTAAATATTTCGCTAGTGTTTAACATTTCAGATCTGACAGAGTATCATGAAGGAGGTGTTGAAGATGAGATCACAGCAGCACAGTGGAGTATTCCAGCAACTAGTTTAGACACTAAGGAGATCGAAGATATACCGGACAGTCGTGTTGGCAGAAGCACAAGGAACATGACATATGAAGAATATTTGGTCAAATGGAAAGGATGACCTATTGAAGATTCATCATGGCTGACAAAGGAGGAGGTTAGCCGTCTTGGTTTTCCTCTGCACACCTGAGTCGTGACAGGGTCACTTCTCAAATTACCCCGGGTGTCTGATGCAGGAGCATCCTGGGTGTAAGAGCAATCTTGCATCACCCAAAAATATTTCTATTTTTGTATTCAATAAGGGCTATTTTGTGCAGAGCTGCTATTTATGGAAAGTTACTATTTTTGGTAATTTTCGTATGTGCTCAGAATGATCTGATTTCTTTCTTGGAGGTTCATTTTGGTCATATAAGTCTGCCAGTAAAGTTTCATTGCCAGATCAAGTGTATATTGGAAGATATTGAAGATTTTCGGTATTGGCAGCAGGGTACAGAAACTTTGAACTCAGTTTTGAAGGCTTTAGAGGCCTTGGATGAGGTCAAAAATTTGGGTGATGGGCGCTTGCGCAAGTCAAGCTTGTAGAATGCTTCGTGGCATTTCCGAAATGGGGTTATAATAGCCGAGCGGGTCAACTGGTGATGACTTATGGTCTTCGGAAGTTGGGCCACCTGAAATGGCGGAAAATAATTTTTTTCAAAATTTTTGTTCGAGTTTCAAAGGTTATCTTGAGCCGACTATGATGTAATAAAATGTAAAATAAAATAATTCTAAGTTTGGTCGGCCTTATTGGCTAAAATTCTGGAACCTTCCCAGGCGGTGGAAAATTGCCTATATAAGGAAGGCTGTATTATTGTCTTGGCAGTTCAGAATAGTTCTGGGTAGTAGATCTGGGTAATAGTTCGAGGCTTTGTCCTACAGAATATTGTAAGGGAATGCCCATGTGACTTTGCATATTGTAATTCTGAAAGTTTGTAATTCCACATTTGTGGAGATAATAAGAAGCCAATTTTTTGTTCTTGCATATTGTTGTTGTTTCTCTATTTCTGTCATGTGTTTGTGGTATTAAGGGGAGTACCCTTCATCAGAATGCCTATTGTATTTCAATTTGTTGTTTGTAATGTAGAAAGAAAATGTATAATCTTGTATGCATTGTTACTATGTGAATCTTGTTATCTTGTGTTGGGTTGTGGATTGAATTTGAGATTTGAAAGTTTTGTTCATGAGAGTTAAGGCATTATTCACCCTTTGGAAAGGGAAGAAATGGCCTTGGGTGAAGGGGTTAGTTGGGCTCTTCATTGTAGTGAGAGTCTCTTCTTTTGGAGAAGAGGGAAAAATTCATGGAGTATGGGCTCCATAAAGTCATCTTGTATTCTTTCATTTTGAGAATGCTAATGAGGAAATATTGTATATGAAAAATGGATCATGTAGCCTTGAAAGGCATGAGAATACTCTTGTGAAAAATGTAATATGTTTGACATTCTCTTACTTGGAAAAGACTACCTTCACCCTTCTTCAATGAGTTGGAAAAATTCATTTGTAAAGTCTTGGATAAGAGTTATTTGTTGCTGTACATATATGTATTGTGAGAATTTTATTGTGTGTACTCATTTAGCCCTAGTTATCCAAGCTCGGGGGTGGTCTCTTTGAGACCTAGGTTGGAAGGTGAGCTTCCCATGGTTCTATCCTTTGATTTGCAGGTTTTGAAGCCAAGATCCTTGAGAATAAAGCTTTGAGAGTTCTATATTTTAGAGTGGTTGTGTGAGAGCAACTTTAATGTTGTATTGTTGATCTTTTGTAATGAGATTTATCAACTGTTGAATGTTGTAATAATTATATTAAAATCTATATCAAGTAATATGTGAAATACTCTTATTCATTATGTAATAGCTTCATTAAAGTAAGGAATATTGTATGTTATCCATTTGATTGTATAGTTCTTCTATCTTGAAGATGTGTATTTGTATTTTGAAAAATTACCATAATATAAATGAAGACTCTATATTTTCATGCCTCTTGTATCATATTCTTTTGGAATAATGAAGTTAATCTTCCATTGTAAAAAGATATCCAATGTTGATAAGAAAATAATGTATTAACTTCATAGGATGTAAAGTCTTATTGGTATGAAAATTTTGCAATCTCTTTAATATTTTGGATTATGAATTGTCAAGTTCTTTACACTCAATCTCTTCTTTAGAAAAATTTCAATTTCAATAAGATCAATACATAACTTGAAAACCAATATTGCAACCTCAAATTCTTTTAAAATAACACATGATAACAATAGTTAATTGAGAAAGTTAAGAATAAAAAAAAAAGAGTCACCTATTACCAATATTCAAATAGAGGATAAAATACATTCAATTTACTACTTCAATAACAAAACAAAGAACACAAAATATTAGAAGGAATAATTAAACAATAACAATGATACTTCCCAAAATTTCTAGAGAGCAAAATTGCTCTCTAGAAAATATATGAGAAGAGAAATAATTCTCTTTTACCACATAGAATATTCCCTTCCCAAGATATTTTTCCTAATAAAGGTTAGTATACTAACCCCTAACTTAATCCCTATCAGTAGCTAAGTCTAATTATTAAAGAAACTTTTTAATGTCTTTATACCCTTGCATACAAGTGGGGCCCACTCCATTATAATATTCCTTACCAATAACATTATTTAATATCATAACTTATAATAAAATCTCCTTTATTTTACACCCACTGACATAGGAAATATGGAGGGGAGAGTTTTCATATACTATAAAAAATCAAGCAAAGCTTCGCATATAAAAAAAAGAGGAACCCACTTGTCTTGTCCCCACTTACCTTGGGCTTGGCACCTTCCCCAAAACCCTACCCCACCTCCTCCATTTGCCATGTGTACTTTCTGATTTTGGAAGGCTGACATGGGAATCAATGCTTATTCCTTTGACAAGAAAGCCATTCCCTAAGCTAGATATAATTTTTTGACTTTGGAAAGAGTTGGCAAGTGTGGTGGGTCCCCTAAATTCATGTCCTTTTTAAATATGCATTGTTTTTCCCTTAGTAAATTTCACAGGGTTTTTTGGGGCATTGGTCTTGTCACCCATCCACTCGAAAAGTGGGCTTTGGGGATAGGAGGGTGATGTGATAGATTGGTAGGTTAAATAGGTTGAGATTAGTAGAGTAGGTTAGTAGATTATGGGTTAAGATTAGTTTAAATTTGAGGTATTAGATGTTAATTCATTTTCAAATGCATAGATAGTATAATTAATAAATCTCATGACGATATAGTGATTAATTCATTTGCTATTTAATTTTAGTATGTTTATTTTTTATGATTTTTATGTGTTTAATAAAAGGGGGCAGCTTTTTATTTAAATGTACATTTGAAAATTAATGGACTAGCTTAGGTTGATTAATAGATTTCATTTTCTAATTAAAGTGAATAGATTTTTTTAGTATTTAATCTTCAAATGTTAGTTTGTATTTAATATTGATTATTATGTTTATTTAATTATTGGATAGATAAACGTTATTTGTATTATATGTCTTTATGTATTCAAGGGTAGGATCTAAATGAGTCTTATCTTTTAGAGATGGTGATTACGATTAATCAAGGTATAGGTTTGAGAGTTTAAGTTTGGTTAATAATTGATGTTACCATTATAGTAAATTGGTTATTAATTATTTTAATCTCATATTTTTGCTAAAAAACTTAATTCAAGTAAGTTAGGGAGCATAATGTGGATAGGGTAAATGAAATTGGTTTGAGTTTAAGGGTTATAATAATAATACAATTGGGAGTTAGTCTATTCCATTGAGAATGTTGTAATTAGGATTGAGAATTTTAGTAGGCTAGGTCAACCTATGATGCAGATCAATGTACCCATGAAAATCACCTTGTAACAATGAATTAAGTATAATAGTGTCATATTAATCTAACTTAACTTAGATTCTCATGAAAGAATTGAATTTTTTATTCCACATTTTAGTAATCACAAAATCATAGTGATTCAACTCGACCCAAGTGTTAATGTGACCTTAGGGATTAAGTTCTCTAATCTCATTTAATGAATAAAAAAAAAATACTCTACATCTTTAAGTAATGTGACCCTAATTTAATCTATGACCATAACTTGCAACTCTAAAACTAGCCTCACCATGTCATCTCCTTTCTCGTAACACATTCAGTGTTGGTTGTATGTCTTGTGTTTACTTTTAAAAAAATAAAATTGTTAGTGTGTTTTTTTTCCTAATTTTGGACATGATGTTTGGTATCAGAGCCAATGTTTCAACATTGGAACCTAAACCCATTACATTTCAACTCACCTAACTTAATATATTGTGTAAGATGCCTATCGTCGCATGAGTTGGCCGATGTGGTAGGGGTCATAGAGCTATGCATGTTAGTGCAGGAAAGAGGGTTCGACCACCACCATCACCTTCACCACCTCAGAACCCTAACCATGATATTATGGATGTCCTTCAGAATCTAATTAGGGTAATTCAACAGAGGCTACCACCCATAGTTCCTCATCCCAAGCAATCAATTCCTGAAAGGGGAGTACAGATTTCAGGATCTAATAGAGTAGCTAGCAGAGAGAGGAGTAAGAGTCCTCTACCTAGGCATATTGAGGGTCATGGTGACCATGAGGGTGAGTTGTTTCATCAGGTAGAAGTACCACCTGAGAAGGAGATATGTGCCAGAGAGAGACCCCCTAGATAAGTTGGAGATGAGATCCAAGATTTATTGCGACTCAAGCCACCCTTATTTTTGGGATCCACTGATGGGTCAGTAGTAGAGGCATGGTTACAGAGTTTATAGCAATGCTTTGGATTGCATTTTTATGGGAGTAATCTAAAAGCACGACTTGCAGTTCATCTCCTATGGGAGAAAGCCTCCACTTGGTGGCAACAAGAGGAGTTCATTGGTGTTGTGACTATTGACACACTCACTTGGGAGTCTTTTGTAGTCTGATTTTGAGAGAGGTATCTCTTTGAGTATTTCAGAGAGAGATAGATAGAGGAGTTCCATGATCTCCGATAGAGAGGTTTCATAGTAGCCCAATATGAGATTCATTTTCTCAAGCTCCTTCTATATGTTGATTACATGAAGGATGAGAAACTGCATATCCATCATTTCATTAATGGACTTAATATGTCTTAGCCTTTCCTACCTCATTCAAAGAGATAGTAGAGATGGCACTTGTAGCCAAGAATATACATACTAGATAGGAGTCTCAAGATCGGTCTCAGCACTAAAATCCCTCCTCCCAGCAGCCAGGACAATAGAGACCCTCTTGAAAAGGGAAACAAAACCATTCAACAAGATCCTTTAAAGGTCAAAAGTCTCAGCAGTAGGGTTCCTAGCTAGATTCTAGATAGAGGAATTCATAGGGTTATCAGGTCTCTAAGCCTAAATAGTGGCAATCTCAGGGCCCTAGATAGGATCAGAGGGCACAGACCCCTCAGACATAGCCAACTAGGACCCAAAAGTCCTCTAGGGGTAGATACAACGGTTCTAGTAAGACCAGAGGGTCACAAAAACCTAGTACATAGGAAGTATAGATTTAGACCCGAGGGCTATGTTACACTTGTGCTGGTATGCATCATATAGCGAGAGATTGTCCATAGAGATAGTCAGTTGGTGGTTAGAGAGGGGCTGCCTTAGAGCCTACAGTTGGAGATATGGGTAGATCTCATAAAATATTTGCAGTAGTTGATAACTGCCAGGCCAAGCACCAAGCCACAGTCATAGAGGCCACATGTATGATATAGGGTATCAGTGTTTCTATCTTGTTTGATTCAGGAGCCACATACTCCTTTATATCTCCATATGTATTAGAGTGTTGTAGGCTAGTGGTAGTTAGACAAGATGTCTGTTGGGAGGTCAAGTTAGCTTCAGGAGCTAGGGTGTCTATTAGTTCCTTATTTTACAATTGCCAAATTCAAATTGGAGACTTGATCATGATGTCTGATCTCCATATTACCCCTCTAAGTTCTTATGATGTAGCGCTTGGCATGGATTGGCTATATTCCCACATTGCCAAGATGGATTGTCATCAGAAGAGGGTTGAGTGCATTGATGATTATGGTACTTCTATGGTGATATTTGGGGTATAGAGACCTGTATCCCTTCGCATGATTTCTTCTATATAGCTTAGGCGGTGCATGCAGAAGAGATGTTAGTTATTCACCATCACCATTAGTGATAGAGAGGAGGATTTAGAGGGTGAGCCTTCGCTTGAGGATTATCGTATCCTTCAAGAGTTTGGAGATGTCTTTTCTACTGAGCCACCTAGTATGCCTCCACCTAGGGTAGTTGATTTTCACATAGACCTTGTGCTAGGAGTCAAGCCCATATCTAGAGCACTTTGTAGGATGACCACACATGAGCTCAATGAGCTCAAGATTCAGTTAGAAGAGCTCTTGGAGAAAGGGCATATTTGACCTAGTGTATCACCTTGGGTTGCACCAGTGATTTTTGTGAAGAAGAAAGATGGATCACTCAGGTTGTGCATTGATTATCAAAAGTTGAATGAAGTAACAATTAAGAACCAATACCTACTCTAGGATTGATGATTTGTTTGATCGATTGTAGGGTGCTTGATTATTCTCGAAGATAGATCTGAAGTCAGGGTACCATCAGTTACAGATTATGGAGAGTGATATCTACAAGACTACTTTTCATATAAGGTATGGTCACTATGAGTTCACTATGGTGCCATTTGGCCTCACAAATTCTCCAGCTATGTTCGAGCCTCATGAATAAAGTATTTCATATATTCTTGGATAAATTTGTGGTAGTATTTCTTGATGACATTTTGATATATTCTTGCAATGAGGAGGAGCATGAGGAGCATCTGAGATAGGTTCTATAGCATTTGAGAGAGAATAAACTATATGGTAGCTTGTCAAAATGTGCCTTCTTTAAACCAAAGGTGCATTATCTTGGTCACGTTATATTCAGTGATGGGATCTCTCTAGAACCATCAAAGATTAGGGCCATTATGGATTGGCCAGCACTCACTAGTGTCACTGAGGTTAAGAGTTTTATGGGCTTAGAAGGTTATTATAGATGCTTTGTGGTAGGATTTTCTAGAATATCTCATCCCATCACTTCCCTTCAAAGAAAGGGGAAGAAGTATGAATGGATAGAGAAGTGTGAGAGAGATTTTTAGGAGCTCAAGAGAGTCCTCACTAGTGCACCGATCTTAGTAGTGCCAGATCTTTCAACAAGCTTTGTTGTATGCACTCATGCTTCATTAGATGGTTTAGGAGCAGTCCTTATGCAGGAGGGTCATCCTATAGCTTTTGAGTCTAGAAAGCTAAAGACTCATGAGCTTAATTATCCTACTCATGATCTAGAACTCACAGCGGTGGTTCATGCCTTAGTGAGATGGTGACACTTTCTGCTAGGTCACCGATTTGAGCTTCATTTAGATCACCAGAGCCTATAGTATATCTTTACATAGCCCAATCTTAATGCTAAGTAGAGGAGATGGATGGATTTTTTGTGTGAGTATGATTTTGATGTTCATTACATCAAAGGGAAAGAGAATTTAGTTGCAAATGCCTTGAGTAGGAGGCAACACAAGCTCTCATCTATGATTTCTAGTATAGATTTGAGGGAGTGCATTGTGCATCACTTGCCTGAGGATGGATTATATGGGGAGGTTTGTCAGTTTATCCATTCTCAAAGACCTCTTGAGGGGAGATTTACAGAGTATTCCTTAGAGTCCAATGGACTTCTACATCATAAGGGATGCATCTATGTACCTTCTACAGGTGACTTGCGATATTTTATTGTGTCTGAGGCTCATAGAGAACCTTACATAGCTCATCTAGGAGTTAAGAAGTTGCATGCCAATCTGAGACAATTGTATCATTGGTCAAGCATGAGATTGAAGATTTCTAGCATAGTTGCTAGATGCCTAGAGTGTTAGAGAGTGAAGGCGAAGCATAATCATCTAGGTGGGATCCTGCAGTCACATGAGATTTTTGAGTGGAAGTGGGATACTATATCTATGGACTTCATTGTTGGTCTCCCTATGTCTTCTCACCGCCATGATGCCATCTTGGTGATAGTGGACATGTTGACCAAGGTTTACCACTTCTCATCCGTGTATACTACATTCACAACATGAGAGATAACTCACTAATACATTTGGGGTGAAATTCCGACGGTAATTTGCGACGGCAGGCAAATGTCATGTGGTTTTGGCTTTTTTTTTTCAAATATAGCCCGACACCGTCGCAATTGCGATGACAATACATTTGGCAACGTCGCCATTGTGACGTTGTTAGGATATAAGGGCAAAAAAAAAAAGGAACGTTGTCATTTGTGTTTTCAACAGCGCCGTAACCCTCCGCAAAATCACATCGGGATATAAGGACAAAAAAAACAAGAACGTTCTCATTTGTGTTTTCAATAGCGCCGTAACCCTCCGCGAAATCACATCGGGATATAAGGGAAAAAAAAACAAGAATGTTGTCATTTGTGTTTTCAACAGCGCCGTAACCCTCCGCGAAATCACAGCTACAATTTCTGAGTACGTTGGGTTTATTTTTCTTTTGTCATTATTATGTAATCTGGTATTCAGCTGTTAGAGAGCTAAAATACCCAGAAATGAGGACATATCTGTGTTGAATTTATTGTTAGCGGCTTTGGTTATTTAGAAGTTTAATTTTATTTGTTCATCTTTCAAGCACAAACGTTTTGTGGACCGTAACGTCTTCATTGTTTCAGGTATGCAGTGAAACAACCCTAACTTGCAATTGCGACGTTGTCGGGATATAAGGGCCAAAAAAAAGAGGAACGTTGTCATTTGTGTTTTCAACAGCGCTGTAACCCTCCGCAAAATCACATCGGGATATAAGGGCAAAAAAAACAAGAACGTTGTCATTTATGTTTTCAACAGCGCCGAGAGAGATTCCCTCTGCGAAATCACAGCTACAATTTCTGAGTACATTGGGTTTATTTTTCTTTTGTCATTATTATGTAATCTGGTATTTAGCTGTTAGAGAGCTAAAATACCCAGAAATGAGGACATATCTGTGTTGAATTTATTGTTAGCGGCTTTGGTATGTTAGAAGTTTAATTTTATTTGTTCATCTTTCAAGCACAAACATTTTGTGGACCGTAACGTCTTCATTGTTTCGGGTATGCAATGAAACAGCCCTAACTTGCGACTACCTTCATGGTACTTGTGTACATTATCATGTTGTCTTTACAGTGACTGTCCTCATTCAAGTGGCAATTACACAAGGGACAGTCACTGTGAGATGTCCTCATTTGTGACAAGGACAGTCACACTTAGGAGATCTCACAGTGATATTCCCTTGTGTAATTGCCACTTGAATGTATTGCTATTGAACCACATTAATGCTTTTCTTCTTCAACAAATGAGGACAGTCACTCTAAAGACAACATGATAATGTACACAATTACCAAAAAATGATCTTGTTAATTGATGTAACACTTTGTCTTGCTCACTCCCTATCCTTCACTAGGGTCTCTTTAGGCCAATGTTTTGACTTGATAGGGTACTTAACTATCCCTACACTCTTTAGGTATCTCTACCCAAGATCCCACTCCTTCAACTAGTGCACACCAACAAGAAATACAATGAACTCTGCTCAATACCAATCTAGCTACTAGGACACTCCTAGTCTTGTCTTCACAAATTGAAACACATTCAACTAGAACTTTACTCCATGGAGAGGCTGGCCACTAGGACCTCTATTGGTTTCAATATTACTCCTTCACCTATACTTTTCATCAGTACTTCAATCCGGTTCATCAAACCATGCCAATTGCACCCAAAAATAGGCTGCTAGCAATTAGGCCTTTGTCAAGCCTTTTTGTTTATATTAAGCCACCTAAAGGGCTTAGGATTCAGGTGCCCTTTATTGAGAACTCCAAGATATCTAAGGTCTTCTCCTCCTAGATTTTTTGTACACCAACTCCTACAGCCATGCCTGAAAACAAGTATTTTGACACAACTTGGACAGTCTGACTAAGAGTTTGTTTTCTTAGCAACCAAAGAAACTCACCCAATCTTCTAATTTGACTTGGGGCTTCTTTAGATGTGTGTCTACCTCTCCATGAGATTTTAGTTGAAGCAACCAATGCATTCAACTTGTTGTAATCTTCTTGTAATGATTTGTCATCCCTAACTGTGCTCAACTGACTCACCTAGGACATCATTGCAAACATAGAAAATGAGCTTCCCAGGGCCCCTCCTTCCAAACATATAGTACATGGAGTCTCCTCACCCATTCCAAGAGCCCGTACAAAATTGACAATGGAATGATGAGCTAAGACTCCATTTGTTCAACCTGCCTGGTTCAAACCAACGATAGGGTACTTAACAAAAGAATTAACAAACTAGTTGGAATGCTTCAAAACTCAAAAAAAACACAACACAGAATAACAAAACAACTTGTACTAACTTTTCCAATAGACACTGCGAGCTATCTAATCCATTAATCAACTAACAACAAAGAAACAAAAAAACTCAAGAATTCACTAAAACCGTGTTACTCTACAAATCTTCTTAATTCCAAATGTTTTTCCCCCCAACCTTTTGCACAGATCGATGGAGGCCTCTTATAGTTGATCTGATGCCTAATTCAATGGTTTCATATAGTTACATAACCATCTTACTCGAAAATGCTCCCTTGCACAAATGTTGTCAATGTTGTGAATGACAACATTAACAACTTGTTACAACCTTTGGGATTTTGGTTCAAAACTTATTGTTCAAACACCATAAGACCCTAACCATGACTTAGTTATGCTATTTAGACCTCACATAGGCCACTTCTACACTTCTTTGCCCAATTTGACCCCTAATGCTTCATTCCCACTTTTTCCACAATATTGGTAACTTGGGTACAATTGGCACTTGCCTTCACAAAGGTCACACATGAGGACATCTCACAGTGATCAATTGTCCTTGTGTAATTGCCACTTGAATGTATTGCTATTGAACCACATTAATGCTTTTCTTCTTCAACAAATGAGGACAGTCACTCTAAAGACAACATGATAATGTACACTCACTGTAAGGACAGTCACAAATGAGGACATCTCACAACGACTGTCCCTGTGTAATTGTCGCTTGAATGTATTGCTATTGAACCACATTATGCTTTTCTTCTTCAACAAATGAGGACAGTCACTCTAAAGACAACATGATAATGTACACTCACTGTAAGACAGTCACAAATGAGGACATCTCACAGTGACTGTCCCTTGTGTAATTGCCGCTTGAATTACACAAGGGACAGTCATTGTGAGATGTCCTCATTTGTGACAAGGACAGTCACACATGAGGACATCTCACAGTGATTGTCCCTTGTGTAATTGCCACTTGAATGTATTGCTATTGAACCACATTAATGCTTTTCTTCTTCAACAAATGAGGACAGTCACTCTAAAGACAACATGATAATGTACACTCACTGTAAGGACAGTCACAAATGAGGACATCTCACAGTGACTGTCCCTTGTGTAATTGCCGCTTGAATTACACAAGGGACAGTCATTGTGAGATGTCCTCATTTGTGACAAGGATAGTCACACATGAGGACATCTCACAGTGATTGTCCCTTGTGTAATTGCCACTTGAATGTATTGCTATTGAACCACATTATGCTTTTCTTCTTCAACAAATGAGGACAGTCACTCTAAAGACAACATGATAATGTACACTCACTGTAAGGACAGTCACAAATGAGGACATCTCACAGTGACTGTCCCTTGTGTAATTGCCGCTTGAATTACACAAGGACAATCATTGTGAGATGTCCTCATTTGTGACAAGGACAGTCACACATGAGGACATCTCACAGTGATTGTCTGTAATGTCCCCTTTTTGGCTAACTTGGAAAATAGGAACAATTACTCCACTTCTCAGACTTACTCTATTAGATACTTACAATTAAACTAAGTAATGGAGGTTACTTAAGATATCAACCGCTATTTCAGATTCAATCACAATAGTGTGCAACATGATATTGATACCAATATGTTAATAGCACTGTCGGATATAATGATATGAAATATGCTATGAATATGATGTTTCCTATCACTTATAGTGATAGTATAATGATGCTATGTCTAATATAAAACAATATCAATATACAATCAATAAGTATTGCTTGCAGCAATGTATTTGCTGTGTCTGATATGATGATGTAATTATGCAAATGTGTAATATCGCTATGAGTGATATGTTGCTATTTCAGATTCTGAATTATATGCTTGCAACTTCAAATATTGATGCTGTTTCTGACTATCCTTTCTATCTGTGCAATCATGGCTGTGTCTCTGATCTGCAATGATAAACTTGAAACCAAACTGCCAAAGGCAGATGCTCTATTGAGTATATCCAAATATGGATAAGTAAATAAAGTTCCAATGATGCCTTGAGTGACTGACAAGAATGCATTCTTATATTGTCTTTAACAAATGAAGAGATGCTATGAATGAGACGTGTCTTGTTTCTTCCTCATGTCCCTTTGTTAATCACACCTTTCCATAATCCAACAGTTCGCATAATATATTTCATTATTTTCTGATCATAGATAACTCCCAGATTGACTCAATATCAAATCTTTTTATGAAGGTAATCTTCCCTAATTGGTAGTGCAACTAGTAGTTAACATCCACTGTGTTTGTATTAGTTTGGTCTAACTATCATTAGTATTTAGTCAATCAATATTAACTCTGCCTTATCCCATATTGTTATGATTATATCCAATCTTTCTACTTTGATATAAGTCGATATCATTTTCTGATAATGTCCATTTATTGGTTGATTGCTGGTAATGGAGTTTGATCTTCAAATTGACTTCCATTCCTGTTAATACTTAAGGATACATGTACTTATTATCCGCGACTGATGCCTCATTCATCGATAGCTTGTGATATAATCACTGATGCTTTTGTGTTTCTACAAGAGTGGTTTATCTCAGACAATCGATAATCTTTCAATCCTTTAGTCGATATCCTCCTATGTGGTGTCTATTGATATAGATAGTAGAATTCAATCTAGTTTCTGTTATTGTCATGATAACATAGGAAGTGATGGTGCATATTTGCTAGCGGGTCTTCATGTTTGATATTGCTTTATCGGATATGTCATTGTCTAAACTTGTGCAATTAATGATTATTATAATATATGAATGGTTATCCTTCTTGCTTATCAATACATCTTCTGAAACACATAGCGACCTATCCCTTATTCATATCATGTTGATCTTGACTTCATAGTATTCGTTCATTAATCATCCTCTCATGGTATCGATGTGTAATGACTAGTGATTGTTGTATCACTTCTTCATTCCTCATCGTGATAGATAATGCAGATGTTTAACGTAGATGTATATCGATTACAGATATTCGATATTGCTTTAAACGTTATTATTATTATTATTATTATTAATGTTATTGTTATTATTAAATATTATAATTAATGATGTTAGTAATATTAATAATATTATAATAAATATTATTATAGTGATAACATATTGTTTTATATTGAGAGGTTTATTAATATTATTTATATATCTAAATTATTATATCAATAATTGATTTAATATTATTACTTAATATATTATTATAATATAATATATATAATTTATTAATAATTATTTATTATTAATTTATATTATAATTATAATCATAATTATATTACTTATTAATATTTTAATATTATTTAATTAACATATTACTTATTATGCTAACTATATATTATTATTATCTATTGATAATAATTATATATTATTGTTATATACCGTTAATAATAGATTATTATATATCATCTAATCATTTTATTATTATACTAAGTTCAATATGTCATGGCTCATGACATTGTCCCTTGTGTAATTGCCACTTGAATGTATTGCTATTGAACCACATTAATGCTTTTCTTCTTCAACAAATGAGGACAGTCACTCTAAAGACAACATGATAATGTACACTCACTGTAAGGACAGTCACAAATGAGGACATCTCACAGTGATTGTCCCTTGTGTAATTGCCACTTGAATTACACAAGGGACAGTCATTGTGAGATGTCCTCATTTGTGACAAGGACAGTCACACATGAGGACATCTCACAGTGATTGTCCCTTGTGTAATTGCCACTTGAATGTATTGCTATTGAACCACATTAATGCTTTTCTTCTTCAACAAATGAGGACAGTCACTCTAAAGACAACATGATAATGTACACTCACTGTAAGGACAGTCACAAATGAGGACATCTCATAGTGACTGTCCCTTGTGTAATTGCCACTTGAATGTATTGCTATTCAGCCACATTAATGCTTTTCTTCTTCAACAAATGAGGATAGTCACTCTAAAGACAACATGATAATGTACACTCACTGTAAGTGTACATTATCATGTTGTCTTTACAGTGACTGTCCTCCTTCAAGTGGCAATTACACAAGGGACAGTCACTGTAAAGACAACATGATAATGTAGAGAAACGTTGTCATTTGTATTTTCAACAGCGCCGAAAGAGATTCCGTCCGCAAAATCACAGCTACAATTTCTGAGTACGTTGGGTTTATTTTTCTTTTGTCATTATTATGTAATCTGGTATTCAGCTGTTAGAGAGCTAAAATACCCAGAAATGAGGACATATCTGTGTTGAATTTATTGTTAGCGGCTTTGGTTATTTAGAAGTTTAATTTTATTTGTTCATCTTTCAAGCACAAATGTTTTGTGGACCGTAACGTCTTCATTGTTTTGGGTATGCAATGAAACAGCCCTAACTTGTGACTACCTTCACGGTACTTGTGTACATTATCATGTTGTCTTTACAGTGACTGTCCTCATTCAAGTGGCAATTACACAAGGGACAATCACTGTGAGATGTCCTCATTTGTGACAAGGACAGTCACACATGAGGACATCTCACAGTGACTGTCCCTTGTGTAATTTCCACTTGAATGTATTGTTATTCAACCACATTTATGGGCCCATTTGGAGCACGACACACAGTAGCATCTACAGAGAAGAAGTTTGGTATGCAATGGTCTTGAAACCTCCTGAGAAATTCTTGGTATGCATTTGTGTGGTGCAAAAGCTTCGTTGAAAGAGAAAAAGAAGAAAAGAATAGAAATGATTTTTTTCTTTTTATGTCATATACTATAATCAGCTACTTATAACTTGCAAAAATTATTATAACCATTTGAAATTGAAACTTGGTTTAATGTGAAACTGAGAACTGCTTTATTAGAGCTTTCTGTGATTTAGATTCAGACATCAAGAACATTGTTTGCCTAATATTGTGATTAATGCTTATTTATTAAAATCTCATACTAACAGACAATTGATAATTGTAGGGAAAACGTCATTGGGGGTCTTTGAGGATCCACCAGAAGCCAAGGAGAAAATGTATTCAAAAGCTAAAGATGGTGTAATAGTCCTTACAGCTGTTGAACCTTGCTGTGTAGATCATCTCTGATTCTCCAAGTTCAACAGTACTATGGTATTCCTTTGGATACTTCTAATGGTAAATTTCAGACATCAAGTTCTTTTCGTATGAAACTACTACATTTGTAATCTGTAGTTTTAAACTTTTAGTTTATAAATGTTCATCAGCTTTAGTTCGTATGCTGCCATTTCAAGTATGATTAATGAAGTTACCTTTATCACAGGATGAAAGTGAGCAGTTAGCATACTGGTACGGAGCTGGCAGCATTGATACGGTGACTAGGACATCGTTTAATGGTGGTATTGTGTTTTCTCGTGTTTAGGGCATCGGCCTTTTGAAGCATTGCCTTCATCTTTCTTAAGTCTGAGTTTTAAGTTTGTTTATCTCTCTCGGCACTGTTGAAAATACAAATGACAACGTTCTTGTTTGTTTTGCCCTTATATCCTGATGTGATTTCGCGGAGGGTTACGGCGCTGTTGAAAACACAAATGAAAACACAAATCCCTTGTGTAATTGCCACTTGAAGGAGGACAGTCACTGTAAAGACAACATGATAATGTACACTTACAGTGAGTGTACATTATCATGTTGTCTTTAGAGTGACTATCCTCATTTGTTGAAGAACAAAAGCATTAATGTGGCTGAATAGCAATACATTCAAGTGGCAATCACACAAGGGACAGTCACTGTGAGATGTCCTCATTTGTGACTGTCCTTACAGTGAGTGTACATTATCATGTTGTCTTTAGAGTGACCGTCCTCATTTGTTGAAGAAGAAAAGCATTAATGTGGTTCAATAGCAATACATTCAAGTGGCAATTACACAAGGGACAATCGATCACTGTGAGATGTCCTCATGTGTGACTATCCTTGTCACAAATGAGGATATCTCACAATGACTGTCCCTTCTGTAATTGCCACTTGAATGAGGACAATCACTGTAAAGACAACATGATAATGTACACATACAATGAGTGTACATTATCATGTTGTCTTTACAGTGGCTACCCTCATGTTGTATATTCTTCTCTGTAGATGCTACTATGTGCTAGGGAACTTCTTAGAACTATTGGTATATTCTTACAACTTGTTACACCTGGGATATTCTTCTCTGTAGATGCTATTGTGTGCCGTGGTCCAAACAGGCCCATAAATGTGGTTGAATAGCAATACATTCAAGTGGCAATTACACAAGGGACAGTCACTGTGAGATGTCCTCATGTGTGACTGTCCTTGTCACAAATGAGGACATCTCACAGTGATTGTCCCTTGTGTAATTGCCACTTGAAGGAAAAAAGCATTAATGTTGTTCAATAGCAATGTATTCAAGCGGCAATTACACAAGGGATAATCACTCTGAGATTTCCTCATTTGTGACTATCCTTATAGTGAGTGTACATTATCATGTTGTCTTTACAGTGACTGTCCTCATTTGTTGAAGGAAAAAAGCATTAATGTGGTTCAATAGTGATGCAGAGTAGTTAGCAAGAAACTTGGATCTATGTCCCAACCCACTTCAAGACACCAAAATGACTCAACCAATCAATTAGGCTCTGATTTCTATAGGTTAATGTTTAAACTCTGCAAAGTAATGAATTTGAAGGTTTCAAGGATCACACAATAACTTATGGACTCAATCCCATTCAATAACAAATTTCCTTTTAGGGACAAGTTCCCCGATTTTCTATCAAAAGAGACTTTTAAGGTTCTAGATCTTACTTCCTGCAGCAAAACTTAGAAACCCCTTAGATATCATCTAAATAACAAGAATCATGCATTGGTTGTGATCTAAACAACCCAAGACATCAAAATAACAAATTGACCTAGTGACCCTAGTAGGTCTCCCAAACTTGCTCTGCAGCCATAACTCTGCAACTTGCCAAAGGACTCTAAGAAGTTATATGTTTTCTGAGTACCCTTTTTGGATTTCTAACAGACCACCAACTCCCAGACCCTGAATCCACTCCAGCATATCAATGTCTTCATTGAGTCCGTAGACCTAATGTATGCTTTTAGGTGTGGGTTCCAAAACAAAGCATTGAAAATGGGTGTATGAAACCAAGATCAAAGTTTTGGAGTGTTCTCCTGATCTAGATAAACAAGAATGCACAAGTTTTCAAGTCCTCAATACGATGCAAGCTTCTGATTTTATTCTGATTACCATCTTCCCAGCCAAAAACATGGTAGTTTTTGATCTAGGGCTCGCTCTCAACAAATGCAGATGCAACCCCCTGCCTCAGGGCTTTTAGAATATACAAATATACATCCTTAACTCTCATTCCACCAAGGAAGAAGGAATTCCAATGGTTGAAACGTGAGTTAAGGTCTTTACATCAGTCAAACCCTGAAAATGAGGGTTTTGTAAACAATGCACAGAAAATTTGAAATAACTTAGATATAAAACAAAGAGAATCAATCAAACCAACTTCCAAAGCATCAGATGTCACTATTACAACTTCCAGGAAAATTTTATCATCCAACCACCATCTGTACAGCCGTACAGAGTTCATTTTTCACCAGAAATGCACTAAAGCAGGGTTATTTTTATTTTTTATGAAAGCAAAATGATTACAATACTGGTTCTCTATCTGTCTTCGACCATTTGAAGCCTAAAATAGGCTCTCCAAATGTTGGTTCAACCATCTAGGTGGTTAGAACAGTTTATCCAACAAATGTCAACTTTGCTAAGCAACTTTTAAAGTTGCATTACAACTTTGCAAACAACTTTGCCGAGAAGGTTAAAAATGTGTTGTGAAACTTTAGGAACCTTATTAAAGTTATTTTGGACCTTCAAACTTCTTAACAACATCTAAAAGACACCTAATAAACACTTACTATGCTCATTCATCCAAGGACTCAAAAGATGCCCAAGGTTTATAAGTCACCAAGGGGTCTTGTGTCCAACAAGTGGATGTTTATAAGGAGATAAAATCAATCCTTAATATTTATTACAAACCAAGAAAACATCTAAAACTCCTATTCTAATTTATTGTCATTCAAAAAGACTCTGATTTGTCATTCAAAAAGACTCTGATTTGTTAATCAAAAGGACCTTTCACCAGTCAATCCTTCAAAGCTCCAAGGTAAAAATCTTATGTTCCAATTGATAGGATTTGACTCCTTGGCTTCATGGAAACTTCCTTCAATCATGGTGTCTTTGGCTTGCATTAGGGATGCCCCTGCATCAAATAGCAATGCATTCAAGTGGCAATTACACAAGGGACATTACATGCCCATTAAAGTTGGTGTTTTGTTATCCAGCATGACAATGGAGACAACATACTCTGTGTCAATTTTACTGATCAAATTTCCCTCCGCCAGGAAAAGCAACAATCTGGGTATGATAAGGTGAAATTTTGTAGTCCTTTTGGGTATGATAACAGTTCCAGTTTCCAATAAGATGGTTCATTTTTATAATCTAGCTTCAATTTCTCTTGTGAAAATCTTTTTTTCATTTTATGGGTGGTAAAATATAATTATTATTCTAGAGGTGTGTACTTATGGATGATAATGAAACAAAATGATAAGATTTAAGACTCTTGTTTTTTTTTTAAATAGCAATTTAAGTTTCCTTCTATTATAAATTACTGGTTTTCTATTTTTTAATGTATCTTTCCAGATCTTTTATATCAATTTTATTTATGAAATATAAATATATTAATAATGTTTTAGTGTTTTTAGGATTAGTTTTTATCAATTCTATGTATCATCATTCGTCATTCAATTGTCAGTATTATTAATTTAGACTGTGCAATTGTAGAACTACTCGAATATGGGTTGGATGGATACTCAAGCAGGGGAACCCTCCTCAAATATCTCAAGCAGTGAACTTGGAAAAATGTGTCCTGAAGGAACCCTTTCCATCAGAGAGATAAAAGTACAAACAAGTAAAAGAAGCAGGCTCTGCAAATATGTTTTTGAGAAGAAAAATGATAGATTATTCGAGTATGGTTCATGAGGTATATCTAAAAAGATATTTTTTTTCTTATTATAATAAAAGAGGAAGTTGTGAATGTCAAAGTTGAGTGAAACAAAAATTATTTTCATCAAATTTTGTTAGGCTTGCTTTTGGGAATAGTTTCTTACAATATTGCTATTAAGATTTTTATTGTGTAGTTTTTAGATTAGGTTTATAAAATTATATTTCATGAGTAGTGATTCATATTAATCAATTAACGATACTTTTGGAAGGTATTTTCAATGTGTCAAATTTTGATATTTTTACAAGAATTAGATTGTGTAATTTTTTTAATTAAAGTCATTGACTCATATTTCATAAATAATAGTTCTCATGAATCCATCTCTTATAAGATTGAATAGTCTATTTAGGAAGTATTTCTGATAGTATGTCAAATTATGATATTACTATTACCATTAGATTGCATGGCTTTGAAGTCAATCTCGTTGACCCATATTCTTCTCTGTAGATGCTACTATGTGCTAGGGAACTTCTTAGAACTGTTGGTATATTCTTACAACTTGTTACACCTGGGATATTCTTCTCTGTAGATGCTACTATGTGCCGCGGTCCAAACGGGCCCATAAATGTGGTTGAATAGCAATACATTCAAGTGGCAATTACACAAGGGACAGTCACTGTGAGATGTCCTCATGTGTGACTGTCCTTGTCACAAATGAGGACATCTCACAGTGACTGTCCCTTGTGTAATTTCCACTTGAATGAGGACAGTCACTGTAAAGACAACATGATAATGTACACATACAATGAGTGTACATTATCATGTTGTCTTTACAGTGGCTGCCCTCATGTTGTATATTCTTCTCTGTAGATGCTACTATGTGCTAGGGAACTTCTTAGAACTGTTGGTATATTCTTACAACTTGTTACACCTGGGATATTCTTCTCTGTAGATGCTACTGTGTGCCGTGGTCCAAACGGGCCCATAAATGTGGTTGAATAGCAATACATTCAAGTGGCAATTACACAAGGGACAGTCACTGTGAGATGTCCTCATGTGTGACTGTCCTTGTCACAAATGAGGACATCTCACAGTGACTGTCCCTTCTGTAATTTCCACTTGAATGAGGACAGTCACTGTAAAGACAACATGATAATGTACACAAGTACCGTGAAGGTAGTCGCAAGTTAGGGCTGTTTCATTGCATACCCAAAACAATGAAGACGTTACGGTCCACAAAATGTTTGTGCTTGAAAGATGAACAAATAAAATTAAACTTCTAAATAACCAAAGCCGCTAACAATAAATTCAACACAGATATGTCCTCATTTCTGGGTATTTTAGCTCTGTAACAGCTGAATACCAGATTACATAATAATGACAAAAGAAAAATAAACCCAACGTACTCAGAAATTGTAGCTCTGATTTCACGGAGGGAATCTCTCTCAGCGCTGTTGAAAATACAAATGACAACGTTTCTCTACATTATCATGTTGTCTTTACAGTGACTGTCCCTTGTGTAATTTCCACTTGAAGGAGGACAGTCACTGTAAAGACAACATGATAATGTACACTTACAGCCCGTGTACATTATCATGTTGTCTTTAGAGTGACTATCCTCATTTGTTGAAGAAGAAAAGCGTTAATGTGGCTGAATAGCAATACATTCAAGTGGCAATTACACAAGGGACAGTCACTGTGAGATGTCCTCATTTGTGACTGTCCTTACAGTGAGTGTACATTATCATGTTATCTTTATAGTGACTGTCCTCATTTGTTGAAGGAAAAAAGCATTAATGTGGTTCATTAGCAATGTATTCAAGCGGCAATTACACAAGGGATAGTCACTCTGAGATTTCCTCATTTGTGACTATCCTTACAGTGAGTGTACATTATCATGTTGTCTTTACAGTGACTGTCCTCATTTGTTGAAGGAAAAAAGCATTAATGTGGTTCAATAGCAATGTATTCAAGCGGCAATTACACAAGGGATAATCACTCTGAGATTTCCTCATTTGTGACTATCCTTACAGTGAGTGTACATTATCATGTTGTCTTTACAGTGACTGTCCTCATTTGTTGAAGGAAAAAAGCATTAATGTGGTTCAATAGCAATGCATTCAAGTGGCAATTACACAAGGGACAGTACATGCCCATTAAAGTTGGTGTTTTGTTATCCAGCATGACAATGGAGATAGCATACTCTGGGTCAATTTTACTGATCAAATTTCCCTCTGCCAGGTAAAGCAACAATCTGGGTATGATAAGGTAAAGTTTTTGCAACAATTTCTTGCTGCTGCTAAGGTTACCATTGTTTATGGTTTCTGTTATATAGTTCTATCTATATTGCTATATGGCCTTTTGTTTAGGATTAAGTAGACGAGGGAAAATATTTCTTTTGTGGATTGTAAACAAAACATTGAATTATTTCAGAGAACAGATCTAAATCTATAAGATGCTACGATGGAGCACATGACCATGTACTTGTGAATATTAGGATCCATGTTAATCAAATGACTGCTTTATGTAAATTACTTTTGAGTAAGTAAAAGGCAATACAATTTTTCAAAGTGTGCAAGGATTTTTATGATATACAGGTGTACGAAGAAATGAATCTATGTTGTTTTGTATCAATATCAAACATCTCTGATATATTTTCATGTTTTTATAATCTATTTTGCAGATGGAAAGTTGAAATGCCAGCTATCCTAGAGCAGTCAATAAGAATATTGTCTGATGCTGGTCTTGGTATGGCCATGTTCAGTCTGGGTATGTTTTGAATTCTTCTCTATCTCTCTGATTGAGGAGTACTCGATATATGCATGTGCTTTTTTCTTCTTTAATGGTTGTGAAGCTCTGTTTGTTCTAAATACCACCGTATTGCAATTATATTAGTTTCATTATTTTCTCTAAAGTCACTGTATTTTTTCTTATTATAATAAAAGAGGAAGTTGTGAATGTCAAAGTTGAGTGAAACAAAAATTATTTTCATCAAATTTTGTTACTGTCACAAGGGACAGTAACAAAGCCCTAGCTTTTCCTCTGATATAGCCTTCTCCCATACCTCATCCTGAGATTCTTTGTCTTCTGTGTCATCTGATCCTCCTATACAAGTTGCAAATGAAATTTATCGTTCATGTATAAACTGAGATAATATAATGCACTCGATATTTGAATCGCCGTACATGTATAGAATGACAGAATATAATGCATTCAATATTTGTATTATCATTCATGTATAGATTGAGACAACATGATAATGTACACTCACTGTAAAGACAACATGATAATGTACACTCACTGTAAGGACAGTCACAAATGAGGACATCTCACAGTGACTGTCCCTTGTGTGATTGCCACTTGAATGTATTGCTATTCAGCCACATTAATGCTTTTCTTCTTCAACAAATGAGGATAGTCACTATAAAGACAACATGATAATAGTGTACATTATCATGTTGTCTTTACAGTGACTATCCTCATTTGTTGAAGAAGAAAAGCATTAATGTGGCTGAATAGCAATACATTCAAGTGGCAATCACACAAGGGATAGTCACTGTGAGATGTCCTCATTTGTGACTGTCCTTACAGTGAGTGTACATTATCATGTTGTCTTTACAGTGACTGTCCTCATTTGTTGAAAGAAAAAAGCATTAATGTGGTTCATTAGCAATGTATTAAATAATTTATTTTTTTTAATTTACCCACTGGCGTCGCAATTGCGACGGGCGCCCGTCGCAATTGCTTCGGAGGGCCATCGCCATTGCGATGCCCTGCCGTCGCAATGCGACAGAGGCCCAGAATGGGTGAAGGGGTGACATTATGACGGGAGGGAGTCGCAATTGCGACGGCTACAAATAGACGTCGTAGTTTTTTACTCACAAATTGCGACGTCTATGGGTAGCCATCGTAATTGTGACGCCCTGCCGTCGCAATGCGACGGAGGCCCAGAATGGGTGAAGGGGGCGACATTACGACGGGAGGGAGTCACAATTGCGACGGCTACCCATAGATGTCACAATTTGTGACTAAAAAACTACGACGTCAATGGGTGTCGCTATTGCGACACATAGCCATCTCAATAGGCGTCGTAAATTGCCCCCAAATGTACTAGTGACTCAAGTGTTTTTGTGGGATATTTTTAGATTTCATGGCATTCCCCGTAAGATCATCTCCGATAGAAACTCCTTGTTCACATCAGATTTTTGGAGAGAGTTACAGACAACATTGGGTACTAGGCTCAATTTTAGTACAACATATCACCCTTAGATAGATGGTCAGACCAAGAGAGTTAATAAGGTATTAGAGGATATGTTGTGCATATATGTGATGGATCATCAGGTCAAGTGAGAGGAATACTTACATTTGGTCAATTTTGCCTATAATAATGGGCATCATTCTTCTATAGGTATGCTGCAATATTAGGCCTTGTACAGTAGACCATGCAAAACACCACTAAGTTGGGATAGGATTGAAGATAGAGTATCTATTGGACCTTAGTTGGTCAAGGATATAGAGTAGTAGGTGGTTTTGATTAGATATCATCTTAGAGAGGCTCAAGATTGACTGAAGAAGTATGTAGATGTGAAGAGGGTTTATCATGAGTATATGGTTGGAGATAGGTCTTTTTGAGAGTGCGCCTACACAAGAGTCCAATCCATTTTGGAAAGGGTTCTAAGTTAGCACCTCGCTTTGTTGGACCTTTCAAGATTTTGAAGAGGATAGGACTAGTTGCCTACCATCTAGCTTTGCCACCTAGCCTATTACACATCCATGATGTATTTCATGTATCTATGTTACAAAAATATATTTATGATGAGTCTCACATATAGATTGAGATGCATTGCAGGTGGAGTCAGATTGACAGCTAGCCTTGGAGCCCATTCAGATTTTATCCCGATGAACCCTGGCACTTTGAGGCAGAGAGTTGGACTAGGTTAGGGTCTAGTGGGATTGTTATGATGAGGTCACAGCTTTATGGGAGGATGTAGCATAGATGAGATCATGGTACCCATACCTTTTTTATGAACTCTAGGAGGAAGTTCATGCCAGGGGGGAGGATGTGAGGCCTCACCCCAATAAAACATAGCATTACTGATTCATTCACACTTTGATACTTTAAGTTTTGATACATTGATACACTTTTTGGATTATCTGACAGAGACTCGAGATATTATGTTTGATGATGAATATATTGTATAGATTACATTTTGATGTGAACTAGGACCTAGAACATGGGGGTGATTTTGATTATACATCTTTAGATAGGTGAATTGATGAGAAGATTGGATCATGATTAGATTTGATTATTTCATGGATGTTATGTCATGATGATTATGGAATTACTATGTTTAAATATTTTTTAATGAAAATGGTAATTAAGAATTAAATTCCGCATATTGATTAATGTTTCTAAGTATGAATTGAATATGTATATTGCATGTAATTTTATTACCTTGGACTACTGATGCTTGATTTTAGTGTGCAAGAAAAAGAACCATGGAATTATTTAGAGAATCATGGCTAAACATATGTAAATTGAGTAAGACAAGGTTTAATCTGATATGTGATTAAAAACTTTGTTGTAATGTGACTTTATTGTAAATGTGATTTGTATGTGTGTTAATGCTCTAATTCATGTTGTTATTTGAGAAATATAATTGTAAATGTAATGTGCTTGTGTTGGTGTCACTTGATACTTGTATTGTATATGTGGAGGATGACATGTCAAAATAAGGCTTGGTAAGAATCACCGAACCTCATAAAAAATTATAATAGTCCCACTTGCATGTAGATGTCTTGTAGGGATCACATCAAGTTGGAACTCAAATTTTGACTTTAGAGGTATTTTAGAGGGGTCAAAAGTGACCCTAACTTGTATTTTTCACCTAAATTAGCTAATCTTAAGTAGGCACCTTGGTTTGGTGGTTATATTTTACCTATGAGAAACCCTAGAACCTCATTATGGGCCTCCAAAAAGCCTACTTTTCAAAAGTTGCAAAAATGAAAGTGGTCACATACATTCTAACTTGCCCCACACATTTTGTCAAACCCACAATTAAGAGGGGAGACAAGAGGGAAGACCAAGGATTTGGTTTCATGTCTCATTTAATGTTAGTTGTTGAGCACTTTTTAGAAGCCTTTTTAGAGGGATGGGAGAGACTTAGTGGGGTGTTCACCCACTCTCTAATTTTAGAGACAATTAGGGTTGGAGAAAAGAAAAAGAGAAAAAGGATAAAGAGCTCTTCTCAACAATCTCTTTCCATTTGCTTGGAGAAAGGTTGGTGATTCTTTCCCTGGAAGAATGCTTATTGCATTTCAATTTGTTGTTTGTAAGGTAAAAAGAAAATGTATGATCTTGTATGCATTGTTACTATGTGAATCTTGTTATCTTGTGTTGTGTTGGGGATTAAATTTGAGATTTGTATCTTTCTTTATTCTATAGTTCTTCTATCTTGAAGATGTGTATTTATATTTTGAGAGATTACCATAATGTAATTGAAGACTATATTTTCATGCTTCTTGTATCATATTCTTTTGGAACAATGAAGTTAATCTTTCATTGTAGAAAGATATCCTATGTTAATAAGAAAGAAATATATTAGCTTCATAGGATGTAAAGCCTTATTGGTATAAAAAGTTTGAAATCTCTTTAATGTTTTGGATTATGAAAGCTGATTTTGGAAGGCTGACATGGGAATCAATGCTTATTCCATTGACAAGAAAGCCACTCCCTAAGCCAGGCATAAGTTTTTGACTTTGGAAAGGGTTGGCAAGTGTGGTGGGTCCCCTAAATTCATGACCTTTTTAAATATGCATTGTTTTTACCTTAGTAAATTTTGCATGGTTTGTTTGGGCATTGGTCTTGTCACCCACCCAGTTGGCAAGTGGGCCTTGGGGATAGGAGGGTGATGTGATAGATTGGTAGGTTAAATAGGTTGAGATTAGTAGAGTATGTTCGTAGGTTATGGGTTAGGATTAGTTTAGATTTGAGGTATTAGATGTTAATTCATTTTCAAATGCATAAATAGTCTAATTAATAAATATCATAATGATATAGTGATTAATTCATTTATTATTTAATTTTTGTATGTTTATTTATTATTCTTTTTATGTCTTTAATAAAAGGGGGTAGTGTTTTATTTAAATGTACATTTGAAAATTAATGGACTAGCTTAGGTTGATTAATAGATTTCATCTTCTAATTAAAGTGAATAGATTTTGTTAGTATTTAATCTTCAAATGTTAGTTCATATTTATTTAAAATTTAATATTGATTATTGTATTTATTTAATTATTTGATGGTAAATGTTATTTGTATTGTATGTCTTTATGTTTTCAAGGGTAGGATCTAAATGAGTCTTATTTTTTAGAGATAGTGATTACGATTAATCAAGGTATAGGTTTGAGAGTTTAAGTTTGGTTAGGAATTGATGTTACCATTGTAGTAAATTGTTTATTAATTATTTTAATTATTTTAACCTCATATTTTCACTAAAAATCTTAATTCAAGTAAGTTAGGAAATATAATGTGGACAGGGTAAATGAAATTGGTTTGATTTTAAGGGTTATAATAATAGTACAATTGGGGTTTAAGTCTATTCCATCGAAAATGTTGTAATGAGGACTGAAAATTTCAGTAGTCTAGGTCAACCTATGATGCAAATCAATGTACCCATGAAAATCACCTTGTAACAATGAATTAAGTATAATAGTGTCATATTAATCTAAATTAACTTAGATTCACAAAACCATAGTGATTCAACTCGACCCAAGTGTTCATGTGACCTTAGGACTTAAGTTCTATAATCTTTTTTAATGAATTAAAAATAAACACTCTACATCTTTAAGTGATGTGACCCTAATTTAATCTATGACCATAACTTGCAACTCTAAGACTAGCCTCACCATGTCATCTTCGTTCTTGTAACACATTCAGTGTTGGTTGTATGTCTTTTGTTTACTTTAAAATAAAAATAAAAAATTAGTGTGTTTTTTGCCCTAATTTTGGACATACCGTTGTGACATAGTCATTTGTGCCATAACCAACTGTCATCAACTTTTTCTATGAAACAAGTTACTTCAAAATTGAGTTGAAAAACATTACCTTTGGTCTTTGATCCTGATGCAATCCTTAAACCTTCTTTGTTGTTAATGATGCACTTGTTGTCTTTGAATTCCAACAGATATCCTTTGTTAAGCAACTATCCAACACTTAGTTGGTTATGATGTAAACCATCAACATAAAGAACATCATCTGTCTTATTCTTTCCCTCCAAAGTAATGGCTCCTTTACCAATAATAGGTTTAGAAGTGTTATCTCCAAATCTGACTGTTCACAAAATTTTCACATGTAATCAAATTTGTCTCAGGTGGGGTCAAATGGGCTCCCACAAGGGTAGAGCTCAGCCTGAGAAAATTTTAGATTTTTATGTTGGCTAGAACACTCTTTATAATTTTTCTATGGTCTCTGTTTTCCCTAGCTTGCTTAATAAATTGCTAAGTGTGGAAAAACCCTTTGAAAATACTAAAAAATTCTAGCTCGGCCAAAATCTCTTCTATTTTTAAGTTACTTTATTCACTTCAGTGACTCCTATTATGCATGTGCGCATAAACTTTTTTTATAGTCAAGTAGTCTCTTTAGAAAAATATAATATCCTATATCCTCTAGCAACTACCTTTTTAGCCTTGTCGCGTGATTGTGAGCCCAAAAAGGAATATGCCTTTATATCTAGCGATAGCATAACTACCATTGATCAGGTTTTTAAAGTGTTAAAAATACCTTTGTCGATGAGTCTCATGATAAACCGCCCAATTAGCAAAAAGTGCAGTGACTACGAGATAACCTGGTCACTAGATCTCAGTAACTAAGAAAAACATTGCGAGACTAAAGCAATCCTTCAGTCACTAGGTCTTTGGATTTCAAAAAGTGAAGACAATATTTATAAAAGGTGGGCCCATTGTCGTTGAGTCTCGAAAGAGAAAGAGAATATTCCAAAAGTTCTTGAGACTTAGCAATTTCCTCAGTTAGGCAATCTCTAAATGAATGAAGAATATTCCATATACTCATGAGATCTATCGATAAGCCTTTAGTCTCAAGGTTTCCAGATGAATTCAAAGTCAGAGCAAAGATCATGAGATTCGGCGACAATACTGTAGTCATATAATCTCTAGAAAGGTTAGGGTTTATTAGTGACAAAGAAATTCATATAGTCGCTAGGTCGCCAGATTTGTTGAGTCAATGCTAACTTTTTATCTAGTGATAACGCGACTAAGGTATTTATGCTGTAGACAGAGATCAATGGTTATGATGAAATCAGGAGTGAATCTAACGGTTGATGTAATGATGCTATAATAAAGTTGCAGATGATTTAACTTTAAGCTATAGCACTACAATGACACATGTATATGATGATATCTAGCGGGCCCAGAGGTGCTTGAAGAAATAAAGTAGATTGGATGGCTGGCATGATCGCTTATAAAAAGTTTGTGTCAGATCTCAGCCTTAAGTGAACACACTGTGGTGATACATGTCTTAATGGGCCTACTAGTAAAAAATCTAAGGAAAAGAAACGAATGGCCAGGATTAAAATCAAAAGAGATCTATGGTGGTCGAGTAGTCACTCAATGAAAATAGAATATGCTTTATTCTTCAACAACTTCACAAAATCCTTTGGTCTCGAAGTCTTGTAAAGAGAATGAATATTCTAAAAAGGTAATCATACTAGGTGACTTAAATAATTTTACTTCAGTCACTAGTTCATTGAATAAATTTAGGATAGTTCAGAATGATTCAAAGATTTAGCGACTAAGGTGAGCCCAACAGAGGATAAGGAGAAAGAGAATGAGATGCTAAGATTAAATCTGATGAGATGGATGATATACACCAAGTCTCAAGAACAAAAGAGAATATGTTGTTTGATTGCGTGACTAAAGCATTCCTTCAGTTGCTCGGTCTCTTGATCAAAAGGATTATACTTCTTGTATTCAGCAATAGTGAGACTGTGTTGTAGTCACTAGATCTCTGAATAACTTAAGTGGGGCCTGAATCTTTTAGAGGCTTAGCGACCAAGCTATTTTCTTAGGTAGATCGGATGACTATGTTATAAAATAAGATTAAAGATGTGATCTGGGTCGTTGATCTTGATAGCCCGGGTAAGGTGAAGACTAAAGGAGAAGATCTAACAACTGTGACTTAATTAAAGATTAAATTTCAAATCTCAGCCATGGATATTAGGTTTTGGTGCCACCAAGTAGCCATTGAAATATGAATTAGAATATTTAAATATTTTTGAGGTAGAAATAGAGCTTTCAAAGGAAAAATAATTGGTTGAGGCAGATCTATTGATTGTTGAGGAGTAATGACTAATTTCTCAGTTTGTTAGAGTGATGATGAAGATGAAGAGACTTTCTTAGTGGCCATATCAGATATTGAGGATATTTTCAAAGTGCATTAAAGGACATTAATGAGAAAATCAGATTGGTAGAAGTTCTAGTTTCTTCTAGAGACATCTTGTAGCCATAACTTCTGACCTAACAGAATTTAATGACCAACTCTCAAGGCTGTTTCCTTGGAGGGATTGGCATATATATGAGTTTTAGGCTCATATTATAGGGATTTTTTAGGATCTATGCAAGGCTATTTTCTAACATTCATTTTTTCTTCTAGTTTTTCTTCATTGTAATCTCTCAAGCTTGGAAAGTAATAGACACATGACTGAGTTTTAGAAAGAAATTTAGATTCAAATTGTTTTCCTCTTCCTTCTTACACTTGTGTATGCAATAGGTGATTTGATAGGATAGTTTTAGTAAGCTTGGCAAGCTTCTTTCTATCTTTGTTTCATTTTATACCTAGTGTTGGAATCAATGTCTATTTGCAAGTCCTATTATGTGCTTTGATTCATGAAGTTGTTCTTTGAGAAAATATTTTTTTCCCCTAATAACTTCATAATAGAGTCCTAATAATAAATACTTATGCATACCTATTTAGGAAGTTGTTAGACATTCTTGAGACCAATCCTTCTATCTAAACTCTTAATCATTGTCATGCATATACTATGATTCAATCAAAAACTTCGGTGCATCACCTTTAGGATAGTTTTCTTCTCAAATTTTTCCCTTCTACACTCCTTACCCTTTTCCTATTTAGTTTACTTTCTATCAATCCAAATAGCAAGCTAAGGTGATAAATCAAGGGGAACTAGTCTAGAATCTAGAGGTTTCTTCTCAGTTAGCAAAGGTCCCACACCTAGAGAAGATCCCAAGTTACACTAGAGTTGTTCAATATGATTATTTAGCAAGGGTGCAAATTATAGTAGACAACATTTTTTGGCATGCTCGGTGAGATGATATAAACAAAGAGTTTGTCTCAGTCAGCAATAAGAGTTGTCTTATAAATACATCATTTTACATATCCTACATACTAAGATAGCCCACCAGGATAACATTTTTTGGCACACCTGGTGGGACTAATAAGAAGTCTATTTTGAATACTATGTTGCAATTGATGTGCTGGTAGTATAGTTAAAACCTTGAAGATGTCTCTATTTCATTAAAAGAAGCATATCTGGTGACTCCACTAGTGAAGGAAAAAAGAAGATCAGTCCTAGATTTACAAATTTATGAGAAGAGTTTCAAATAGAAGCGCAAGGCCTCTAGAATTCTTTGAGTTTCCCTCTAATATCAGGAGAGGAAGAGATCAATAGAGAACATCTCCCACTAGAAGAACTTAATCTACACCTCCTATAGTAGAGGAGAGACCTCAGTTTATACACTCAAGGAGGAGAGGAAGGTCACTTGGAAAAGAGTTACAAGGAGAGTTAACATCAATTGTAGCTCAACATGTTCCAATGACAAGACAACATGCTTTTGTGTCCTTTAATCAGGGCAACCCTCTTGATTTTCCACAACACCATGATGTCCCTCTAGTAGCACTAAAAAGCCTACCTGATTTCATAGGCTAAGGACAAACCTTAGCTCATGAACACATCAAGGATGTAGCAAACATCTGCAATGTCCACCATGTCATAGAGAAAGATGTGGCCACCAAAATGCTTGCAGCATCATTAAAAGGTAAAGCTCTAGACTAGCATAGATCTCTAGCAGTTGTCTCAATAAATATTTGGGATAGATAGGAGAGCTTCTTAACAATCACTTTGAAGATAAGTCAGACCATCTATCCCTAGTTAAGCAACTGACTACAATTAAAAGAGCCCCTCAAGAACAAATGACTGATTTTAATGCTAGATTTCAAAAAACATGGAGTAGAATCCCTATATCAGTTAGACCTTCTGTAAACCATTCCTTTCTCTATTTTTTGAGAAGTTTAAACTCCAATATCTCAGTCATGATTCAGTCCATGGGAGGTACTTCATTATCTCAAGCTTTTGATTTGGCTATAAAGGTAGAAAATTGTTTAATTTAGGCTGGCATGATAGCCTCAAGGCCTCCAATGCCTTTCTTCCCTAAAATATAGCCAAACATGCCTTTGAGCCTACCATCCTACACTCCCATACCTACCCTAGTACCATCTCAAGAAAGTACTAGTTATGGAGAGTCTAAATAAAAGCCCTCTCAAGAGCTTCTTGAATTAAGAAATAGTAATCAAGAGATGAAGGGAAGTCAGTCATAGATGAAGAAGTTGTTGCAAATTATGAGTAATGAGCTCACTAGTATGAAGAAACATGGCCTAAACCAGAATAGACCTTCTTATCAATAGCAAGATCAAGGTCCTAATTAAGGCCAAAATCAGGGCCAATATCAAAGCCAAGGGCCACCTTATCAACAAAATAGGCTTGCATACCAAGGAGGCTACCAAGGTCAAAGACAAAATTACAATCAAAGGCAATATTAGCCATACAACCCTACACCTCTTAACTCTACCAATCCAAATAGAGAATTAGTCCCTGGTCAAAATAACATGGTAGTGGAGGGTGAATGGTGTCCTTCATGTGATCAGCCCCATAGTCAGGCTATATGTCTAAATTGGCTAAGAAACTAGACCCTAATGGTGTAGAGTACTTTGAGTACACAAGAAGAAGCACCACTTAGTGAACAAATACCTCAACAAGAGGCACAACTAAATGAGACAACCCTATTTAATTGTGAGCAACATAGTTTCAATGGGAAAAATGGAGATATCCCTATTGTAGCCAATACTAGGTCTAAAAGGAGAGCTTAGGAGATGGAGCAAACTATTTATGAAACAAAGGCTACTACTTCTACAAGTACATCTCAACCTTTTGTCCCTATTATAATGAAGAGGTCTCCTATAATTATAGTCAAGGAAGATCAAGGCCCAAAAATTAGTGAGCCTGTCATAACGAAGCCACATGAGAAGGTACATACCACAATGCCCTTCAATATTGTAGACAATATGAAGAAAATGAATGTATCTATTTCTATGTGGGATTCTCTAGCTATCCCTAGACAGCCTGAGATATTAAAGAAAGCTCTGATAGAGGGGGTGACTCCTCTATAGTCTACCAAAGAGGTTGAAAGACCAGTACTAGAAAATACAGATCAGAACATGTAGACTCCAATTGATAATACTAAAGGTGGCATTAAACAAGATAGGAATTTAAAACCTCCTCATTTTTATGTTGCATTGATTATTGGAGACTCCCTTGCGCATAATTTCATGGTAGATAGTGGGGCTACTACTTCTGTCATGCCTAAGAAAGTAGCTAATCAATTAGGACTTAAGTATGAACCCTTTCAAAAGAAAGTGACTCAGTTAGATGGTTCATCAATAAGTATAATAGGTTGGGCCAAAGACACAAGCCTAATTCTTCATGCAAGTCCTAATTTTTCTATTCTATTAGACATATACATAGTGGACCTCCTTGCTTATTTTTTCATGTGTCTATCAAGAGAGTTCGCAGCTAGGATAGGGGGATATCTATCTTCTGACTAGTCACATATGCTCTTCTACACAAGATATGGGACTAAGGTCACCATAAAATATGAATTGCTAGCTACTCATCATATAGAGCCCTATGTCTCTAACATGCTTAATGCAAGCTACCCCATACTAGATGAAGAAGACTTACCATCAATAGGAGAGGCCAACACTAAAATAGAAGGCATCCTTGATGTTTACTTGGATGACCTAAAAACAAAGAGGATATTAGAATCTTAAGCTAATGTTGTTTGGGACACTAGTTTTGGAAATTACTTGTTACAAGAAGGAGGAACCTCAGAGCCAAATTTTGTTAAGCCAGTTGATGAGATGTCAGAGAAAAGCAATCAGTTATGGGAGCTCTACTTTGATGGGGCAAGAAGTAGACATGGATATGGTGGGGGTCCTATGCTAGTATCTCCTAAAGGTGAAAGTTATTTTATTGCTTTTAGATTCAGGTTTGCATGTACTAATAATATAGTTGAGTATGAGAGTTTGGTAAATGGCCTAGAATGGGATAGAAGGAGGGGCATAAGAGTTTTAAGAGTCTTTGGTGATAGTGAGCTGGTAGTCAATGAGGTAAAAATTCTGAATGCTACAAAAAATGATTCCTTAAAAGCCTATAAATATAGAGTATGGGATGTAATAGAACATTTTGATGCCTTCAATATAAATGTAATCCCTAGGAAATAGAATCAGCATGTTGATAGATTAGCTACTATAGGATCACAATTTGATATTCCTAATCATGTCTCAAAAGATAAAGACCAACAACATATTAAGATCATTGTTAGGCCTTCTATCCCTAACAATGATGTGAATTGGAAAGTCTTTGAGAGTGATGAGTAGATCCTACAGTTCCTATTTGAAGAAGATGTGTTCTCAAAGGGTAATCAGAATAGACTATTGTAGAGTTATGGTGATCAGATAGTGCAGTTGAAAACAAATAAAATTCCCAAAGGACTAGTGACTTTGGAGTCTACTTTCAACTCTGATGACCAAGTTAAAAAGGACAAGGTTGGCATGGTAGTCCAACAAGAACACTATGAAGACCTAGAAATTTAGCCAGGTAAAAAACATAAAGCTAGGAAGGTCAATACAAATTAAAAAAAGGAGGCCTATGCCAAACTATTCAAAGAGTTCAGTGACATATTTTCTTGGTAGTATGAAGAGCTCAAAGGTTTTAATCCTTCCCTAGCCCAACATACTATAGAATTAGAACCAAATGCCAAACCTATTAGATATAAATAAAGACCTATCAATACAAAGTTAGAACCAATGATGCACAAGGAGGTTCTCAAGCTCATAGAAAGTGGGATTGTGTATCTAATTAAGCATACTAGTTGGGTTTCCAATCTAGTGCCTATGAGAAAGAAGAATGGAGAAATTAGGCTTTGTGTAGACTTTAGAGACATAGGGCATATTTGAAAGATAGATAACCATTGCCATCCATGGAAAAAATCCTACAATGTGTCTCTAGATCAAAGAGGTTCTCATTATTAGATGGCTATTCAGGCTATAATTAGATATTGGTTAGAAAGGAAGATCAATATAAGACTACATTAACTACCAAATGGGGCACAATGGCTTATCAGAAGATTCCATTTGGCTTGTCTAATGCAGGAGCTACGTTTTAGAAGGCTATAGACATGGCCTTTAAGAGCCTAATGTACAAGATTGTCCTAGTTTACCTTGATGATATCACTATTTATTCTAAACATGTAGTTTATCATATAAGACACTTAAAGAAGATCTTTGAAAAATGTAGAGAGTTTGGGATCTCTCTTAACCCCAAAATGTGTGTGTTTGTTGTTCATGAAGGTAAACTATTAGGCTATATAGTATCAAAGTAAAGAACTACATTAGATCTTGAGAGAGTTACAGCTATCCTAGAGTTACCCTTACCACATCATAAAAAGGGTCTACAATCTCTCATTGGGAGAATAAACTTTGTTAGACATTTCTTGCCCAATACAGTAGATTTTCTCAAACCCCTAACAACTATGTTGAAGAAGGATGTAGTCTTTAATTGGACTAAAGAGGGGAAGGACAACTTCCAAGCTATCAAAGAAGCATTAACAGAGGCCCCTATCCTATTGAACCCTGATTTCAGTAAAGACTTCATCTTATATGCCTATGAAGGATTAGAGGTTATATCTACTATCCTAGTACAAAAGAATAATGAAGGATTAGAATAGCCTATTGCCTTTTTTAGTAAGGGCTTAGAGGAATACGAACAAAGGTACTCCTTTGTTGAAAAGCATCTACTAGATATCATAAAGAGCCTAAAGAAATTTAGATATCTACTAACCTACAACAAAGTACATCTGAAGGTCATACATCCAAGTGTGAAGGAGTTCTTATTGAGTAAGGACTTGAATGAAAAAGAGTAGGGTGGATAACTAAGGTCATGGAATATGACATAGATATTGAGATTACAAAGCTGGTAAGAGGTCAAGGCCTTTGTGAGTAGATGACAGATGATAGACCAACCAAAGATCAAGACCAAATAGATTCATCTCTGATGAATTCATATAAAGAGAACAACAATGTAGGGGATTGGCTTGAAGACATGATTCATTTCTTAAAGACTAGTGAATGCCATGCATGGTTGGATGCATCAAAAAGAAGGTATTACAGACTTCAGTCTACACCTTTTGTTTTGATTGAAAATATGCTTTATGGAAAGGATCATAATGGAGTCCTTCTTAGATGCATCAAAACAGAGTAAGTAGCAGGTTTTTTAAGAGAATTTCATGATGGATCTTCTGGAGGACACTTCTGTAGATGTCCAAAATTGTCCCTACATATTAATGTGATTAATATTCCTATAACATTATAGTCAATTTTAATTAACTGGCTATATTTGTTATATTATGCTATTTTATATAATTAAATGTATTTAATTAAATATAATTCACTCTTTATAGTGTTTAAATTTAATTTAAACATTATACCCTTCTAATGTATTGATTTTTTAAATTAATACATGGCCTACATAAAATCCTTTTTAAAATAAATTTTCCAATTTATTTATTTCCTCCATTTCTAAATTCTTCTAAACCAATATAAAATGTAAAATCTAAATCTAATCACTTCTTAATATCCTTTACTCCTAAATTTGCATAATTGATTAATTTTCATTAATTGATTATCTATCTTTCCTACTTTATACAATTTTGAAATTCTTAAATAGGGAATATTCACTTGTGAGGAATAATGCATTTCTAAAAAATGAATTAATCCTCACAAATACACATCACCCTTGAGAGGCCCACACCCATGTGGCCTTGTCTCCCACTTGCCCATGGAGATTCTCTCACATGTGGCCTCTTCCACACTTGTTCCCTAGAAATGAATTTTTAATTTATTATCCTTATCCACCCACATGAGAGCCCATGTGGCCTTGTCTTCCACTCATCCAAAAATTCTCACTAATGAATTTTTAATTCATTTATTCCTCACTCTTTGTCTCCCACTTTCTTTTCTTTTATTCCCTCTTGATTTAAAAATTGCATGGCATGTACCCTTGCCCTTATGTCCTCCATGTGGCATCTATGTGGATGCCACATGTGTGCCACCTCATCCAAGCCCTTCACCTTCCTCAAAATCTATAAATAGAGCCTCTTCCAAGAGCAAAAGGATCCCTCATTCTTGCATTGTTATCATGTTAAAATAGCTCTAAAACTTCTTAGTTTATGCTTGCATTTTCATGTTAATTCATAGTTTCAATCTAGAAATCACATCTTAGGCATAATAGAATGAATCATAGTTTATTAAAATCTTGCATATCATAATAGCTTAGTTTCATTTCATGTTTTTGCATCATCATTGAGTGAAGTTTTGAGACAAGTAATCCATACTTGTTCTTGAATCTTTCCTCTAATCTAGTGGGATTTAGTTATTGTGTTGGGAGAGAACACCCACAATAATATTTAAGAGAAAATCAACAAGGCTTGGGTGCCTTTGTTTGGCTCATCAGAGATTGTGGTGAATAGTTGCTTGTTTTGAGTTTTTTGCTTAAATATGCTAGTCTCTTAAATCTTATGTTTTTTTTATCCACTAACTCTAATTTTTGCATATTTTAGTGATGTCTCTTGACAAGTAAGTTTTTATCACATACATTTTGGCATGCCCAGTGAGACCCACATCCCTAAAACTTTGAGATTTTGACAAAAAATTCATATTCTATCCTCCAGTCAAAAAATAGTTCCAAACTGTCGTCCGTGCCTGTCTACAAACAGTTGTCTCCATGGATTAGCATCTCCAAAGACTGTCATCTCCATGGATTGGCGTCTCCATAGACTGTCATCTCCATGGATTGGCATCTCTGTAGACTATCATCTACGCCTGTCAAAAAAAATTTCATTCTAAACATGTTTTAAATGTAATTTTATGAGATTTTGGTACTTTTAACTCTTGGTTTTTTGATAGGGTGTTAATTTTTAAGAGTGAAATGCTGCCAAAATTTATAAAATCAATCTATCATTTAACTAAAAATATTTGTTTCTGATTTTTACCTACTTTGTCATTTGCGCAGATTATCATCTTCGAAGAACAGTCGTCTATGCCTTTCCTTTGTCATCTGCATAGTTTAAATTTGCAAGGTATAAAGTTTTTATTTTTATAAACTGTCATTTGTTCATTTTCACTATTCTATCATCTCTGTAGACTATCGTCTGTGTGGATCAGCATCTCCATAGACTATCATCTGCGTGGATTGGCATCTCCACAAATCCTTGTTTAGAAGCAAATTTTTGGTTACTAATGAATCCTAAGTTTTTGCAGCACCGTTGCTAAAGACTTTAAACATAAACTACTAACATATTGATGTCTGCAGGTTGTTTGAAAAAGACCTTATGTGTTTGCAATAGAACTTTTGTGCGTGTTTTTTTTTAAACATTTCAGCTTGGTGCTAAAAAAGAATCATTGTCTTGTGTACTTGTGAAGTGTTCTTTAGATTGTAATCCCTAAGGATTATATGAATGTTTCCTCTCCCCTCGCCTTCATAGATCTTGGGTGTAAGAGAAACTCATATAGTTCTTATAGAGTGGCTACCTCCCAAGTGCTTTAATATAGCCAGTGAGAGTGGATTGCCCAATTGGTAACAGGCTAAAGCCAAGCCCTTTCGAACTAATATATAAAAAATGTTACTGTGATTAATGTCACAACAAACAAGTGTCGATTTCTCTATACCGATAGAAGATCTCCCTTAGTACTTGTCCGGTGTGTAAAAACCTCTAGAGCGTAACCTCTATAGGTTGGGAGGCCTCCATAATGGAGCTAATCTGCCACATGTATAGCCATTTGAATGGATGTCCTCATTAAAAAAAATGTTCTAGTAGCCAAAATCCTTCTATTTTTTGACACGGGCATTGTGATACGCACATGCCTAAGATGCCCCTCATGTACCCCTCTTATTGAGATAGTAAATTTATAAATATTTTTGGATCTTGAGAAATAAGAAGCTTGGTAGGCCTGAGAAGTGTGTGTCGTGGAGGGGAGCCAGTGCTGCCAAGCTTCTAACTATCTAATTTGAATGTGGTATACTTATTGCAAGGACAGGATTCAACAGATATTGTCCTTGCCAGCCAAACTAGAGCGTAAATGCTTGTCATATTTCAACAACATGAACAACAAGAGTCTTTAACAAATGGTATAGTTACACTTACTTGTGTCCCTCAAGGTTTCTTTGTCCCTTGTTGGATTGTTTTCAAGACACGTTCCTATTATTGTCCAATTTGTGCATGACTGAAACAAGTTCTTTCCATCAAACATACCAATCAAAAAGTCAAATAGACATAAAAAATCTGTTAATAAGAATCAAAACACTATTTTTAGACTATCGTCTCCATGGATTAGCATTTCTATGGATTGTAATCTCTACGGATCAACATCTGTTAGTTTTGTCTCTCATTTTCTTGAAAGAACTTGCATTGCAAGTGTGTTGTAATCTTTGTGTTGAATATAATACATTGTGTAGGTTTTGGAGGGGTGGGGTTGTTTTATCAAAAGGTTTTTCCCCACCGACATATCTTTGTGTTTATGTGTTTCAGTCTTCTCTATCTATTTTCTATATGTATGGTATATGCTGCAATATTATTGTTAAGTAGCTTAACGAATCTGAGATTGTAAGGATTTAAAAAGAATTTGCACAATACTTTCCTTAAGGGATTAGTGTAGGAAGATATTTCTGCACCTAAGTTTCCTTACAAGTGGTATCAGAGCTTGATCAACTTTTGATCCTAGTTGTTGGGTAGGGTTTTTTGAGCTAATCTCAAGTTGAGTGGGAGTTTTGTATAGAGCATTCTGAATCTTATTTGCAGATTGAGATGGTGAGTTCATCATATGGAAGAATGGAGGTGGAGAAATTTAATGGCACTAATTTTGAGTTGTGGAAATTCAAGATGGAAGACATGTTGGAAGATTGTGACCTATGGGATACGACTTCAAGTGCTACAAGACTAGCAACTATAACTCAAGTAGATTGGGATATCAAAGATCGTAAAGCTAAGGGTCTCATAAGACTTTGTTTAACCGATGCAGTTCTTCTGAATGTTCTAGATGAGAAAACCACAAATAGTTTGTGGGAAAGACTTGCAGCAGTGTATCAGGCCAAATCTCTGGTGAACAAGTTGTTCCTAAGGAAGAAGTTGTACTCTCTACAAATGGAGGAAGGTGGATCCTTAATGGATCATTTAAATGCATTTAATCTGGTGGCTTCACAGTTGACATCAGCTAATGTCAAGTTAGAGGAGGATGATCGTTGCTACACACTTTTGTGTTCTTTATCAAATTCATGGGACCATCTTGTGATGGCTCTCGAAAGCATGTTAGTCACCTTCAAAATGGATGATGTGGTGTCTTCGCTACTATCAGAGGAGATGCGGAGAAAGTCTTCCATTTTGAAAAAACAAGCCCTTGTTGTTCGTGGGAGATCCACTGAAAGAGGGAAGAAAAATGACAATAAGTCTGACAATAAGGGTAGATCCAAATCTCATGGGAAGTCAAAGACTTCCAATAAGTCCAAGGAAAAATGTTGGAACTGTGATAAATTTGGGCACTTCCGTAAAGACTGCAAAGAGCCGAAGAAGAAGAAGAAGAAGGGTTCAAATTCAGCTTCAGAAAGATATCAAGAAGATGGTGATGCATTCATCATAGCCTTGGCTACCCATGCATCTGATGATGTGTGGTTGATAGACTCAGGTGCTTCTTTTCACATGACCTCTCATTGAAACTGGTTCTCAAAGTATGAGAAGTTCGATGGTGGAAAGGTGTATCTAGGTGATGATTCTCACCTAAAGATAGTTGGATGCGGAAGGGTCACTATTAGATTTCTTGATCGACGAGTAAAGGGAATCAACAGAGTTATGCACATTCTAGGTTTGGCACGAAACCTATTATCTGTAAGTATGCTGAATGATGTAGGTGTGCAGGTTGTTTTTTCAAAAGAAGGATGCAAGATGATGAGAGGATCGATGGTGCTTTCAAAGGGTACTAGGAGAGGTACCTTATTTTAGCTAGATGTATGTATTCCTCTATGTAATAGTTCTTCATCCCCACCATCTGAACAAGCAGTGAAGAAGTCTATGGCTATTGGTTCTGATGGTAGTGCAAACACTTTGGAAGGTAAGCTTCCTGTAGAAAAGACAATGTTGTAGCATATGAGATTTGGAAACATTGGTGAAAAGGGTCTCAGAACCCTAAAAAATAAAAATCTTGTTGAGGGGTTAAATGATTACAATCTTGAGTTTGACTTCTATGAACACTGTGTCTATGGTAAACAAAATCATGTTCAGTTTTACTCTAGTTCTCACAAATCTTCTAATGTTTTGGATCTTATTCATTCTGATGTATTTGGTCTTGTAAAAGTTCCTTCAATCTCCAAGTCTATATTTTTTGTAGCTTTCATAGATGATTACAGTAGAAGGACATGGATTTATTTCCTTAAAAGTAAGACACAAGTCTTTAGTCATTTCAAGGAATTTAAAGCTCTTGTAGAGAATCAGACTAGTAAGAAGATTAAGTGTGTGAGAACTGACAATGGTGGTGAGTTTTGCTCAGCAGAGTTTGAACAGTTCTGTAAAGAACAAGGTATCGAGAGGCATAAGACAACTCCTTATACCCCATAGAAAAATGGAGTTGCAGAGAGAATGAACAGGACACTGATGGAGAAGGCTAGGAGTATGCTTAGTGGAGCTGGTTTAGAACAAAGGTTCTAGGCTGAAGCTGTGGCCACTACTTGCTATCTGGTTAACAGATCTCCTACATCAACCCTTGTTGGTAAGACACCCATGGAGGTGTGGTCTAGTAAGAAGCCTTCAATTAGACATCTTCATGTTTTTGGTTGTGAAGCTTATGCACATGTTCCAAAGGAGAAAAGATCTAAGTTGGAAACAAAGTTGTCAAATGCATTTTCATCAGATATAGTGTTGGTGTGAAAGGATACAAGCTTTGGGATCCTATGACTAGTAAGGTGTTGTATAGTAGAAATGTTATTTTCAGAGAGCTAACATCTTCTCCTATTGTGCTACAACTAGATGAAAAAGAAAAGGAAAAAGATGTTGTTCAGTTGCCTCCTACACCTGAGAAGACTGAACAGAGAGACCATGTTGGGTCTAATGATGAGGAGAGCTCTAGCAACTCTAATAGTTCAGAAGAAGAGGAAGAACAACCTCAACCTCAGCCCTTGAGGAGATCCATGAGAGAAAGAAAGCAACCAAAAAGGTTTGGTTATTCTATGTTAGATTCTAGTTGTGCCTTTGCTTTAATTACTAACACTGATGAGCCTAGATCTGTGAAAGAGCTTTTGGGCATGGAAGATGTAGGTTCTTGGATTGAGGCTATGGATGATGAGATGGCTTCATTGGAGGAAAAAAAAACTTGGGACCTTGTACCTTTTCCTAAAGGGAGAAAATCTGTTGGTTGTAAATGGGTGTTCAAGAAGAAATTATGTGTAGATAGCAGTGTTGAAAGGTACAAAGCTAGATTGGTTGCAAAGGGGTATTCACAGGTAGAGGGAATAGATTATGGTGAAATATTCTTTCTTGTTGCAAAGTTGACATCTGTTAGATTTTTGTTATCTCTTGCTGCATCATATGATTTAGAGATAGAATAGATGGATGTGAAGACAACTTTCCTTCATGGTGATTTGGAGGAAGAGATTTATATGTCACAGCCTGAGCACTACATTGTTAAAGGTAAATAATCCTTGGTTTGTAGATTAAAGAAATCTCTATATGGTTTGAAGCAATCTCCTAGGATGTGGTACCTTAAGTTCGATGCCTTTGTGTTGTCAATTAGATTTGTAAGATCGAAATCAGATCATTGTATTTATTTCAGAGTTGAAAATGATCGCCTTCTTATTGTTGCATTATATGTTGATGATATGTTGTTGTTTGGGAAGGGTAAGGGTATGATTTCTGATTTTAAATCTCAGTTGTCAACATAGTTTGAGATGAAAGATCTTGGGGTAGAAAGGTACATCTTGGGTATGGAAATCAGTAGAGATAGGCCTAACAGAAAAATTTGTTTGAGTCAGAGTAAGTATGTGAAGTCTGTATTGGATAGGTTCAGCATGGAAAATTGTAGACCACTATGTGTTCATGTTTCTGTGGGAACAAAGTTATCTGCAGATGATTGTCCAAAATCTCCTAGTGAGGTGGAGGACATGAGTAGAGTACCTTATGCTAGTGCAGTTGGTAGTCTTATGTATGCTATGGTCTGTACTAGACCAGATATTGCCCAAGCAGTGGGAGTCCTGAGTTGGTTTATGGCTAACCCTGGATGGGTACATTAGGATGTAGTTAAGCGAGTATTCAGATATTTGAGGGGTACATCAGATTACTCCATATGTTATCATGGTAACTCTTATGGATCTCCACATTCAGTTTGCATTCATGGGTTTGTGGATTTAGATTGGGCAGGTGATATTGACAACAGGAGATCCACCAGTGCTTATGTGTTCACTATGTTTGGTGGTACCATCAGTTGGATGAGTAAGTGACAACCTGTGGTTGCTTTGTCCACTACAGAAGCTGAGTACATGGCTGCTACTCATGCTTGTAAGGAATCCATTTGGCTTAGGAGATTGTGTTCTGATGTTGGTGTTGATCCATAACAGATTACTATTTGGTGTGATAGTCAGAGCGCTATTTGCCTTGCAAAGAATCCAACTTTCCATGCCAGAACGAAGGACATTGATGTGCTGTTTCACTTTGTGAGAGATATGGTGGAAGATGGAAAGGTAAATTTGGAGAAGGTAGATACTGTGAAGAATGTTGTAGATGCATTAACAAAACCAGTGGGCACTGAGAAGTTTAGATGGTGTTCAGAGTCTATGGGCCTTTTGGCCTATAGCGGTTAGTTCCTGTTATGTTCCTATTGCTCTTACAAGGTGTTCGACAAGTGGGAGAATGTTAGGAATAAGGTGTCTCAACCTTGGATAATTCCTATTCTTATTATTTGTTTTATTAAATATATTTTTTGCAAATAATGTAATTAAGTGTGGGTGTACATGTCTAGTTGGCATGTTGATGTGTCACTCCACTTGATGTGTCGACATCTTGTATTATGTGTAAGGAAATTATGACTGAAACGGTTATAACAGATTCCTATGACACATAAGAGCTATTTAAGGAATGTGTTATGACAGGTGTAAGAGCATCTTATGACTTGGGCCTATTTGGGCACCCAAGAAGGAGTGGTTGGTGTGTGTAAGAGAACATGCCAAAAATAGGTTGGTATGACAGATTCTCTTACACTTCTCTTGTGACCGTTATTTTTGGTAGATTCTATGACAAGCTGTCATAGTCTATTCTAGGGATGGACACCTATTCTTGGGATTTCATGTAACAATTATGTACATGTGGCTTTGTGCATGGGTCTTGGTGGTTGGATGCCCAACACCTATTTTGGGTATTTTTTGGATCCTGAGGAGCCTATATATATGATGCTGCTTCTATGGGAGAGACACAAGTTTGATAAGTCTTCTTAGCTTTGTCTCTCATTTTCCTGAAAGAACTTGCATTGCAAGTGTGTTGTAATCTTTGTGTTGAATATAATACATTGTGTAGGTTTTGGAGGGGTGGGGTTGTTTTACCGAAAGGTTTTTCCCCACCGACATATCTTTGTGTTTATGTGTTTCAGTCTTCTCTATCTATTTTTTGTATGTATGGTATATGCTGCAATATTATTGTTAAGTAGCTTAATGAATCTGAGATTGTAAGGATTTAAAAAGAATTTTCACAATACTTTCCTTAAGGGATTAGTGTAGGAAGTTTTTTCTGCACCTAAGTTTCCTTACACTTCTTCAAGTATACCTTTCAAAAATGTTGACTTTACATCTATTTGATAGACTTTGAATTTCTTGTGTGCAACATATGTAATGAGCATTTTGACTCCTTATAATCTACCAATAGGTGCAAATGTTTCTCCATAGTCAATGCCTTCTTCCTGTGCATATCCGTTACATACTAATCTAGCTTTATTTCTTGTAACTTCTCCATTCCCATTCAGCTTATTTCTGAATATCAATTTAGTACCGATAACATTTTTGTCTTTTGGCTGGGGTACTAAACTCCAAGTTTTTTCCTTCTCTATTTGCTCTATTTCCTCGGTCATTGCATTAATCCATTCATCATTCTCTAATGAAAATTTCACATTTTTTGGTTCAAATTCACAAACTAAGCATGTACCTTGTCTTGCTTTGCTCCTAGTTTGCATTCCAGCTTGTTTGTCTACAATAATTTGTGTCTCAGGATGATGTCTTCTGAAAAATCTAGCTAGTATTATGTCTCTTCTTTCTTGTTCATCCCATTCAGGTTCATTAGCTTGCTTGGTACCTCCATTTTGTTCATCGGTTTCCTCTTCCTGTTGTTCAGTATTGTTTGCCTATGGACCAATTATCACAGGTTGAGGTTTCGATTGATAATCAGGAAGTTCAATGTAAGTGAATCGACTGTAGTCTTCTAGTTCCTTTCTACTATCCTTTGTGTTTTTTTTATCAAACTCATCAACACGAACATTAGTACTTTCAATAATCTTATTTGTGACCTTATTCAGACATTTGTATGCTTTACTTGTAGAGGAATATCCCAGAAATATCCCCTCATCTCCTTTTGAATCAAATTTACCATTTCTTTCATCTTTCAAAATAAATCATTTGCTTCCAAAAATTCTGAAATAACTTACAGTAGGTTTGTATCCAAACCATAGCTCATAAGGTGTTCGGTTGGTGTCCTTTGTTAGTTGTACTCAATTAATAACATATATAGTTTTACTGATAGCTTCTCTCTAATATGTCTAAGCAAAATTCTTCTGTATCATCAATGTTCTAGCACAATCAACTATTGATCTATTCCTTCTTTTAGCAATGCCATTTTACTAATGTGTCCTCAGTGCAGAGACCTATCTTTTAATTCCATGATCATTACAAAAGTTAGTAAATTCATCAGAGATAAATTCACCTCCTCTATCAGATCTTAAGCATTTAATTTCTTTTCCAGTTTCTTTTTCAACCTTAGCTTTATACCATTTAAACATTTTAAAAGCTTCATATTTCTCCTTCAAAAACATAACAATCATCAGTCTAGTATAGTCATCAACAAAAAGAATAAAGTATCTATCACCATAACAACTTTGAGCTCTCATAGGACCACATAGGTCGGTATGAACCAACTCAAGTATCTTCTTTGTTGAGTAATCTTTTCTCTTAAAGCTAGACTTAGTCATCTTACCTTTCTGACATTCATGGCACATAGCATGATTCGGTTTTGACAAGTTAGGCAATCCTCTAACTCTTCTCTTTTTACTAATCTTGATCATGTTATCAAAATTCACATGACATAGTCTTTTGTGCCACAACCATGCATCTTCATCCTTCATTAACAAACAAGAAGACTGATCAATATCAAGCTAAAATAGGTTACCTCTGGATTGTGTACCAGTTCCGACAAGTCTTCCTCCATCATCATAGATTTTCACCTTTTTGCTGTCAAAAGAAAGTCGATGGCCTAAATTGTTCAACTGTGCCATAGTTAACAATTTATAGTTCAGTCCATCTACCCAATCTACATTTTCACATTTAATTCTATCATTAATCATCAGTGAACCTTTACCTCTTACCATACAAGGTGCATCATTGCCCATTCTCACAGATCCTCCATTGTATTGAACAAGATAATCAAATTTCTCTACATCACCGGTCATATGATGTGTGCAACCACTGTCTATGATCCATGTAACATTTTTGTCTACTCTAGAGATTAGTGTTGTCTCTTCATGTTTTTCTTCTTCCTCTAAATCATCTTTCATAGCAACAAATACTACTTCTATATCATCATCAGTGTCAGTTTCAGATTCAATATCTTCAGCAATGTAACATACCTTCTTTCCTTTGTCATAACTATCTCATTTATCTATTTTGTTGTATCAGTAGCATCTGTTGACTCTTCTCCCATAGCTTCCTTCTGATCAATCTTTGGATTTGTCATCATCTTTCTTCTGTGGACATCTAGCAACAATATGACCAACTTCTTTACACTTAAAACATGCCAAAGGTAACTTACCTTTATATCTTTCTTTTTCTTTGGGTAATCTTCTAGCCATAAGAGCTTCAAGCTCATCAAGTTCATCATCGGTATTGCTATCACTGTCATCATTCTTATTTTTCTTGCTAGACTTACTAATCTTCAAAGAAGACATGAAAGTTGATTCAATAGAAGGAACAATACTATTGTCAAAGTTATTTAACTCAAAGGTAGTAAGCTTACTGATCAGTGTGTCAAGGGTAAGATTGGAGATGGCCCTTGTTTCATGAATTGCAGAGATCTTGATCACATAAACTGGCAACAAAGTTTTGAGAATCTTTCTTATAATTGTTTCATCATCAATGACTCCATCAAATGCTCTAATAGCATGTACTACTTCTTTCCGTTTGTTTGAATACTGTACTATATTCTCACCTTCCTTCATTCTCATATCATCAAAATGACCTCTTAGACTTTTTTCTCTGGCTCTCTTAACATTCAAATCTCCACTATATATCAAATTTATCTTATCCCACATGGCTTTAGCAGTTGCACATCCCTTAATGTCTTCAAATTCAGCATCGGTACAAGCAACAACAAGCTCCATCATAGTGATATTGTGTTCATGCTTGTCTCTTAGTTGATCAAGGGTTAATGGACCAGTGGGTAGTGCAATGTAGCCATTCTTCATCAGATCTACAACTGAGTTCCCAATTCTAGATATGTGCAACAACATTCATCTTTTCTGTACTATGAAGTTCTCTTTGTTCAGTCTAGGCACTTCCCTCTTATACATCTTGAGACCTTTGTGCTGAAGTCCTTAAAACTCTGTTCTAAGCAACTTGGCTTTGATACCAGTTGTTGGAATAACTGAGAGGGGGGTGAATTAGTTACACATTTTCCCAAAACAAAATGTATAATTCAAAACAAATACTTCAATTCCTATTGCTCAGTAAATATAAAATACTTTTACTATCTGTACTTTTACCTTTTGTTAATTCTAAAATTATAGCAGTTACCGATAAAATCTAACATGTAATATGAAAAGTATGATAACAAACAACTATCACAATCAACACATAACACAAGAGTTTTATTGTGGAAACCCTGTGAAGGGAAAAACCACCTGGGACCAACAACCTAAAAATTGTTCACTCTTCTGAAGTGAGGTCGGTGAAGACCCAACCCTATTAAAGGTTACAAACACACTGTCAGGTGTGACCTTGTTAGAGGATTTTAGACTAGAAGTTATCGTCCAACCAGTAGTCACTCTGGGGTTGACAGGATAACAATGTTCACTCTAATGAATGATACATCATAAGACTTTCTAAGTCCACTCGGTTAAGAGATTTGACTATGTACAATGGTTAAATATGTAATAGTAAATGATCTGCCTTATTACAACTTCTATTGCAGATTACATATCAATATTTTGGTCATACAAATCCTTCTAACCAATATATCACTTCAGATTCAATACTGTATTAACTTACTATCCATCGATAATTGCTCTTTGTAGCTCGGTAACTATTCTGCATCTCAGTTCTTAATAACCAGTATGATCAAAATGCATGAAAACTTCTTCACGCGATAATTCTGTAGTTTCTTCTTCTTCCAACATCTTCATTATGAAATCTCCAGTCTCTTCTATAGACATGTAAAATCTTTTCTTTTCCTCCATTGGATTTTGCCACTTAATCATATTCATAGATTTTGTTGCTTTAGGCTTCTTTAGCTGATGTGGCAATAACATGTTTCAATCTACTCCGTCAGATCCTTTTGATTTATGTTAGCCATCGATCTTCATAACAAACTTTATCTGTTACCTCAGAATCATATACTTTCAAGCTCATCACTTTATCAGCTAAACTGATCATTTAATTCCTTTCTATTTCGGTTGGTTAACAAAGAAATGTGTTAGTGAACACATGCTTGGTTAATATTGTGCTCGGTATAGACTACACTCTGTCGGTGTATACTGAATTCCTTTCATTTACCGACAACACTACTTTGTGTGTTTCAGTTCTATTCTTCATTATAGATGAATACAACATAATGAAGTCAATTCCATCAATTCATAGACTCATCAAAAAGTTACTCAATGTGTTCTTTATCCTCATCTGTGATGTACATCTTTCTCATGTAAATTTCTCTATTCTTCATCTTTTCCACCTTTCTTCAGATGTGTCGGTATAGTAACTTACAAGATAAGTACCGTCAAGCTAGTTGACATCAATGACAACATAAAATCGATTTAATCATCTTGCATTCTCTAAACATCAACTCCTTCAAGTTCCAAATTAGTTGTAGTTCATCAAAACTTACCTTGTTTTTATCAACTTTGTTTTTATCAACCTTTTTCTTTTTTTTTTTATGAATTTATCATTTATCTTTATCAAGTTTGAAGATAATCCATTATTTTTGTCAATTTTGTGGAAATATCTCAATTTTTGGATTTTTAAATCAAGTTAATTCATTTTTATGTATAAATAGTAAATGGGTTCAATTTAATGTGCTAGGACATTGAATTAAATTAACTGATAAGAATTAATTTAATTTCCAAATATTGTTGATGTTTAGGAATTAATTGATTTAAATGATTTGTAATTTTGATTATCAGATCAGATTGCAATAATTTGAATTACCTTTTGGGTCAGGACATTTATGATTGTGATCAATAATTGAGATTAGGGGCCCATGGTTTAGGAGACCAATTTAAGGTGATTACATTTGCCCCTCTTTGAATTCATGTGTGAAAAGTGCATTGATTCAAAGATCATCCAATTTTGAAGTGTAGAAGACTTTGATATGAAGGGATGAAACTATTCCCAAGAAAGAGAAAGCAATTTTGAGCTTGATTAAATGAAGATCGATTGATGATTTGAAAGATACCGATTTTGAACTTGATTGAACTAGAATCAATGAAACTAATTTTGAACTTGATGGAATGAAGACAAATTGATGATAAGATCAGAATATCCAAATTGATGTGGTGCGATGAAACTAAATCTCTCTTCGATGATTGATTGAAATAACTGACTTGATATGTGTCTTGATGAAGCCAATTACTAGATTAAGAAGATAATATCAGATTGATATGGATCTTGATGAACTTGATATTCCCCTAGAGATTTGATTATGTTGCAATAGATCAGATGTTATATAGTATTAGTAGATGGATCAAAAACTAGGTAGATGCGCTATTGAATATTAAGTATAAGTTATTTGACAAAAGTACACTTACCATAGGACTACATAGGTCTGAAAATGGAAAATCAGGTCAAAATAAGCTCTCTAATCCTAAAAGTTCATAGGTTTGTATGAAACAATGCAGGCTCATACAACACAAAAGGAGGTCTAAGACAATAAACTAGCATTCTTTTTCAACAAAGTTCTAGCAAGATGAAGGTGGGAAATAACTCGAACAATCAGATACTGAGAAATGATCAAGATGTGTAGGACATGAGGGTTTTGCCACTGGGTTTTGAATTGTTTCGATCATTTTTTTTTGCAAGTTTCCAAGCTCTTCAATTTTTTAGTGTTGTGGTGGTTTTCAATTGTTTTTTGTCTTTTTGTGAAATGGTTTATTGATTAGCAAGCACAACAGACATACAATATAAAGGGTAATCCAAATACAAGTTATCCTAAGGATATTGGTGTAGGAAGAAAACCTTTTCTTGAAAAATTAGGTACAGACCTAATAGCTAATCTAAATATGGCCACTCAAGAATACATAGTGGATCTCTCAATGCCATATTAGCTGATTCCAAAAGCTAATGTGGGCACAATATTGCAAGTGATCTTGGGGAAGTTACTATACCCCTTGCAAAAAGATTATCAACCTTTTAGAGGTGAACCAGGTACCTTCTAACTTGAGGTGTTTATTAAGGGTTTCTATTAATAACTATCTCGTATAGTCTCGCAAGAAGGATTGAGTCCTATAGCTCTACAAGTACTCAGATATGGTAGTCCCACACACTGGATAGAGGCCTCTCATCCCTTTAGAAAGTGAAAAGTGCATGAAGTGTTGGGAATGAATGTTGAATATATCCTATGGGGGAGTATTCATAGCCATTCTATAGTAGTTTTTGTTGCATTCATGACTATGATTGTCATTGATGTCAACACAGTAATCTATTAGAGTTCAGCAGAGAAGCAGTCAGTGTTTGAGTTAGCGCACTTGGGATATTGAAGATGAAGCTATGCGATGTTGAGGAATTACTCTATAATGTGTTATAAGATCATGTTTAAGAGCACAAATAGTAATTCATTTATTCATGGAAGTTATGAGAAAATCAGTGGAAGCAGTATTTAGGTAGTGTTCCTAAGTAGCGGTTTGTGAAAATCAAATGATATATCCTAATCGGGATGGAATCTAGTTATGCAAAGTTAGAGAATAGTTTAAGACATGTTGATAGTGATGTGGATGATAGCACAAGATCTGAGGTCGCACGAGTGAAGAATTATATTGATTGGAAGTTGACAGTTTTGTGTAATTTTGATGTAACGTGTGGAAACTTTTATTTTGTAATTTGTATGTCAACTCATTTGTAATTATTTGAGTGTGGTATAAAGGAAGGAATGTTTTCCTTTTTGTAGTGTGTAATATGTAATGAGAAAGTGTATGAAGGAATTATGAAAGTGAAATTGTTGAAAGAGGATATGTGAAGTACTGAGATCTGGTATTGAGATCTGAAGAAGCAGTTGGTACATTTTGGCACAGTCAGAGAAGGAGTATTGAATTGTTGAAGATCAGTAATATTTTGGTATTATTCTATTGAGTAATACAAAGATCAGTTGGACAGTGAGTTCAGTGATCTTACCCTGAAGTTGTTTGGGCAGTGGGTCCTTCTATCTTCCATAACTCCTAACAGAATTATAATCTTTTAATAGGGATTCAAAATCTCCTAATAGGGATTCATATGTACTAAATGTATTTTATAAGACTCCTAAAAAATTCCATCCTCTCACAAGGAACTTTCATATTAGTGCATCTTTTTTTGGCATCATTGCCACTGGGGTTTACTCTTTGATCAAGAGGTTCCCTAGTCAACATATCTTGTGTCATTGTGTTATTGTGTATGAATATCTTTCTATGGTCATTGGTTACATTTCTTACATGGTTAAAATCTATTGAAGTTGATAAAAGTCATATTTTTCTGATAACTGATTCACCCCCCTCTCTCAGTGATCTTGGTGGACTTTACTTTCTAACAATTAGTATCAGAGTGACAGGTCCTTGAAGGAAAATTTTAATAGCTTAAGGAGATCCACGGTGAATCATTTTAGGAAAGAAAGCCCTAAGTTTGATGGAGTAAATTTTGACAGCTGGAAAGAAAAGATGAAGACAAACCTAATTTGTTTAGGACCAGGTTATTGGTTGATCACAAAGAATGAGAAGACTATCATTGATGAGGATAAAATTGAAGATTGTACTGATGGAGAAAGAGACCTATTCATGTGTAACATACTTGCTAGAGAAGCACTTTTGTTATCCCTTCTGGAGAATGAGTACAGTCAGGTAAAATATCTAAAGATATCTCATGAAATTTGGTTAGCTTTACACTCCACTTTTGAAGGTGATGAACATGCAAAGAAAGTCAAATTACATAATTGGATATGTGCATCTGAAGATATAAGAATGATGGAAGATGAATCTCTTAGAAGCTATATTGGTAGAATGTCATAAATTATTGTAGGTATAAAATCTTGCGGTGGAACAAAGATAGAGAATGAAGTGATATGGAAAATTCTAAGGACATTGACTCCTGCATTCAAACAGACAACACAAATGATTGAACAAGTTATACCTTGCACAATGAACTTCAACAAAGAGACTCTTCTTGGAAGATTGGAAGTAGCAGAGATGAACCTAAGGTTATTAGGAGTTTTACTGAGAATTGAGACAACATTTAGTTCACTTAGTGTTCGCCCTACTTTGTCAAGAAGCATAAGTGTGAGCAGAGATTATGCTACCAGTAGAAGATCTAGAAATGAAGAAGATAGGAAGATTGAAGAAGGTATTACCTTTCTTGTAAAGAGAGAACCAGATGGTAAGAACATTTTTAAATGTTGGACTTGTTAAGAATATGGTCATTTTGCATCTAAATGTCATAAGAGAGTTAAGAAGTATAGAAACAACTTTAAGCCCAAAAGATCTAAAGAATGTTATTATGCAAATGATGAAGAATTTGAAGCTAGTGTGGAGAAAACTTTTAGTGAAAGTGATACTAAGAATAATGATGATATAGGATTTGTAGCAATTAAAGAAGAAAATCGTGAAACTAAAATTAAGGAAGAAAAAGCCTTAGTTTCTCAAGTAGAAATGAAAGTTGATTGGATTATTGACATTAGTTGTTCACATCATATGATTGGAGACATGAAAAAGTTCATAAAGTTTAACAATTATGATGGAGGAGTTCTTAGAGTTGGAAACAATGCACCTTGTTTGATTAAGGGTAAAGCATCTATTACTCTTGATGGAAAGACTAACACTGATGATGTTTACTTTGTGGATGGTTTTAAAAATAATCTTTTGAGTGTTGGACAGTTAGTTGACAAGGGATATCAAGTTTGGTTTACTGAGAAAACTTGTGTGATAAAAGACAAGGATGGTAATTTAATTGGTACTAGATCTAGAACAAGAGGTAATGTATTTTAGTTGAATCCTACTGAGATGACATGTTTGATTACTAAGATTGATGATAGTTGGTTATGGCACAGAAGATTTTTTCATATAAACTTTGATAACATTGTGAAAGTGAGTACTACACTTGCAGTAAGAGATTTGCCTAAAATTATGGAACCTACTAACATGATTTGCAAGGAATGTGTGATGGCTAAATAGTAGAGAAGCTCATTTCCCAGCAAAATTTTTATAATAGCAGAGAAGTTGGAGATTGTTCATACTGATTTGAGTGGTCCTACAAGGACAAGAGTATTCTATGGAGAAAGGTATTTTATGATTCTTGTTGATGATTTTACAAGAATGATGTGGATTTCATTTCTTAAAGAAAAATCTAAAGCATTTGATAAGTTTAAGATCATTAAGAACAAATTTGAGAATGAATCTGGAATGAATATTAAATGTTTGAGATCAGATAGAGGTGGAGAATTTACTTCAAAAGAATTTAACAATTTTTGTGAAGTGAGTGGTATTAAAAGATAGTTTTCAGCCCCTAGGACACCTAAACAAAATGGTATTGTAGAAAGGAAGAATAGATCAGTGACTGAAGTAGCAAGAGCCACGCTATTTGAGAAAGACTTGGTGAAGATATTCTGGAGAGAAGCAGTGAACACAACAGTGTATACATTGAACATAGTACAAATTAGAGAAGACACAAACAAGAAACCTTGTGAACTATGGTTTGGACATGCACCATCAGTTAAGTATTTTAGAATTTTTGGAAGCAAATGTTATATTAACAGAGATGATGACATTGGAAAGTTTGATCCTAGAAGTGATGAAGGTATATTTCTTGGATATTCATTGAAGAGACAAGCTTATAGGTGTTACAATAAGAGAACTAATACTATTGGTGAGAGTACAAATGTTAAAGTTGATGAAAAGCTCAAAATTCAGGAAAGAATGCTTGATTATGAATTAGATGAAGAAGCTCATCCTAAACCTAATCTAGAGATCACTGAATTATTTCTATGAAACTGACAGTGATTTTTTGAATGAAAGACATAGTGAAGGAACCATTGAAGAACCTACGACAAAAACAAGTACTGAGACAATGACACCTAACAGGAATGTATCAAGGAATCATCCTATTGAGAAGATTATTGGAAGCATTGACAGAGGAGTTCAGACTCAAAATAAGGTACAAGAACAGTTATGTTTGATTTCTCAAATTGAACCTAAATCTACTAGTGAATCCTGTAAGGATGAACATTGGATTAAAGCTATGAAAGAAGAACTAGATTAGATTGAAAAGAACAAAACATGGGAATTGGTGCCTAGACCTAAAGACAAGAATATTATTGGAACAAAATGGTTAGTCAGGAACAAGATGAATGAACAAGGAGAAGTTGCAAGGAACAAAGAAATATTGGTATGTAAAGGATACTCACAACAAGAAGGAATTAACTATGAAGAAAATTTTGCACCAGTAGTAGGAATTGAAGCAGTAAGAATGTTTTTGGCTTATGCAACTTTTAAGAAATTCAAAGTGTATCAGATGGATGTGAAGTCAAAATTTCTGAATGGAGAATTAGAAGAAGTCTACATTGAGTAGCCTAAAGGTTTTCCTTTAACTAAAGAAGGAGACATGGTATGTAAATTTAAGAAAGCTTTATATGGACTGAAGCAAGCACCTAGAACTTGGTATGCGAGATTGGATAAGTATTTGTTGAAATTAGGATTTACAAAAGGCACAACTGATAGCAACTTGTATATAAAATAAATTGAAAATGGTCTATTGGTTTTACTTATTTTTGTTGATAATATTATCTTTGGAGGAGAAGATGAAGCTAGTGATAAATTTGCAGATGAAATGAAGACTAAATTTGAAAAGAGTATGATCGGTGAAATGAAATATTTTTTAGGACTACAGATAATGCAGAATAGTGATGGTATCTTTGTAAGTCAGACAAAGTACTAGAATGATTTATTAAAGAGATTTGGAATGGAGAACTGTAAACCAGTTGGAACACCTATGGTAACCAGACACAAGTTATCTAGCATAGATGAGACTCCTACAGTCGAAAAAAAGAAGTACAGATCTATGATTGGAGGATTGCAATATTTGACTCATACAAGACCTGATATAGCACATTCAATTGGAATTGTAGGAAGATTTCAAGATAAACCTAGAGAATCATATTATGCAGCAGTAAAGAGGATACTGAGGTAGTCAAGAGGCACAATTGAGTATGGATTATGGTATGAAAAATATAATGATTTTACCCTATGTTCATATACAGATGCTGATTGGGGAGGCAATGTTGATGATAAAAAGAGCACCAGTGGTGGAACATTTTTCCTTGGAGGAAGATTAGTTTCTTGGCTAAGAAAGAAGCAGAACTGTATCTCACAGAGCATAGAAGAAGCAGAGTATGTAGCAGAAGCAAACAATTGTAATCAAATAATTTGGATGAAACAAATTTTGAAGGATATTGGAATAAAATTTGTTGAGCCTATTGTTATACATTGTGATAACACCAGCATAGTTAGTATGTCTAAGAATCTTGCATTACATTCTAAGACAAAGCATATAGAGATAAAGTATCATGTAGTGAGAGAGAAAGTTGTTGAGAAAGAAGTCAGACTTGAGAGCATAAGCACAAAGGAGCAGATTGTAGACATAGTAACAAAACCTTTTCCTAAGGATACATTTGAGTATTTGAGAGGTACGCTTGGGGTTAGGCCCCAAAATACTTTTGAGAAGTGATGCATATTGTTGCATTCATCCAGTGGTATATGAGCCATATATTTCTTCTAGACTGGATGGTGGTACTTCCTCTATGGGGGAGTATTTATATCTGAGCTGAGTCATGAGGACTCTAGTGAATGTATTTTCTAGAACAATGTCTTTTGACATTGAAGTTGTTGTTGACATAATAATGAAACATATGCCATTGATGTCAATGGGGGAGAAGTATACATGAAAAACCATCTGAAACATCTGTTGGAGATAACTAAATAGGAAAACAAAGCAAGATTTGATTGATGAAGAGGACTTGAAAGTATTTTCAGAGCAGTAATGTTGTAGTGTTGGATTTATGGAACTTGGATTTTTTTTATCTATGTTGCCATCAATACCAATAGGGGATATTTTTAGGAATGAATGTTGAATATATCCTATGGGGAAGTATTCACAGCCATTCTCTAGTAGTTTTTGTTTCATTCATGACTGTGATTGTCATTGATGTCAACATAGTAATCTACTAGAGATTAGCAGAGAAGTAGTCAGTGTTTGAGTTAGCACACTTGGGATATTGAAGATGAAGTTATGATATGTTTAGGATTTAATCTATAATGTGTTATAAGATTATGGTTAAGAGTTCAAATATTAATTCATTTATTCATGGAAGTTATGAGAAAATCAGTGGAAGCAGTATTCAGGCAGTGTTCCTGAGTAGTGGTTTGTGGAAATTGGATAATATCTCCTAATCAGGATGGAGTCTGGTTATGCACAGTTAGATAAAAATTGAAGACATGTTGATAGTGATGTGGATGATAGTGCAAGATCCAAAGTCACACGAGTGAAGAATTATAGTGATTGGAAGCTGACAATTTTGTGTAATTTTGATGTAACGTGTGGAAACTTTTTATTTTGTAATTTGTATGTTGACTCAATTGTAATTAGTTGAGTGTGGTATAAAGGAAGGAATATTTTACTTCTTTTAGTGTGTAATATGTAATGAGAAAGTGTATGAAGGAATTGTGAAAGAAAAATTGTTGAAAGAGGGTATATGAAGTACTGAGATCTGAAGAAGCAGTTGGTGCAGTTTGGCATAGTCAGAGAAGGATTATTGAGTTGTTGAAGATTAGTAATCTTTTGGTATTATTCTATTGAGTAATATAAAGATGATTTGGAGAGTGAGTTCAATGATCTTACCCTGAAGCTGTTTGGCTAGTGGGTCCTTCTATCTTCCATTACTCCTAACAGAGTTAGAATCTTTTAATAAGGATTCATATGTACTAAATGTATTTCATAAGACTCCTAATAGACTTCATCCTCTCACAAGGAACTTTCATATTAATGCATCTTTTGGGGGCATCATTTCCACCGAGGTTTACTCTTTGATCAAGAGGTTCCCTAGTCAACATATCTTGTGTCATTGTGTTATAGTGTATGAATATCTTTCTATGGTTGTTGGTTACATTGCTTACATGGTTAAAATCTATTGAAGTTGATAAAAGCTATATTTTTCTGATAACTGATTCACCTCTCCCTCTCAGTAATCTTGGTGGACTATACTTTCTAACATGAAGGTGTATATGTTGTCATTGCTAGTAACACATACCTCTATATGTTAGGATTAGGTAATACTAAGAGGGGGATTGAATTAGTATTACAGAACTTTATTTTAAACTTCAAACAATTATAAACAATCTAAAGTAATGCAGAAATGAAAAAAACTTATAAGCATAACACATTACTCATGACACCATGATTTATTCTCGAGGAAACCCGGTGGGGATGGTTCCCACAAATATGCACTAAAATATAATGTCCCTGTTAGGACATCTAGCCCTGTTAGGAGTTGATTTTTACATAGTACATTTCCTTGTTAGAGGATTAAAAAAACCCTATTAGGGGCATACAAAACACCTAGTTAAAGGTGGTGAGCACACTACTCTTACAATTAATACTGTCCCAAAATAGTTCTCAAAAGAGGAACAATACAAGCACTTATCTTGCTTAGATGGTCCCAATTGTAGCTCAACTTCTAACTAATATCACATCTAATCTTTGCTCTTATGTTCACAAACTTATCTCATCATCCTATCATACACACTTGTTTTTACAAAAAGAAACTATACTTATACAACATTAGCCTACCAATCGGCTTCACAATTCTCATACAAAACATAATAGAAACTTATGCAAATGATATATATGGAGTCGGCACTCTTATATTACCAAAGAGTCAGCACTATACTTTATTTACATGTCTTAGCACATTACCACATCCATTATGCTCTCCTTAATCTTCATTATTGTTCATGTACCCTAATATTTTGTTTTACTATCTTCGCATACCTTTCGAACACTGTATCTCACACATCAGCTATCCAAAACTCATGCGATCTTAACTAAAGCATGTACATATCCTAAAATACCTCCAATTAACTTTTCAAGCCATAATACCTTGTATGTCTTCATCACTATCCAAAACTGTGGCACTGTACCCTGTTTTCTTGATTATGGACTTAGTCATTTTCATGACTGTGAATCCAGTGGAAATCTCCAGAACATGTGATCATACTATCATAAGTGTTTCCATAAATGAAAACCCTTAGATGATTTCTAGTACTCCAAAACATCACATGCCAATAATCTCTCCCTTTTGCATTGATGACAACACTTAGAAAAATGACAAAGTGTCACAAAGAAACTCTTCTTTTCCTTTTCTTTTTTTTTAATTTTATTTTCTTTACATATTTCTTTCTCTTCCTCATTTTCCTTTTTCTTCCTCTCCCTTTGACATCAATGGAAAAGGTATACTCAAAATTTCAAAACTGAAGCATAGGTGGTCTAGTGCTTACTTACCAGATTTAAGACATCTTGGAAAGATGTTTCCAAGGTCTTAATCTCCTCAATCCATGAACTTATCAGTAGCTCACTGATATGGATTAATCCATTCAGTGCATATGATGTTGTCTCTGCTACCTTAAGCTCAGTGAGAGTAGGTATTGCCATTGAAATTTCAGCCTTTATTATCTCAGAGAGACGAGTCTCCAAATTTGAGAGCTTGGGAATCAATAGGTTTCTTAATGACCCAAACCGGTCTGTAGCACTCCCTTTCTCTATTTCTAGTACTCCTATTTTCTCCAGTAGCCTAGACATTTCCTTGTCTATCTCTCCCATAGTTTGTGAAGATGATTCACAACTATCCATTATACTGTCAAGACTTTCCCTGTCTTTGGCTAAGGTCTCCTCAACATTCTTTAAGTGTCTATAGGGATTTATGTAGTAACTATATAGTTTCCTGCCTTGTGCTATACAACTCTTGGCTTTAAGAGTGGTAGCCTTTAGAATGCCTAAGTCCCATGAGATGGACTTGTGAACTTCACTCAACTTTTTCTCCAAGAAGTTCCTTTCAGCCTTCTCCTCTGCTGCTTTTAGCAATGAGTCAAAGTGACTATCAAAGCTATCTAATACTATACCAAGATTCTCAGTTTCATCCTTGTCTTTTAGGATAACTGGTGAGGGTAGTAACTTGTTTACTATCTCTAAAACCCTTCTCATTGTCTTAGCTCTTCTATCTATTTTCAAGACTGATCTCTCTTTAGCTTTAGCAAAGGCCATGAATGAGAGTCTCATTAGTTCATCTTCATCCATGCTGTCCACATAAGAACTTACTAGTTTTTCCACACTTCCCAACAATAGGGGTGAATCCATTTTGACTTCAGCAATCTCCACTATTTTAGGTAGTTTTTCCTTCTTTTATTCTTGTTGTGATTCTCTCTCCTGTACTTTTTCTTTTGGTTTCTTTTATGATTTTATTTCTTCTATCTGTTACTGAATTTCAACCTCCATCACACTATCCATTTTATCCATAAATGGATCATTTATATCTTGCGAAGTGTCAAGACTAAAAGACACACCAGTGCAAAGAAATCTGGTTGCAAGTTAGATTGAGCATTCTCATCAATTGTATGTGAGCTCTCTCCTAATCCCAAGGATATAGGTTTAGTAGTCTTAGGAGATGACTCACTTTTAGGCATTTTCTGCATTAAAACTTCATCTAATGCCTTTTGGGTATCTTCAATTACTTCATCATATCTTCTAGCCATGATTTTGACTAGTCTGGTCTTTGTTCTTAGAAGAGATTTTAGTGCCTTTATGATTCTTTCTCTTTCCTGAATCGACACAACCGGAAACATATCATCAATTGTTTTGTTTCTTATGTTCTCATCCTCTGAATGTGCTAACTATTTTCTAATTTCTAGCTTGCTATATAGTTCTTTGGGGACACTAGATTCAACTTCCAACAAATTCTTTTTGAAAAATAACAAATGCTCAATGATAGTGTCCTCAATGACTGCTTGATCTCTAGGGCTATATCTGTCATAGTATCTTTTTATAGATGCTAGATTTCCATCCTTGATAAACCTCTTGTGAAGTGCTTTCATATCAAGATTCCACAAGGTTTGTGGACTCTTTTCAATCATTTTCTCTTCCTCCTTTTTTGTAACCTTTTCTTCCTTTTTCTTCCTCTTCACCTTTGTTTCTTTTTCTTTTGGACTGACATTCGTAGATGATCCTCTAGGAACCCCTGTAGTCACAATTTCATGTGTTTCTTCCTTTTGGGACATTGATAAATCAATGAAGCTATCAGTAGTAACTATCTTCTCTATTTCCAATGAGATGGGTGAATAAGTGGAAACACTGGAAGATGCCTCCATCTTGATTTTCAAGCCCAAATAATTCTTTTTTGTGATTCCTACCTTCACAGTAATCGCTTCTACTATCTTGCTGACTTTCCTCTTTCTTGTTACTTTCTCTTGTTCTTCTCTAACTTTTTCATATTTTTCTCTATATGTAGCCATCTTCCATGAGTAGGGTCTTTTTCTACTACAAGTACATGCTCTACTTGCATGGTCAGTACCTCAGCACTTACCTCATATCCCATAGGATAGCACCACTTGGTTCTAGGCTAAACTACCTCAAAGCAGACACAATTTGTTTCAACCATGAAACATATAGTGTCTTCATGTTTTTCCACTATCTTTTCTGGTATTCTATATCTTTCTTTCATCTGTCTTTGCAAGATCTTAATCATGCCAAATAGCTCTCCATCAATCCTGTTGTGGTCCCACAACCATGCTCCCCTAAAATCCCTTTTGGCTTCAGGGGCCCCTTTTCTGCTTTCTGCTTGTTTCACTTTTGTTGTCTTTGGGTTTTGTCCTTATTTGTTTTTGTTAGTTTTTGACCTTTTTGGCCTTGTTGCCCTTTCACACTTTTGGGCATCCAAAAGTGCGAAAAGGTCGGTGGAGTTAGTGGCACTTCTTTTTGGGTCTTTCAAACCTGACCCCTTTTCGGACTTTGTGGAGTTCTGAAACCTCAAAGGTCTTACTCCCATAAGGGAGTCAGCCTTTCAAGTGTTTTGGCCTTTCAGAGGTCTGACAACCCAATAAGACCGAAATGTCAACATCTAGGGTGCTTACGTCAGCAACTCAAGTAGCCTATAAAAGGCGCATGAGGGTTTTCAAACCCTCACTTTTGCACTTGCTCCTCCATCTCCTGCCTGTTTTCTCATTGCTCATCATCTTTTTTGTCATTCTGGTCTCATCTCCTCGCTAGTCATCATCAAGTTCTTCATCTCCTAGGTAGGTGGTTTTTTCTCCCCTATTTTTGAGTCTTAGATTAGGGTCTTTTTCTCTTGGCCTCTTCAGCCTGTCTTAGTTTTTCTAGGTTTGTGTCTTTTTGGCCTTTTTGGCCTTGTCCTTAGGTCTAGGTTGTTTAGAGTTGGCCTTTTGGGCCTTGGGGATTGTCAAGGTAGTCACCTTGCATCCCCATGATGAGTTTGTGGTCAAATTTGACATCGGGCTCATTTTTTAGTCTGACCAAGAAAACCCTAGTTTCAGAGCTTCAGGGTCTAAAAATTTTAGCCGCCTTGCAAGAATTTCTCCCAAGTACTGACACCTTTTAGCGTTTTGGTGTTGTCGCACACCAAAAAACTTATACCTCTGAAGCGCCAAAAGTAAGGTCTTTCCCGTCTGTGGCATTTTTTTGACCATTTTAGGCTTATTGCACGTTGAAGATTCCTCCATTTTCTGCATCACCAAGAGTTTGTTCCAAGTACTGCTCGACCCTTTCTATGTTATCAGCCTTTGCAGCCTTCAAAAATCTTTCTACATCTATCTTGTTGAAAGGGTTGACAAATAGTTAGAGTTTGAGACCCTTTTTGACCTTTTCCCCCTTTTGCCTTTTTCAGCCTTTCAGAGGTCCGGTATCTCTGAAAGTCTAAAAGGCCAAAATCACTTATGTGGACCCTTTTTGAGGTTGATTTTAGTAATGTACTTTTCTTTCTAAATTTTCTCCTCCCACTATGTTACTAATTTGTGTCTTGTGCTCTCTACAGGTATGGCCGAAAAGGTAGTGGCATCACCAGTGATGAAGTATTAGTTCAAAGGTTATCAACCACCATCCAAAGTGACCAACCTACATGCAGGAATAACTGATATGGACATTGGGAATATAAGTTGGAATGTGTACCTGAATAAGTGTGCTCAGCCAGTGGGATGCTTAGAGGACTACACTTCATTAGTCCACTACTCTCTGGTGAATGTGGCAGTGCACCCAGTCTCCATCCAATTGACAGAACTAATCATTAAACTAACCAGTAACTATGTGCTAGATGAGTGCATGGTTAAGAACATTGTTGGAGAGGTGGTCCTAGACCTAAGGCCCAACAACATTGAAGATGTTTTCCATCTACCCAAAAGGGTAGATAAGTTCTTCAATTTCAACGTCAATAAGGGAATGGAATTCTACAATAAGGACATACAGAGGGCTCACAACATTGTCAATAATGAGTACCTGATGCAGCCATTGCCAAAAAATAGATTGGATAGAATTGATATGAGAAGAGGGTACATGAAGGAAGATATCCAGGAAGCCATAATAATGATTAGTAGGGTGTACGGGCTTCCTAAGTCCTCTCAATTGGAGCCTTGAATGATCTTCCTGATCCAAAAAATAATAGAAAGGTAGGTGAGGTTTGATTGGGTGGCCATCCTAAGTGACCACCTAGATGAACAACTAATTCAGGTGAAGATAGACCCCCATTTCTACATGACATCCTATGTCATGTACCTATTGGCCACCAGGGTAGTGTATCCAGGACTGACCAAGGTTGGGGCGATGGGTGAAAAGAACATGTGGCCATTTACCTTGTATCCACAACTAGTAAGGAAAGACTTCTACACACATAATAGCCCAAAGTTCAGAATAGTTATTGATGCCTTCATTTTTGCAATCATACGCTCCATTGAGGGAGACTATGCCAAAAGGCTATCGATAGAAGCAGCGGCTAAAGTAAAGGCCATTGGGGCATTCTATATACAATTCTAGACATTCATGTACATTCAAGTGGCAAGAAGCACTTTGGCACCCAAAAATTTACCAAGATACCCTCCTGACAGGGTAGTTCCCCTGGAAATAGCAAGGCAATTATCTAATGTCCATGAGTACATCAAGCACAAGAAGAAGCATTGCTAGGATTTTCCAGTTTCCATCGAGCCCCACTATGTACTAGACATAAAAGTTTGCAAGTCTTTAACTGGAGAATGGGATGAATTCCCATTGTCAACCTACAACCTGGTGAGGCTATAGTTTGATCCCATTGGTACCTATACCCACATAATGGGAAGACACTACATTCATGAGCTACATATGAAGACCATTAGGCTAATTGTGTGGATGATTATGAGGTAAGAGTCCGTGACTATTGCCAGATGAGTCTAGAGCTGGCACAAAGTGCCCTTTCATTGAGAATTCCATAGAAGGTGGTAGATACTGACTTAGATAAAATTTTGGATTCTATATATAATACAGACAAGGTGTACACAAGGGCTATCCTAAATGTGGAGGTAGATCGAGATGAAAATGATAGTATAGATTTCAGAGCCTAACATGTGATCAAGTTGACTAGGTCTTGGGTTGCTCGTCCTTACCCAATGTAGCCACTTCTGATGAAACAAATCTCAAAGAAACCCTCTCAAGGAAAGAAGAAGAAGGGAGAGAAGGTACTAAAACCACAATTCAAAGAAGCCACCCCTCTAAAGCAAAAAATTATATATCAGCATGAGCGCCCTACTGCATATAGTCTGGCCATGCATTCCAAGAAAGTGAAAACTAGGATGATCGGAAGTATTGCACCACTAGAGGAACCTTCACCTAGTGACCTTAATTCACCAAGTTCAGAACAGAGAACAAAAATCAAGATCATAGGACCCAATCCGACTAAGACCAGCAAGGGGAATTTTTATAAAAGGAAGAAAGGCTCAATGCCTACACAAACGGATACCCTGGTGGAAGATGACAAGGATGAGTTGGATGAAGTTCCCCTCATTAGGAGGACCGGTCTATAGGATTCTTGAAGAAAAGGAGAGTGGACAATGATCCTAAGGATACCGAAGGGGCTACACAGGGAGAACCAGTAAATCTGGATGCCCTTGGTGATGATGAATTCCACATCATGGATTTCACAGGGTTCCATGGTTTCAAAGAGTCTAAACAGAAAGCTCCAATCTAGTTTACTAGTCTCTTTAGTGGCTTGAGAGAGGATCTATAATAGGGACCCCAAGGACAAGATGATGTTGAGATATTTGAGGCCTAGAAGGGAACTGTAGAGCCAGAGAGGGACTCTTCTGTTGGGGTCACCTCAGAAGAAGATGCCGCTACAAAAGTACCATTGGTTTCATCCCTTCCACCTCTGCCTCCACCTTAAAATTTTTTGACTCCACCTTCATTTCCACTTCAAATGCCCCCTACCACTCTACTTTCCACTCCAGTGCAAACCACTATGTTGCCTCAGCAACCCTCTTCATCCCATGTTCCCTTTCCAACTCCAACTCCACTAGCTCATTCAATCACTCCCCTTTCATCTCTTGTGCCCCCCTCACTTAACATTCCTCCACAAGTCCCCATGCCTCTGCCATAGGTTCTCAAGGAGTCATTACCATAGAGCTCACAGGAGCCTGAGAAAGAAGTAGAGGACATTAGTGAGGAGAAAATGGCAGAAGCTCATACAAAATTACAAGAGCCAGATGATAGATGGGAAGTACAAGTAGAAGAAGAGCTACAAACTGAAGTAGAGAAACAAAAATAAGATACTGAAGAACAAATGACTGATGAGCAACAAATGGCTGATGATGAGGAACCCACACAAGAAGAAGGCAAACAAAATACAGGAGATGAACAAGAAACAAAGAAAGATGAAGAGAGTCAAGATGAAATAAGGACAGAACACTTAGCGACCTCTTCTTCATTGGCTACTCCCTATGAGCCATTGAATGCATTCTCAAAACCTACATGGCTCACCAAAGAAGTGCAGCCAAGGGTGAGAGTATACTCTGATGATGAGGTTGATGTGACCACGCTAGGGCATGCTTTCTACCAAATGGCACCAGTTCCCCAACCAAGAAGAATGTCTTATGTAACACAAAACCAAATAGGGAGGTGGAAAGCATAGGTGGTTGTTCCTACAATGGATGTTAGTGTAAATGAGGTCACTCTGGATGACTATGTGTTGGAGGAGGTAGACTTGGGAGAGCCTACCAGGGAGGGTAGCAAAACCTTAGCTACTTTGGGCTTGAAACACACTCTGGGCTTCATGGATAAGGACGAAGAAAGGATAAAAGCTCTGGTAGAGAAAAATGAAGCTATGAATAAATTCATCTTGAAGACAGCAGGTCCAATTGACCCAAATAACCCCGAGGCCTTATTACAGGCAGTTTTGGAGAACAAGGGGGAAATAAATACTGGCATTCCACATTCTTTTGTACAGGCTTGTGTTGAATGGAAGATAGATTTTAAGAAGTTTTCTAGTGTATCTCTTAGAAGGATTCTAAGGCCCTTTCAAAACATTTTGGCGGGAGTAACCTCCTTGGTGGAAATCATGAGTGAGGAGAATGGTGTAGAAGAGACCATCCTCAACTAGTAGAAAGTGGTGGATGAGCTAACAATGATAAGGAAGAAATGCTTCTAGGTTTTGATGAAGATATATGAAGGTTCAAAATTGGACAATTTTGAAGAATGGATCCAAGAGATAGTTGTGGCGTTGGCCATATTTGAAAAGGTTCTCAAGAAGTTAAACAAAAGAAGAGATAGCATCATGCTTTTTGTAAAAGAGCTACAGGAGTTCTTCCAGGGTCTAGACTTGGATCTGTTTAATGAATTTGATGATAAGACCATGCATTCAATAAATGACATCATCAATCAGTACCTAGACATATTCTGAGGGGTAAAGTCTAAAGAAGACCTCCAACAAATGTTCTATCAAAAGGAGGAAATTTAGAAAATGCTATCTCAAGAGGAAGAAATAAAGGCTTTTGTAAAGGAATTGATTGACTTTGGAGATAGGCAGAAAGAGATCCTTCAAGGGATCAAGATGCTAGACTTTGATGAGGTGCTAGAGATAGTGGATAGATTCAAGAAAGCACATCTAGAAGTGCCTCCTAGCTAGTGAGCATCCAGTACAAAATCTGCCAAATTTTGTGTATAGAAAATTCAGTTTTGACACTTAGCCAATTTTGCAGTGCCTGATTTTCAGCATTTCAGCCACGAGGATTTTTTGGCCACCTACAAGTCTGACAATTCCAAAATTCTAGAGGAAGGACTTAGCACAATCATTCTTGGGGCTTGAATTTTTCAGACCAACTGTCGGGATTTGGGCATTTTTTGGCACATCCAAAAGTTAACTCCAGTTATCTCAGAGATCATTTTTCAGTCATTTGGGATTCCATCTTTGGGTTGTTTTTGCATGATTTGGGGATCTCTTTCAGTTAGGTCCACATGGAGAAGCTAGAACCAAGGGTCAAGGGTGCAAACATGAATATTATCAAGTGCATACACAAGTTCTAGCTCCATTTTTTAGTCATCTAATTCATAATTTTTTCAAATATTTGTAATGCACGAGGTTTAATTCCATGCTAGGTTAGTTTAGCTAAGCTTTAGAAGTAGTTTTCTTTCATGTAAGCTTTAGTTTAGATTTACTTTCAAGTTTAGTTGCAGCAAAACCCTAGCTACAAAAATAAGAGCATGGCTCTATAAATTGTAATAAAACAATGTAATAAGGGTCGACTTGATCATTAATATAAAAAATACAGTTGGTGCTTCATTCATGGTGTTATTTTTCTACTATCTATGCAAAATTTATGAATGTGTGAATTGCTCATTCTTTATTTCAAAGAGCCAATTGGTTGTTTAATGATTTTAAGTCTGCGATCTTTTAATTTGGTGTTTGTTGGTATTGTATTGCTGTGTTGTGATGAATTTCTGAGAAGATCATTCTTTGGTGCTTGAAGATTAACTTGTCTCACATGTGCACACATCTGGAGTGGCCTCATGATCTGATGAGTTTTGGCTTATCTTATGTCTACATTTGTTCGATTATGTTGATGATTGCACCCATTCAGCTGAAGATTGTGACATAATCTGATCTTTGTTTTGTGGGTTTCTTCATCTTCTTGGTTATTTAATTTTCATGGTGGTGTGATGCTAGCATATGTCCATTAGATTTATTTTTAGCAATTATTTTTAAATCTCTTGTTACCTTACATCTTCTAACCTTTCCGGTAAGTTATTTTCAGTAGATTAATTAAATTAGCATTGCTTATGTATCTTAAATCTGAAAATTGAATTAAAAAGAGATATTGTGGAATCCTAAAGTTTATTTTTCAGTTTCCCTTGAGAGAAGAACCTGAAAAGGCCTCCTTGTTAAAAAATTCACATTTTTCTTCGATTGAGCTATCTAAGCAATGGAGACCTAGCCAGAAGGAACCTTGAGATTGATTCCATTCGTCTTCCAAGAGGGGGATTTTCTCATGCAAATTCCTAGTCGTTGTCTTCATGTAAAAATGTTGCTCAACAGATCCAATCCTCTTTCTACCTTCTGTAATACTCTTAGATTTGTAGACCAGTGGGTTCATTGTCTTTCCATGCTCTAGGATGCATACCGAGAAAGTTGTGAAAAGATGAAGGTACATGTGGACTAGTAGTGACCCAAACTTGAATGCCTTGGATTTTTCCTTCTTAATAACCTTAACATTTTCCAAAAATTATTGTGCCAAAACTTCACAAAGGTTATATTTTTTGTTTTCTTTAACCATTCTATAGGCCATCATGAAGACTCCAACCAATACATAATTAATTCTGGAGCTAGAAAATAACTTGTAGCCAATCAACATTGCTACCAATCTAACATCTTGTAAATATATATCATTTACAGTCATTTCCCTTTTGTCTCATTTGGAATGTGTGAGGGTTTCAGCTTCTTTTCTTAGGTTTTTCTCACTAACAGGTAGGGCTCCTTCATTGTCCAGCCCTGTGATATCACGGATCAAATCAGCCCATATCTTAACTGGTTGATCACTTATCCATAAGAACTGATCATGAACTCTACTTAGAATAATTTTGAACCATTTGACTTTCGTCAATTCAGTGAGTTAGGTCAACTTGAGTATTGATAGGTCTTTTAAATGTTTGAATTCTTCTTTTAAAGACCCATTTATATCTATCATACCATTCAACTCATAGAAGATGTTGACCTCCCCAATAATCTCATACTTGCAGTGTATGTATGCCCTAATATCTTCTATGTGCAACACACCTACAGGGGTTTGAGAAAATGCCCCTTCCAGATCATCCTCACAGGATTTGTATGTATGCTATTTTAATTTATACCTAGGTCTATCTACAACATCATATATTACTAGTGCGTTCATGATTATTGTGAAAGATTGG